>CM056056.1:25267397-25771693 GCA_029574335.1 Rana kukunoris | reverse complement strand
CTATGTCTGCAGTCTGACCCATCTCATGTACATTGTCTGCATTCTGACCATCTCATGCACTATGTCTGCATCTCTGACAATCTCCTGTACTATGTCTGCTGTATATGACAATCTCCTGTACTATGTCTGCAGTCTGACCATCTCATGTACTATGTCTGCAGTCTCTGACCATCTCATGTACTATGTCTGCAGTCTGACCATCTCCTGTACTATGTCTGCAGTCTGACCATCTCCTGTACTATGTCTGCAGTCTCTGACCATCTCATGTACTATGTCTGAAGTCTGACCATCTCCTGTACTATGTCTGCAGTCTGACCATCTCCTGTACTATGTCTGCAGTCTGACCATCTCATGTACTATGTCTTCAGTCTGACCATCTCCTGTACTATGTCTGCAGTCTCTGACCATCTCATGTACTATGTCTGAAGTCTGACCATCTCCTGTACTATGTCTGCAGTCTGACCATCTCCTGTACTATGTCTGCAGTCTGACCATCTCATGTACTATGTCTTCAGTCTGACCATCTCATGTAATATGTCTGCAGTCTCTGACAATCTCATGTACTATGTCTTCAGTCTGACAATCTCATGTACTATGTCTGCAGTCTGGCCATCTCATGTACTATGTCTGCAGTCTGACCATCTCATGTACTATGTCTGCAGTCTGACCATCTCATGTACTATGTCTGCAGTCTGACCATCTCATGTACTATGTCTGCAGTCTCTGACCATCTCCTGTACTATGTCTGCAGTCTGACCATCTCATGTACTATGTCTTCAGTCTGACCATCTCATGTACTATGTCTGCAGTCTCTGACCATCTCATGTACTATGTCTGAAGTCTGACCATCTCCTGTACTATGTCTGCAGTCTGACCATCTCATGTACTTTGTCTGCATTCTGACCATCTCATGCACTATGTCTGCTTCTCTCTGACAATCTCCTGTACTATGTCTGCTGTATATTGACAATCTCCTGTACTATGTCTGCAGTCTGACCATCTCATGTACTATGTCTGCAGTCTCTGACCATCTCATGTACTATGTCTGAAGTCTGACCATCTCCTGTACTATGTCTGCAGTCTCTGACCATCTCATGTACTATGTCTGCAGTCTGACCATCTCATGTACTATGTCTGAAGTCTGACCATCTCCTGTACTATGTCTGCAGTCTGACCATCTCCTGTACTATGTCTGCAGTCTGACCATCTCCTGTACTATGTCTGCAGTCTACCATCTCATGTACTATGTCTGCAGTCTCTGACCATCTCATGTACTATGTCTGCAGTCTCTGACAATCTCCTGTACTATGGCTGCAGTCTCTGACCATCTCCTGTACTATGTCTGCAGTCTGACCATCTCATGTACTATGTCTTCAGTCTGACCATCTCATGTACTATGTCTGCAGTCTCTGACAATCTCATGTACTATGTCTTCAGTCTGACAATCTCATGTACTATGTCTGCAGTCTGACCATCTCATGGACTATGTCTGCAGTCTGACCATCTCATGTACTATGTCTGCAGTCTCTGACCATCTCATGTACTATGTCTGAAGTCTGACCATCTCCTGTACTATGTCTGCAAGTCTGACCATCTCCTGTACTATGTCTGCAGTCTTGACCATCTCCTGTACTATGTCTGCAGTCTCTGACCATCTCATGTACTATGTCTGCAGTCTCTGACAATCTCCTGTACTATGTCTGCAGTTTATGACAATCTCCTTTACTATGTCTGCAGTTCTGACCATTCTGCGGTACTGTGTCTGCAGTCTCTGACCATCTCCTTTAGTATTTAGGGGAGAGGCCATGCGCACTTTGCGCTGCAATCGTGATGATGCATCGCGGAATCGAATCGAATCGTGGACTTGATAATCGTAATTGCATCGAATCGTGTGAGACGGGTGAAGATGCGCAGGCCTCGTTTTTTATGGTGCATTTTTGATGGGCTACTTTTTTTGATGTAGCACAGTTTTTGATGGGGCAATGGACCGAAGTGGATTGACACACGGTTGGATCACATTTACATCTCCAGGGGCACCGTCTCCAGTCAGTAGTATTGGTGGAGGCATGAACACGCCGCATAAATTATACCCTGAAATATTGTCTTTTCTAGTCACATTACATTTTAATACTACTGCTGCTGCCTCCATGCTGAGTATTGCTTCATGTCCTCTCTGGCACAGCGGATCCACCATGAGGCAACGCTACAAGCTACCAGACTAGATCGTAACAGCAAGTGTTAATAAAACAATAAACTTTATGTTAAGCCCTGATTTGCGGCCTTTATACTGCAACCATTAGCCTGTATGCAAGACCAAATCTGCACTCTCTCTCTCTCTTTCTTGCTCTCTCTCTCTATGGGCCAGATTCAGGTAGATGGGAGCATCTTTGCTCCAGAGTAACGCTTCTCATTTACGTTACTCTACCGCAATTTTAACAGCAAGTGCTGTCATTCACGAAGCACTTGCTCCTAAAGTTGCGGCAGCGCATCGCAAATGATCGGGCGGAATTCAAATTGGGCGTGGTACGGGCCGTGTAGTATTTAAACGAAGCGCGTTCCCGCCGCCAACGTACTGCGCATGCGTCGAGTCTCAAAACTTTCCCGTGCGCATGCTCCAAATTCTGTGAATGAACGTCAATGACGTCACATTCCCATTCATGAACGTTTAACGGAACCGTCTTTTTTTGGTTTTGTTTCCCACGCGATGACGACGGCTATACCTAACATAGGATACTCCAACCCCATGTAGGTATATCTATGCACCGCGTATCCCGTCCGGAAACGTCGTACCGTCACTGCGTCGCGCCGTTATTCGATCGCGAATTGCCGATTTCCGCTCATTAACATATTTTTGGAGCGTAAATCGGCGGTAACGCCCCCGGCGCCATTTTTAAGTTGAAGTAACGATGCGATGGCGAAACTCAGTTACGCTGCTCGCATTGGAGCTTCAACCCGGCCTTTTTTTGTTTTCTGGTTACAGAAAACAGAAACGCCGGCTCAAAGTCACAGTTAGGCTGGCGGATCACTGGATCCGCCAGCCTAACTGTTCCTGAATCTGGCCCTATATCTATATATATTGTTGCTTTTGTTATGTCCATTTTAAAGCAGTTTAGTTTGTGTTCGTCGTGACTGTGTGTGTGTACTTTAGTTTGTCCTAGTTTTGTGTTAAATAAAATAATAGTATAAAATGATTTTGCTTATTAGGAAGTGTGACGTGTTGATGTTGATGTTGATGTGTTAGATGTGAAGTTAGATGTGTTGAAAAACCTAAAAATCTATCTCAAGAACAAAGGAAACATTTCAAAAAAATAAAGCTTTTTATTGAAGAAATTATTACTGGAGGTGAAGCCTCATACGATTCACAATTTTTGTCTGCTTTACTATCAGTTTTGCGTGCTCCTTCTCCAGCTCTTTCGTTTGCTTTTGCAGGTAGTCAATTTGCTGCCGATTGACAAGAATTCTCTCCATCATTTTGCTTACAGCGGCCTGATTGCCCACCAAATCATTTACATCTGTTAGGATTTAAGAAAAAACAATTTCTTTTCAAAGACCCTTAACAAAAAAATAAAATATTTCTTTTGCTTATTAATCAATCATTACCATGTCTATACACTTGTTATGTGTCTAGCACAGACCGGGAGTGCAGAATTATTTGTCAAATTAGTAATTGGCTGACAGAATCCATGGATGACAGGCTTTTGAGTGTCCTTGCAAAGAAAGGGGGCTATATTGGTCACTGATTTGTTTTTGTTTTGTTTTTGAATGTCAGAAATGTATATTTGGGAATGTTGAGATGTTATATTGGTTTCACTGTTAAAAATAAATAATTGAAATGGGTATATATATTTTTATTTTGTTTGGTTGCCTAATAATTCAGCACAGTAATAGTACTCACCTGCACACACAGATATCCCCCTAAAATAGCTAACCCCAAAAAAAAAAAAAAACTACTTCCAAAAATATTCAGCTTTGATATTATTGATTTTTTTGAGGTTCATTGAGAACATGGTTGTTGTTCAATAATACAATGAATCCTCAAAAATACAACTTGCCTAATAATACTGCACTACCTGTATACTTCTATCATAAATACCTTATTATGGTTCTGCAATCTGACGGGTGCGCTTTATATGTTTTCCATTTTTAAATCTACATTCTATTGTTGAAATGTTATTAATCTTTGTGCACATCTTTACCTTCCTGAAGGAGGCTAACCGGAGCTACAGTTAGAGGCACCTCCACCTCTCCAGCCACCAGCATACTGCCATCTGCTGTGTCGGCACTATTTGGGGGGGGGCCATCCTCCATAACAGGAGCGGTGGCTGTCGATTCTGAGGTCCCTGGCTGATCCTCATCCCTCTCCTCCTCTGCCTCATCCTCCTCGGGCACATCCTCCTCTTCTTCCTCCTCATCGGTGTCCTGGCACCTTTTGCGTTTGTTTCGCACCGTGGGTAGCGGAACTCCTAGAATAACACAATGTTCATATATTAGAAAAAATATTTTCTAATGACGTATGCAAATTCGGTGTGCTCTGCTGTATTGTATATGAATACAACTTAATTTATATAGACAGTTAACCAATGGGAAAATTTTATATTAAAGGGTCTTGTGGGCACTACAGGGGACTGAGCGTGAGCTGGTCTGCCACCATGGTAAAATGAGCTGTTTTTGTCTCCTTTGTTTTGTTCAGACTATATCATGTTAAAAAAAAAAGGGCCTGATGGATCACACGGGATTACTATGAAAACCCCACGCCTAACACAGGAATATAGTGGCAATCTATATATATAAAACTCAACGTGTCTGTATGTATGTATGTATGTTCCAGCATCATGTCCAAACGGCGAAAGATATTTACATGAAACTTGGCACACAGGTTACTTATATGTCAGCCACCAACATTGTATAGGTGATTTAAGCCTTACCCTCCCCATTTGCCATGGTGGTGGTTTTTCTTTAAATTCCCATTCAACTCTATGGGTAATACATGTTACTTCATAACAGCTGTAGATTTTTCGATAACACTTGGTCACATGTTGCTTACACGTCCACTTAAAGCATAGGATAGTTAATTTAACCATTAACTACCCCCATTTGTGATGGTCGTGGTTTTTGTATAAAGTCCCATGCAAAGCAATGGGAAATGTATGTTCCCACATAACTTCTGTGTTGCTGTCTGATGTCCCATGTCTTTTTTCAACAGTGCTATGAATACCTTGGCTGGTGGTGATATATGTTACCACAACATGGCGTCTGGGTTAATAACATCTGCCCTTACATTAATTACATATGACCTTAACTAACTGTCAACAAAGGAGCTGCGGTGGGTCAACGCGATTGCCACTGCGCTGACAAGCCATTCACCTCTGCAGCTAGGGGTTCAGATCCCGCTCTCGGCTACATGTTACTTGCGTTTGGTGGTCTCAGCCCGGCCTCCGGTGGGAGTGCTATGCGAGGTAAGCCTGCGCTTAGTACGCCTACCCCCCTCCCACAAAAACCATCCACACTTACACGCGCACTAGAAAATTGGGTTAACATGCGCGCACTATGGCCACGCGGTCTCTAAAAAGAGAGGCGAAGGACTAACGGGGCTGTTTGAGCGGGCCAATCCTCTCACTACCTTATAGGGAGTCCCTCTGCCACGTTGGCCTTCAAAGCGGAGCAGGTAGGACGGCCTGTATGTGAGGACCCCCTCTCACACGCCATTGTCACCAGGGGCATGGAGAAAGGTGGCATATTGCCTCTGGGGGAGGCCTGTCTACTCCCAAATCCTGCAGTCCGTCTCCTCTCTAGAGTACACGCAGAAAATACACTATAGATAAAAAAAACATAACTGTCAACAATAACTTACCTGGGTGAAATTTACCACGGAGGCGCCTCACACGGTCCATATGCCGCCTTTTAAGGTCGGACCATTTCTTAACAATGGCCATGCGACCCGGTGGCCCGCCAGGATGTCCTGCTAATAGTTCTTGGACGGAGCTCACCACCTCCTTCTTTTCTGCCTGACTATGCAGGTTATCATAGCCCTTTTCCAGGAACTTCTGCAAGATGAAGAAGAAAGTATATTAGAATACTTTTGTTTAAAACCTTATGGATATATGACGGAAATCTATGTTATTCAACATTGAGAGCATTCTCGCCTTATTAATCAATGACAGGGTTAACATGACAGATTTTTTATCTTGCCATTTTTTAGACTTTTAGATGAATTAATTTAGAATAAATAATGGAGTTGATGTTATTTTAAAACTACAACTACCAGCATGCTCTGATATACCATGTAGCTCCCCGTCACCAGCTGTACAAGAATTAAACTTTAACTAGGAGCATGGCTGGACAGTTAATGGCTGTCCGGTAATAACGGGGAGTTGTTTTGCAACAGCTGTAGGCTCCGTTTAGGAAACAGCGACGCATAAGCGAGTAGCGCCCGCATATGAAAATGGTGTTCAAACCACACAAGTGAGTTATCGGCGCAATCGTTAGAGCAAGAGCAATAATTTTAGCCCTAGAGCTACTCTTTAGCTGAAAAAATGCAACCTGTTGAATTTTTAAATAATCACCGATCGAGAATTTTTAAGGGTGAAAGTTTGACGCCATGCCACGAGCGAGCAGAATTTTTGAGCGTGACATGTTGGGTATCAATTTACTCGGCGTAACTTTATGTTTCACAAAATCTAAAAAAATTGTGCAAATTTTATTGTTGTGTTATTTTCAAATTCAAAAAAAAATATTTTTTTCCAAAAAAAGAGCGCTTGTAAGACCGCTGCGCAAATACGGTGTGGCAAGAAATATTGCAATGATTACCATTTCATTCTCTAGGTTAGGGGTCACCAAAGTACGGCCCGCGGGCCACATCCGGCCAGCCAGGCCATTTTCTCCGGCACGCAGCTGGAGTCACTGGTCCACCAGTTAGTTGTGGAACCTGCGCTGATTATTCGTCCCTAACAATATGCAGCGCAGGTCCCGCAATCTCTCCCGGCGCCTCACTGTGTTTGTGTAGGCTGCAGGGTCCACGGGCATCCTAGCAGCCAATGATTTGTTTTAGACTCGTTGCCACAACGCCCTGCTCCCCCTCCCGCCTCGCTGTTAACCAGTAACGAGTGTGTATTAAGGCGTGGCGGGAGTCGGGAAATGCAGCAGGTCTGAACAGCCAGTGTGTGTAATCTCTGACGCGCTAGTAAAGTACACAATCGTGGAGGAGGGAGGGGGGCTGATGCGAGATGATTACTGTACACTACTGTGGAGGGTGGCTGAATGACTCTGATATGACACAATTCTGATGGGGACACAAGTGGGAGGTGCTCTAATAGGGATAGAAGTGACAAGTAGGGGGTGGTGCTCTTATGGGGACACCAGTGGGGGGGTTCTCTAAAGGGGACACCAGTGGGGGGGTTCTCTAATGGGGACACCAGTGGGGGGTGCTCTTATGGGGACACCAGTGGAGGGGGGTTTAATGGGGACAGCAGTAGGGGGTGCCCTAATGGGGACACAGATGTGTGGTGAGACTATTGGGCCCACAGATGTATGGGGACACCAATGTGGGGACACAGATGTATGAGGAGACTGGTGGGGAAACCAATGTGGGGACACAGATGTATGAGGAGACTGGTAGGGAAACAGATGTGTGGGGATAGATGTGTGGGGACAACAGTGTGGGGACAGATAATTGTGGGGACACCAGTGTGGGGAGCCAGATGTGTGGGGATACCAGTGTGTGTGGACAGAGATGTGTGGGGACACAAGTGTTGGCACACTGATTTTTGTGGAGACTGGTGGAGTCACAGATGTGTGGGGACATAGATGTATGAGGAGACTGGTGGAGTCACAGATGTGTGGGGATCACACACACATCTGTGTCCCCACCAGCCTCCACACAAATCAGTGTCCCCACACTTGTGTCTCCACACATCTGTTGACCCACCAGTCTCCTCATAGATCTGTGTCCCCACATTAGTGTCCCCATACATCAGTAACCCGAACAGTCTCCCCACAAACCAGTGTTCCCACACTTGTGTCCCCACACATCGGTGTCCCCAACAGTGTCCTCATACATCTGTGTCCCCAGCAGTCTCCTCATACATCTGTGTCCCCACATCAGTGTGCCCACCAGTCTCCCCACACATCTATGTCCCCCACACTTGTGTCCTCACACATCTGGGTCACCACACTGGTGTCCCCACACATGTGTGACCCCCACCAGTCTCCTCATACATCTGTGTCCCCAGCAGTCTCCTCATACATCTGTGTACCCACATTGGTGTCCCCACACTTCATGTGTGCCCCCACCAGTCTCCCAACACATCTATGTCCGCACACTTGTGTCCTCACACATCTGGGTGCCCACACTGGTGTCCACACACATCTGTGACCCCCACCAGTCTCCTCATACATCTGTTACCCCACCACTCTCCTCATACATCTGTGTCCCCAAATGGGTGTCCACCATACATCAATGTGGGGGCACAGATGTATGAGGAGACTGATGGGGCCACAGATGTGTGGGGACACCAGTGTGGGCACACAGATGTGTGGGGACATAGATGTGTGGGGAGACTGGTGGGGACACAAATGTGTGGGGACACCAATGTGGGGACACAGATGTATGAGGAGACTGGTGGGCTAACAGATGTGTGGGGAAACATAATTGTGGGTACACCAGTGTGGGGGGCACAGATGTATGAGGACACTGGTGTGGACACAGATGTGTGGGGAGACCAGTGTGGGGTCACAGATGTGTGTGGAGATTGGTGGGGACACAGATGTATGGGGACACCAATGTGAGGACACAGATGTATGGGGACAGCAATGTGATGACACATATTTGTGGGGAGACTGGTGGGAACACATGTATGGGGACACCAATGTGGGGACACAGATGTATGAGGAGACTGGTGGGAACACATGTATGGGGACACCAATGTGGGGACACAGATGTATGAGGAGACTGGTGGGGTAACAGATGTGTGGGGACAACAGTGTGGGGACACAGATTTGTGGGGAGACTGGTGGGGTAACATGTGTGTGGACAACAACAGTGTGGGGGCACAGATTTGTGGGGACACCAATGTGATGACACAGATGTATGGGGACACCAATGTGACGACACAGATGTATGGGGACACCAATGTGATGACACAGATGTATGGGGACACCAATGTGAGGAGACAGATGTGTGGAGACACCAGTGTGGGGACACAGATGTGTGGGGACAAAAGTGTATGAGGAGACTGGTGGGGGGCACAGATGTGTGGGGACACCAGTGTGGGGACACAGATGTGTGGGGACAACAGTGTATGAGGAGACTGGTGGGGGGCGCAGATGTGTGGGGACACCAATGTGAGGAGACAGATGTGTGGAGACACCAAGGTGGGGACACAGATGTGTGGGGACAGCAATGTGGGGACACAGATGTATGGGGACACCAATGTGGGGGACACAGATATATGGGGACACCAATGTGGGGACATAGATGTGGGGGAGACTGGTGAGGACACGGATGTAAAACCTCATGCACGCTGGTAGTTTAACCCGCTGAACGATGGTCCATCGTTTTATTAGACGACAGGACCATCATCCAGTTCTGCTGTCAACAGTAAGTAAAATGCTATTCTTCTTCTACTGTGGATTTATTTAGTTAAATTATTTTTCCGGCCCGCGGATATGAGTAAAATATAGAATGTGGCCCTCGAAGTAAAAAGTTTGGAGACCCCTGCTCTAGGGTGTTAGAAAAAAAAAAATATATAATGTTTGGGGGTTTTAAGTAATTTTCTAGCCAAAAAAAAGTTTTAGTCTCGTAAACACCAAATCTGAACAAATTAGCCCGGTGTGCACAACATGTTAAATTCATTATGCAAAATAGCAAGGAAAGTGCCTAAATAGACATTTACCAAGCAGGGTGTCTGCAGCTGCACAGGCATGCTTGGACTTGTAGTTTTGTAACACCAGGAGAGAAATTGTTTGGGAAATACTAATATCTGATCTTATATACTAACTTTTAAACTAGTCTAAAGTGCAGGTAAAGATAATTCAAATACTCACACAGATCAGCAAATTCTCCTCAGTTGGTGTTAGATTACTCCCGACCATTTTTTTTAAGAAAAGAAATCTGGGCACTAGACCAACAACAACTACCTATGGAAAATGAAACTGGCAAGTGTCCAAGTTCCAGGAAGTAGTCGCGCGTGCGTGTTGTTCGCGCGATTGCGCAAGCGCGTACGAGAAATTCGCAATACTGTTTTTAAATAAAATTAAACATATATTCGATTTTAGAGTGTTACTGTAGAAATTCAAGAAAGGAATTTATCCTTCGCATTTTGTGACATTTGGATAAAATATCTCGAATATTCGATTTCAGAATGAGCCAATCAGAGCGCTTGTAAAGCATGTTCCGAAATTCTGCCAAAAAATAGATGTATGGGGACAGCAATGTGATGACACAGATTTATGGGGACACCAATGTGGGGGCACAGATGTATGGGGACACCAATGTGATGACACAGATGTATGGGGACACCAATGTGAGGAGACAGATGTGTGGGGACACCAGTGTGGGGACACAGATGTGTGGGGACAAAAGTGTATGAGGAGACTGGTGGGGGGCACAGATGTGTGGGACACCAGTGTGGGGACACAGATGTGTGGGGACAAAAGTGTATGAGGAGACTGGTGGGGGGCACAGATGTGTGGGGACACCAGTGTGGGGACACAGATGTGTGGGGACAAAAGTGTATGAGGAGACTGGTGGGGGGCACAGATGTGTGGGGACACCAATGTGATGACACAGATGTATGGGGACACCGGTGTGGGGACACAGATGTGTGGGGACACCAATGTGATGACACAGATGTATGGGGACAGCAATGTGATGACACAGATGTATGGGGACACCAATGTGGGGACACAGATGTATGGGGACACCAATGTGAGGAGACAGATGTGTGGAGACACCAATGTGATGACACAGATGTATGGGGACACCAATGTGATGACACAGATGTATGGGGACACCAATGTGGGGACACAGATGTATGGAGACACCAATGTGGGGACACAGATGTATGGGGACAGCAATGTGATGACACAGATGTATGGGGACACCAATGTGATGACACAGATGTATGGGGACACCAATGTGAGGAGACAGATGTGTGGAGACACCAATGTGATGACACAGATGTATGGGGACACCAATGTGATGACACAGATGTATGGGGACACCAATGTGGGGACACAGATGTATGGAGACACCAATGTGGGGACACAGATGTATGGGGACAGCAATGTGATGACACAGATGTATGGGGACACCAATGTGATGACACAGATGTATGGGGACACCAATGTGAGGAGACAGATGTGTGGAGACACCAATGTGATGACACAGATGTATGGGGACACCAATGTGATGACACAGATGTATGGGGACACCAATGTGGGGACACAGATGTATGGAGACACCAATGTGGGGACACAGATGTATGGGGACAGCAATGTGGGGACACAGATGTATGGGGACACCAATGTGATGACACAGATGTATGGGGACACCAATGTGAGGAGACAGATGTGTGGGGACACCAGTGTGGGGACAAAAGTGTATGAGGAGACTGGTGGGGGGCACAGATGTGTGTGGACACCAGTGTGGGGACACAGATGTGTGGGGACAAAAGTGTATGAGGAGACTGGTGGGGGGCACAGATGTGTGGGGACACCAGTGTGGGGACACAGATGTGTGGGGACAAAAGTGTATGAGGAGACTGGTGGGGGCACAGATGTGTGGGGACACCAATGTGATGACACAGATGTATGGGGACACCGGTGTGGGGACACAGATGTGTGGGGACACCAATGTGATGACACAGATGTATGGGGACACCAATGTGATGACACAGATGTATGGGGACACCAATGTGATGACACAGATGTATGGGGACACCAATGTGAGGAGACAGATGTGTGGAGACACCAATGTGATGACACAGATGTATGGGGACACCAATGTGATGACACAGATGTATGGGGACACCAATGTGATGACACAGATGTATGGGGACACCAATGTGAGGAGACAGATGTGTGGAGACACCAATGTGATGACACAGATGTATGGGGACACCAATGTGATGACACAGATGTATGGGGACACCAATGTGATGACACAGATGTATGGGGACACCAATGTGATGACACAGATGTATGGGGACACCAATGTGATGACACAGATGTATGGGGACACCAATGTGAGGAGACAGATGTGTGGAGACACCAATGTGATGACACAGATGTATGGGGACACCAATGTGATGACACAGATGTATGGGGACACCAATGTGATGACACAGATGTATGGGGACACCAATGTGGGGACACAGATGTATGGAGACACCAATGTGGGGACACAGATGTATGGGGACAGCAATGTGGGGACACAGATGTATGGGGACACCAATGTGATGACACAGATGTATGGGGACACCAATGTGATGACACAGATGTATGGGGACACCAATGTGGGGACACAGATGTATGGAGACACCAATGTGGGGACACAGATGTATGGGGACAGCAATGTGATGACACAGATGTATGGGGACACCAATGTGATGACACAGATGTATGGGGACACCAATGTGAGGAGACAGATGTGTGGAGACACCAATGTGATGACACAGATGTATGGGGACACCAATGTGATGACACAGATGTATGGGGACACCAATGTGGGGACACAGATGTATGGAGACACCAATGTGGGGACACAGATGTATGGGGACAGCAATGTGGGGACACAGATGTATGGGGACACCAATGTGATGACACAGATGTATGGGGACACCAATGTGAGGAGACAGATGTGTGGGGACACCAGTGTGGGGACAAAAGTGTATGAGGAGACTGGTGGGGGGCACAGATGTGTGTGGACACCAGTGTGGGGACACAGATGTGTGGGGACAAAAGTGTATGAGGAGACTGGTGGGGGGCACAGATGTGTGGGGACACCAGTGTGGGGACACAGATGTGTGGGGACAAAAGTGTATGAGGAGACTGGTGGGGGGCACAGATGTGTGGGGACACCAATGTGATGACACAGATGTATGGGGACACCAATGTGATGACACAGATGTATGGGGACACCAATGTGAGGAGACAGATGTGTGGAGACACCAATGTGATGACACAGATGTATGGGGACACCAATGTGATGACACAGATGTATGGGGACACCAATGTGATGACACAGATGTATGGGGACACCAATGTGATGACACAGATGTATGGGGACACCAATGTGATGACACAGATGTATGGGGACACCAATGTGAGGAGACAGATGTGTGGAGACACCAATGTGATGACACAGATGTATGGGGACACCAATGTGATGACACAGATGTATGGGGACACCAATGTGATGACACAGATGTATGGGGACACCAATGTGGGGACACAGATGTATGGAGACACCAATGTGGGGACACAGATGTATGGGGACAGCAATGTGGGGACACAGATGTATGGGGACACCAATGTGATGACACAGATGTATGGGGACACCAATGTGATGACACAGATGTATGGGGACACCAATGTGATGACACAGATGTATGGGGACAGCAATGTGATGACACAGATGTATGGGGACACCAATGTGGGGACACAGATGTATGGGGACACCAATGTGGGGACACAGATGTATGGGGACAGCAATGTGGGGACACAGATGTATGGAGACACCAATGTGGGGACACAGATGTATGGGGACAGCAATGTGGGGACACAGATGTATGGGGACACCAATGTGGGGACACAGATGTATGGGGACAGCAATGTGGGGACACAGATGTGGGGGAGACTGGTGAGGACACGGATGTAAAACCTCATGCACGCTGGTAGTTTAACCCGCTGAACGATGGTCCATCGATTTATTAGACGACAGGACCATCATCCAGTTCTGCTGTCAACAGTAAGTAAAATGCTATTCTACTTCTACTGTGGATTTATTTAGTTAAATTATTTTTCCGGCCCGCGGATATGAGTAAAATATAGAATGTGGCCCTCGAAGTAAAAAGTTTGGAGACCCCTGCTCTAGGGTGTTAGAAAAAAATATATATATAATGTTTGGGGGTTTTAAGTAATTTTCTAGCCAAAAAAAAGTTTTAGTCTCGTAAACACCAAATCTGAACAAATTAGCCCGGTGTGCACAACATGTTAAATTCATTATGCAAAATAGCAAGGAAAGTGCCTAAATAGACATTTACCAAGCAGGGTGTCTGCAGCTGCACAGGCATGCTGGGACTTGTAGTTTTGTAACACCAGGAGAGAAATTGTTTGGGAAATACTAATATCTGATCTTATATACTAACTTTTAAACTAGTCTAAAATGCAGGTAAAGATAATTCAAATACTCACACTGATCAAAATATTCTCCTCAGTTCTTGAAAGGTTGCTTCCAACCATCTTTGCAATTAAAGTTGTGGAAATAGACCAAAAACAGCTACCTATGGAAAATGAAACTGGCAAGTGTCCAAGTTCCAGGAAGTAGTCGCGCGTGCGTGTTGTTCGCGCGATTGCGCAAGCGCGCTCGAGAAATTCGCAATACTGTTTTTAAATAAAATTAAACATATATTCGATTTCAGAGTGTTACTGTAGAATTTGCGCAATAAATTTCTCATTCGCATTTTTGCGAAATTACGATAAAATATCAAGAATATTCTGAGCCAATCAGAGTGCTCCTTCCGCATTTGACGAATATTCTCAATTATTTTTTATTGCAATATATCACGAATATTCTGAGCCAATCAGAGTGCTCCCTCCGCATTTCTCGAATATTCGCAATTATTTTTTATTGCAATATATCACGAATATTCTGAGCCAATCAGAGTGCTCCCTCCGCATTTCTCGAATATTCGCAATTATTTTTTATTGCAATATATCACAAATATTCTGAGCCAATCAGAGTGCTCCCTCCGCATTTCTCGAATGTTCGCAATTCGCAATAGCGAAAATTCGCAATAATTTCACTTTCAAAAAATATCACGAATATTCGTATTTAGCGAATATATCACGAATATTCGACAATATATTCGAGATATATCGCGAATTCGAATATGGCATATTCTGCTCAACACTAATAAATATGTCTCACGCCCAACATGCATATAGCATGTGTGTTCTGGAACGAGCATCCTTGCAAGCAAGCAAGCATGTGCTATAAACGTGTTATGCAACAATGTGCAACATGAACCCATGCAGACACGTATCTCTATGCAAACACAAGGCATCCTGTATTGCTTAATTAAGCCACCATGTGCAACTTTAAAGTAACCATGCATGCGATTCAGCATCTTCCATGCGATCAACATCTTATGCATTTTAAGCACTACTGTGCGGACAAGAACCCTTGTGTGACCAAGCACCCCTGTGCGTTCCAACATCCTTACGCACCCAAGCATCTTAATGCGACTTTAGGCATTTCTGTGAAACAAGCCTCTCTATGTGATCAAGTATCCCTGGGTAATCCAGGACTCTGTTGATCCAACCACCATGTGTGATCCAGCTTCTTTTTGCATTCAAGCATCTTTAAGCGATCCCTTTAGGCCTAGAGTAATCCAGGACTTGGGTGATCGGGTAATCCTGTGTGATTCAGCATTTTTATGCCTTCAGGCCTCTTTATGCGATTCTAGGCATTTCTGTGGGAACAAGCCTCTTTGCGCGACCAAATATCCTTGGGGAATCAAGGACTTGGGTGATCATGTAATCCTGTGTGATTCAACCTTTTTATGCATACAAGCATCTTTATGCAACTTTAGGTACTTTTGTGGAAACAAGCCTATTTGTGTGACCAAACATCCTTGGGTAATCCAGGACGCTGATGATCAGGTAACCATGTGTGATCCAGCATCTTTTTTGCATCCAAGCAACTTTATGCGATTTTAGGCCTTTCTGTGGAAACAAACCTCTTCTGTGTAACCAAACATCCTTGGGGAAACAAGGACTTGGGTGATCAGGTAATCATGTGTGATTCAGCATTTTTATGCATACAAGCATCTTTATGCGACTTTAGGTACCTTTGTGGAAACAAGCCTATTTGTGTGACCAAACATCCTTGGGTAATCCAGGATGCTGATGATCAGTTAACCATGTGTGATCCAGCATCTTTTTTGCATCCAAGCAACTTTATGCGATTTTAGGCCTTTCTGTGGAAACAAACCTCTTCTGTGTAACCAAACATCCTTGGGGGAAACAAGGACTTGGGTGATCAGGTAATCATGTGTGATTCAGCATTTTTATGCCTACAAACGTCTTTATGCGATTCAGCATTACAAGCATCTTTTATGCGACCTCTTTTGTGGAAACATGCAGCACCATATAGACCGAAACATGTATGTTTATGCGATCCACAATAGAATCTGCTCTGTTACTTGTTTTTATCCCATATGCATTCCAAACTCATGTATGTTATGCAACATGCGGACTGGTAAAGAGGAAATTATCCTCTGCAGATGTGTGTTTCCTCAATTAAGAGACATTAGCAATGTGTGCCCGCAACTGTGCATCCCTCCGATGCATTTGGTTAGCCTGAAGCCGACACCAGGCTGAGGATTATATGGAGGTCTTACTAGCCACCTATAGGAAAACCTCTCTTTACACTCTAAGGAGAAGATAGAGGTGTAATCAGAACCTGTAGGGCTTTTGATAGCTTCTCCTTGTTAGGCTGCAGCCCCTGTCTCCTGTCCTCTGACAGTGAAACTTTTATCCCCAAGCTTTCTAATCCCTATGTTTCAGGATTAAAGCAGGAAAAGGGGGACACTCCCTTTTTTTTTTTTTTCTTGCAAAACACAAAACACATGCAGAGTGATTGCAATGTTGGGGGAAGGCTGCATTGCCTGACAGGTCTGATGGCTCAATCTATGAGCTGTTTAAGTCTCTTCAGAGGAGAATAAGGGTCCACCAGGTTCAGGTGGTGATCCCTCTTTATATTCCTACCCCTGACCTTATTCAATGGGGAGACCAAGTCCTAAGCTAAAGCAGAGGCACTTAACCCAGGTGCATCAAATAGCTAAATTTAGTCTGACACAATGCCTGCTAATCTGCACAGCTAGATGCGAGTAGGCGTCTTAGATGAATCTGTATCCAACTCACACAAGGTGCTTACGTTTGTGTCCCCCTAGCTTTACAGAGCTCTGACGTCCGGGCCCTTTGAAGAGCCTTCTCTGCGACTGCACTGAGCCGGTGAGCACGTGCAACATGGTAGAGCCTGAAGCGGAGGAAGTGGGACACAATAGATCAGCTAACACTTAAGCTTCCGTTTTCTGGACAGCATGGTAAGCAAAAACATCAGGCATGTCTTCTACTGCCCATAGTAGTGGAAACACAGATAAGACTTGCAACTACTCACGGAAGACAATCCTTTGTATAGGATTAAGGGCATATTGTTTTATTTTTTATTTATGTACTGGCCCCTTCAAGGGGAGATATATAGGTACCGCAGCCATCCTGTCTAACAGACATGGTGGGCCAGGCTGCATGCCGGCTAGGGGAGGTATATGGGTGCCCTGAGCCATCCTGTCTCAGAAGACATAGTGGTTTACATTGCCCATGCATAGAAGCATAATATAGGCGAGACCCAAGTCCCCCACGGAGGACCTACTGTCGAACCAAGTCCCGTAGGCCCTTCTCTTACCTTCTCCACGCTGCAGGGTATTGCCAAGCAAGAGGCCCAATCTTCCCCCTTCACCGTGGGTATTGTCCTAGACCTTCAGGGACCGGGGTCCATGGCAGGAACACCAACTCCCCTGGACCTATATAGCATCCTGGCAGCAGAAAAAACATTTGGTCCTTAGAAGGCACAAAGTTCTGGAACCCAGGATCCAGCCCTCCGCAGAGAGGCATTATAGGCTAAACCTCGTTCTTCGTACCGAGGCCCGGGTACCGTCCACTTTGGCTATGAAGCACCTTGGACGGATCCGGATTTATGGAGGTTTTTTACATCCAGCATGGATCCCTCCAGTGGAGCTCCTAAGAGCACATGTTCACTCGTGACCAACACCTTAGACACTGATGAAAAAACTGAGGAGCTCCCAGTATGGGAGGGGTTATATAGGGAGGGAACTTCCTGTGTAGTTAATTACACCAGTGTCCACACCTGAAGGTAGACTCTATAACCCACATAGTAATGGATTGCCGCTCTGTGTCCCGTGATGTACGATAAAGAAAATAGAGTTTGTGTATTTATAAATATGTGTAGAATAGAGAAAAAAATACAGTGATGGGAAAGGGAAAGGGTGATAACTAATCTCCCGCAATATTGTGTAATGTTGTGTACCTCATTTAGTGGACAGAACCAAAACCCAGTAGCCTTTTCATTAGGTGGAATCCCCCACCCAAGAGCCGTCACCCCTCACAGAAAATGAGGTGCAGTTCAGTCAGCCACTTTGTATTCCACTCATTCCACTCCCCTATGATCCTAGTGGGCCGCCACTTTCCCCTTCTACCCTTTACTCCAGTGTGTCCACCATAGGCACACCATCTCACGTGCCCCCCCCCCCAAGATTGATAAACATATAAATCCATTTTTATAATTGCAATAAAAAGGATCACCACCTCAATCTAGAGACATGCCTCTCTTTGATAGAGGATTGGATGACAAAGAGTTATCTCAAACTCAACGGAGCGAAAACAGAACTTCTTCTGTTTCACGCCAAGCGTAGCAATCAATCGATAACAACCTGGATCCCCCCGCCCATTCTGGGCAAAGTCATCACCCCTAGCGCCAAAGTCAAAAGTCTGGGGGTCATCTTTGACTCCGACATGACAATGAACGCACAAATAGGGGCAGTAGTCAGCGGATCTCACTATCTGCTGCGCCTACTACGCAGACTCACGCCTTTTATTCCCAAGAAAGACATAGCGGTCGTGGTGGGAGCGATTGTAAACTCCAGATTGGACTATGCAAATGCCCTTTACCTCGGACTTCCCAAGTACCAAATCGCTCGTCTTCAAGTCGTACAAAATACGGCCGCCAGACTTGTGACTGGGAAAAAACCCTGGGAATCAATCTCACCCTCGTTGAGATCCCTTCACTGGCTACCAGTCAAAGACAGAATCACCTTTAAAGCACTCTGTCTAACGCATAGATGTATCCATGGGAATGCTCCCCATTATCTATGCGAAAAATTAAAAATTTACAATCCCAATCGTATTCTACGATCCAATAACCAAAATCGGCTTCAGATACCGAAAGCCAGATACAAGTCCAAAGGAGACAGGAGATTCGCTGTCCAAGGTCCCAGACTATGGAACGCCTTACCAGCCAGCATTCGACTGGAGGAGAACTACTTGGTCTTCAGGAGAAAGATCAAGACTCATCTCTTTTGATCTCAAAGGAGACAGGAATAACAAGCGCCCAGAGGCGATTTATTTCGCATGTGCTGCGCTATACAAGTTCTTCATTCATTCATTCATTCATTCATTCATTCATTCATTATAACTTCCGTTACATCATCACTATTAGGGAGAGAGAGAGAGAAAAAAAATCTTGGACAATGGGGGCCACCTCCACAGAACATCATCTTTTAAGTCAATATTGGTGACCTTCTATAACAAATAGACTTCCTAACGCAAGATGTATCAACACTATGTTGTGGTGTTGCTAGGCTTTTTTAGGCAAATAAATCTGATAACTACTATTAACAACTCAACGGTTGCTCTAAGTCTCACCGGTAATTCTATAGATGAGTATCCTTTTCCCAGTCTCTCCTGCGAGTTGTGCCCCCAGACTGTGCCCAATAATGTGAATATTGGATGGCGAATATCCAATCGTGTCCTTGAAAAGGAAAAAAAAAACTTAGATATAAGAATCTGTACAAAAACAGCGGCCCTATCAAAATAAATTAATAATATTTCTTGCAAATAGGCATGTGCATTTCGTTTCGTTCCGAATCGAAATTCGGACGAATTTTCCATTATTCGGACATTCGGATGCATACGAATTTCCGAATTGCTATATTAGCGAAAAATTTCGACCGTTTTCGACCGAATTTCGAAAAAAAAAAAAAAAAATGGTCGAAATCGATTTTTTTTTTTCGAATTCCGAATCGAATACCCGCGGACTAAATTCGATCGGAATTCGAAAAAAAAAAAAAAAAAAAAAAAAAAAATATTTTCGAATTTAAAATCGAAAAAAATTCTATTCGAAAAGAGACTATTTGTTTTCTAATCTGGTTGAAATATTTTCGATTTCGACCGTTTTTTTCGAAATTCGGTCGAAAACGAACGAATTCGAAAAAAGGTCGAAATATTTTCGATTTCAACCGTATTTTTCGAAATTCGGTCGAAAACGAACTAATTCCGAAAACGAATTCAACACATGTAACGAACCTAACTTAACGAAATTTATTAAATGACGAATTGAAACGAAACGAAACGAATTTTTCACTTTTGCACATGCCTACTTGCAAAATCTTTACCTTACTAAAACTGGTGCATCTGGTACAGCTTTACATAGTAACCAATCAACTTTCAAGTTTTATTGACAAAGCTTAACCACTTGACCACTGGGCACTTAAACCCCCTTCCTAACCAGACCAATTTTCAGCTTTCGGTGCTCTCACAATTTGAATGACAATTACTCAGTCATACAACATTGTACCCATTTGAAATTTTTGTCCTTTTTTTCACACAAATAGAGCTTTCTTTTGGTGGTATTTGATCACCTCTGGGTTTTTTATTTTTTGCGCTACAAAAGAAAAACGACTGAAAATTCTGTAAAAAAAAATAAAAAAATCTTGTTTCTGTCATATTAGCAGGTTATTTCTCACACACAGCATATGCATACCACAAATTACACCCCAAAACACATTCTGCTATTCCTCCCGAATATAGCGATACCCCATGTGTGAGACTTTTAGGCCTCGTACACATGATCAAATATGTCCGCTGGAAACGGTCCGCTGGACCGTTTCAGCAGACAGATTCGATCGTGTGTACGGCCGAGCCGACGGATTTGGCCACCCGACAGATTTCAAAGCATGCTTTGAAATCTATCGGGTGGGAATCCGTCCGCCCGACATGTCTGCTGGTTAGTACACTTACCAGCAGACATGTCGTCCCGCACCGCCGCCGCACCGCCGCCGCACCGCCGCCGAATGGATTCGGCGCATGCGCGGAAGTGTTTTACTTCCTGGTGCGGTGACGTGGCGGCGTCAACGTCACCGCCACGTCACTAACACGTCAGCGCGCTCTCTGCTGGCGGGGATTTTGGTTTGCTCGTGTGTACACGCGAGCAAACCAAAATCCCAGCAGACAGATTTGTTCAAATCTGTCGGACGGACAGATTTGAACAAATCTGTCTGCTCGTGTGTACGAGGCCTTACACAGCGTGGCCACATACAGAGGTCCAACATGCAGGGAGCACCTTCCATCGTTCTGGAACACCCAGGCCAATTCTGACATTTCTCTCCTACATGGAAAAATCATAATTTATTTGCTAGAAAATTACATAGAACCCAAAACATTATATATGCTTTTTTAGCAAAGACCCTAGAGAATACAATGGCGGCCGTTACAACTTTTTATCTTGCATGGTATTTTGGCAGAAATTTTTTGAACGCGTGTTTTAAAAAAAAAACAAGTTCTGTGCTTAAAAAAAAAAAAAAAAAAACAGTAAAGTTAGCCCAATGTTTTTGCAAAATGTGAAAGATGAAGTTACTAGAAAATAGATACCCAACATGTCACCCTTCAAAATTGTGCACACTCGTGGAATGGTGCCAAACTTTGCTACCTAAAAATCCCCATAGGCGACGATTTAATTACTTTTATTGGTTACATGTTTTTAGTTATGGAGGAGGTCTAGGGCCAAGATGATTGCTCTCGCTCTAACGTTCGCAGAGATACCTCACATGTGTAGCTTGAACACCGTTTTCATATGTCGGTGGAAATTACGTATGCGTTTGCTTCTGCATGCGAGCACAGAGGGACAGGGGTGTTTTAAAAAAAATATATTGTTCATTTTACTTTATTTACTTGATTTTGACACTTTTTTCCCTAAAAATACATTTTTTTAATCACTTTTATTCCTATTATAAGGAATGTAAACATCCCTTGTAATAGGAATATAACATGACAGGTCCTTTTTACAGTGAGATATGGGGTCAGTAAGACCCCACATTTCACCTCTAGGCTGGGAAGACTGAAAAAAAAAATCCTGGCTTCGATCATAGCGGTGAGTCTGTAAAAAGCACCGGAGGGTGGCAGGAGGGGGGTGTATTGCCGAGTATTGGGGTATTGCCGAGTATTGGGGTATTGCCGAGTATTGGGGTATTGCCGAGTATTGGGGTATTGCCGAGTATTGGGGTATTGCCGAGTATTGGGGTATTGCCGAGTATTAGGGTATTGCAGAGTATTGGGGTATTGCAGAGTATTGGGGTATTGCAAAGTATCATGCAGGGAATCGAAGAGTATCAGGGTATTGCAGAGTATCAGGGTATTGCAGAGTATCAGGGTATTGCAGAGTATCGGGGTATTGCAGAGTATCGGGGTATTGCAGAGTATCGCGCAGGGAATTGAAGAGTATCGGGGTATTGCAGAGTATCAGGGTATTGCAGAGTATCAGGGTATTGCAGAGTATCGGGGTATTGCAGAGTATCAGGGTATTGCAGAGTATCGCGCACGGTATTGCAGAGTATCGGGGTATTGCAGAGTATCGCGCAGGGTATTGCAGAGTATTGGGTTATTGCGTAGGGTATTGCAGAGTATTGGGGTATTGCAGAGTATTGGGGTATTGCGTAGGGTATTGCAGAGTATTGGGGTATTGCAGAGCATTGGGGTATTGCAGAGTATCGCGCAGGGTATTGCAGAGTATTGGGGTATTGCAGAGTATTGCGCAGGGTATTGCAGTGTATTGCGCAGGGTATTGCAGAGTATTGGGGTATTGCAGAGTATCGCGCAGGGTATTGCAGAGTATTGGGGTATTGCAGAGTATTGCGCAGGGTATTGCAGAGTATTGCGCAGGGTATTGCAGAGTATTGGGGTATTGCAGAGTATCGCGCAGGGTATTGCAGAGTATTGGGGTATTGCATAGTATTGGGGTATTGCAGAGTATTGCGCAGGGAATTGCAGAGTATTGGGGTATTGCAGAGTATCGCGCAGGGGATTGCAGAGTATTGGGGTATTGCAGAGTATTGGGGTATTGCAGAGTATCGCGCAGGGAATTGCAGAGTATTGGGGTATTGCAGAGTATTGGGGTATTGCAGAGTATTGGGGTATTGCAGAGTATTGCAGTATTGCAGAGTATTGGGGTATTGCAGAGTATTGCAGTATTGCAGAGTATTGCGCAGGGTATTGCAGAGTATTGGGGTATTGCAGAGTATCGCGCAGGGAATTGCAGAGTATTGGGGTATTGCAGAGTATTGGGGTATTGCAGAGTATTGGGGTATTGCAGAGTATTGCGGTATTGCAGAGTATTGCGGTATTGCAGAGTATTGCGGTATTGCAGAGTATTGCAGTATTGCAGAGTATTGCGCAGGGTATTGCAGAGTATTGGGGTATTGCAGAGTATCGCGCAGGGTATTGCAGAGTATTGGGGTATTGCAGAGTATCGTGCAGGGAATTGCAGAGTATTGGGGTATTGCAGAGTATTGGGGTATTGCAGAGTATTGCAGTATTGCAGAGTATTGGGGTATTGCAGAGAATCGCGCAGGGATAGCTGAGCTGGGATGGATGGATGGCTGGATCTGTGACTGCAGTTGTCACAGATCCAGCTCTCAGTGTTGCTGCTTCCTCCACTCTCCCCCCTCCCCTCTCACACTGTACCGATCGGTACAGAGAAGAGAAGGATGAACCGGCGTCATCACATGACGCCGGTTTGCTTACAAGTAATTTACTTCTTCTTCTAGACCCGGCGCTCACGGATGATTCCCCAGGGGCGCTCGAGTGAAGGATTCTGGGAGGACATCCTCCAAGAACAACTCGACCGCGCTGTAGCAGTAAAATGTCTATGGCGCGGTCAGAAAGTGGTTAATTGAACAAGCTGAAGTTGGAAGCTGATTGGCTACCACGCACAGCTGCACCAGATTCTAAGTGCTCCAGTTTTAGTAAATTTCTCTCATAGTATCTTCTTTATTGCTTTTATGATACTAAAACTTTTTTTTATTTGGGGCTGATTAGATATTGTATTCTTGGAAAAACAGGGACAGAGCAGATTCGTGATCAAGATTTATTGCTCCTTGAGCTACATTGTGAAGGAACTCCTGATTGTTGGAATCTTGTCAGACCTCAAGTTTAATTGCACCCGATTTGCAGGAGTGGTCTTTTATAATCGACTTCTCTAAGCGGATGTTTCCTCTTGAGCATCTAACACCTGTAGGGCAACACTGTATTCTGGCCTAGGCCAACAAGGCCCAGGCCTAGGGCAGCACTTTGTAGGGGGGCAGCACGGAAAGTGTCCCCGCCAGCTCGTGCTACACTGTTAGTTTTTTTTTTCCATTTTAAATAGAGTAAGGGAGGGTTATAGCCCCTATTTTTTATCATCCCTGTCCCATTGCAGAGATTTCCTTTCACTTCCTGCCCAATAGCCAAACAGGAAGTGAGAGGAAATCTATGCAAATTAAAAGAATCCAATGCCCCCCAGGCCCTAAGAAATAGTGTCCCCAATTTCAGGGCTGGTCTTAAAAAGAAAGGGGTGTGGCCTTGACAGGAAGGGGTGGGGCATATTTAAATTAGGGGTGCACAAGTTTAGTCAGGCCTAGGGCAGCACAAAACCTAAATACATTACTGCCGTAAGGCAAGAATCGACACCCCCCCCATTCTCTCTTTTTTTTATTTGTGGACTAGTAAACATGGTTAGATGATGATGGTGAGATGATCCTGAACATGTGGGGAGAAGCAGAAGTAAACACTCGCGCTCCACCCAAAAGGGAAGTTCCACTTTAAGGCCTCCTCTCCCTCCTCTTCTCCAAATGGCCCTTTTATTTTTGGGTTACCTGGTTTTGACATGCACTCGCTCCCAATTCTGCATGTATTGCCTAGGTAATCTAAGGGGATGTTCTCCTCTCCCCCTCCCTCCCCGCAGTCATGGACAAGTCACAGGTCCTAAAAGACTGTAGGGCCATTCACAATGCGCAGTGCGGCTTGTGCATGCGCAGTGGGCACCCAGCTGTGCAGTTGCAAGCTGTAACAATCCGGTGCCCACAGTTGAGATGCCAGTTCCAGGGAGCGAAGACCAAGGGAGGGGACAGCTCAGGTGAGCACATTGATGGATCATATGACAGGTGGGTGTGTGTTTATTAAAAGTAAAAGACTGTAGCTGCTGACTTTTAATAAACACAAAAATGACTGGAGCTCCTTTTTAAAGTCCAAACAGACACAACTTCCCGGCTGGAAGACAACCTGACCAGGTACACTCATGCACTCACAGGATGTCGTGGGGAAATGGTCTAATAGCAAATCTTGGATGCCCTAACAGCATATGACTTGAGGGATAGAATGTGGCCTGGTCGGTATGTCCCCAAACAGGGAGGCTTCCAGGATGGATAGCGTGTCCCTGCTATTTCTCTACTCATCTGAAACCCCTCCCTACCACTAATACTGTCCCTGTCAGACAGGTGACCTGTCCCTACACTACCGACATGCGCACTAAACCTGGCAACTAATGCCTTAAATAGGCTCTGCCTGACCTAAGATGGCTACCAGAATCACATTGGCAGCATAATCCAATCAGATAGCCCTACTAATGGCCAAGGAAAACCATAGAGAAACCATGTTTCTCTTGACTTCCCCTCCAACAGCAATGCTGCTGCTATTTGTGCCTGCAGAGGATCAAGTAGACTGCTCCTGCCTACACACATATGGTAGGACGGGCTTTTATGCTTGCCAATTGTTTCTCATAGCTCAGCTGTGACTAGATTCTCTGTATTTCTTTGAGGAAGTAAGCTTATACCTTCATTAATATGCCCATGCTTCTCAACAGTCATGAAAGTTAGTAAACTAAGTAAATTTACATCTCTCAAGAAATATATAATTTAATATATATATATATATATATATATATATATATATATATACACACCAAAAAGTATTATACAGGTCACTCACTATTAGCCCATCCTAGTGATATCAGAAGGAATGATCATATTGTGTGATTCTATGCATGCTTCTTAAAGGGGTGTTCCAGCCAAATTTAGTGTTCATTAAATGTCAGCAGCTACAAAAAGTGTAGGTGCTGGCTTTTAATAAACACACACTCACCTGCTCCACGATCCAATGATGCGCCGGCCGGGGGGTCCTCTCCTCTTCCCCCCCTCCCCGGCTATAATAGCAAGGAGATCAGATTACACACACTGCTGCAGATTGATTTACCCAGATATGACACATCCTCCCTCACTGTGATGGTGTCTCATTAGGTGAATGTTGCTGTCAGATTTCATACCTTAGTTTAGCACAGTGGGCCCCAAACTGTGGCCCAGGGGCTGGATGTGGCCCTTTTCTTGCCTTTATCTGGCCCATGGGTCACTATTCCCCCCCAATGATACAAGCATAGTTGTACGCAGCCTATTGCATTAGGGTGTGCACCCCAAAACTCAAACACATATACGTGTGCATGTGTATACAGTATATACTGCTGGTGTCAGTAGAGCAGTGGACAATGTCAGAAGGGTAGCGTTTAGTGTCAGTGGGGCAGTGGATAGCATCAGTAGTTTTTATTTTTACAATTTTTTTTTTTATTATTTTTTACAATTTTATTTTTTCAATAGTTTTTCAATTTTTTTTTTTTTTTTATTATTATTAAAAATATATATATTTTTTTTTTATAATTTCTTTAGGAGCCCCATTAGGGGGCTTTGGTGAAATATTATTGGTCCAAAGAGGGGGCATTTGCAGCAGACAAGGTGATTAGGGACACCTGGCACACCCTGTGCGCACGCCTATGGATACAAGACATTATTCTGTCAATTGACATCAACAATGAGGCGCCATTTCTCCTACTTACACCAACAATGGGGCACTATTCCTCCCAATGATACCAACGGTGACGCACTATTCCTCCCCTATTACCAAATGTGGTGATGTTTACTTCCACTGACACCAGGAAAATTTCCACTCCCCCCCCCCAAAGTCTGAAGGACAAGAAACTGACCCTTTGTTTAGAAAGTTTGAAAACTCCTGGTTTAGCATATAGAACATATTGGGCCAGATTCAGGTAGAGTTAGGCTGGAGAATCAGTAATACTCCAGCCTAACTGTCACTTTGAGCCGGCGTTTTTGTTTTCTGTAACCAGAAAACAAGAAACGCTGGGTTGGAGTTCCTATACGAGCGGCGTAATTGTATTTCGCCGTCGTATCGGAACTTCAATTTTAAAAATGGCGCTCGGGGCGTTCCCGCTGATTAACGCTGAGAATATGTTAATCAGCGGGAATCGGAAATTCACGATCGTATTCGGGCCCGACGCAGTGACGTTCCGACGTTTCTGTAAGTGATACGCGGCGTAAAGAAAAACCAGCCCCCTAGTGGAGTATTCTATGTTAAGTATGGCCGTCGTCATCGCGTCGAGTTTACAAATTTTCACGTCGTTTGCGTAAAACGTCCGTGAATGGGGATTGACGTCATTGACGTTCCCTGACAGAATTTGGAGCATGCGCACTGACAGTCGACGCATGCGCAGTACGTTCGCCGCGGGATCGCGCATAGTTAACATAATACACGCCCCCTACCCGCCCAATTTGAATTCCGCCGGCTCATTTTCGTTACGCCGCCGCAACTTTAGGAGCAAGTGCTTTGTGAATAACAGTACTTGCTCCTAAAGTTACCGCGGAGTAACGTAAATGAGAAACGTTACTCCAAAGTAAAGAAGCGCCCATCTACCTGAATCTGGCCCATTATGTCCTCACAGACCCTGCAAGTAAAGAAAACTACACACTGATCTGCCATAAATACTCTCAACACCACATTTTCTATTGTGGGCTGACAACACATAGGCCCAGATTCACATACATTGGCGCACATTTAATGCCGCCGTATCGTATCTCTTTTACGCTACGCCGACGCAGCGCAGAGCATGGAATTCACAAAGCAAATGCTCCCAACTCTGCGCCGGCGTACCCCATGCAAATGATGGGCCGGGCGCCAGACAAGTACTTAAACCGAACTGCGCATGCGTCAAGACGTGGACGTATCCCTGTGCGCATGCGCACAACCACGTCGGAACAACAGCCTAAGATACGCCAGATCACTGTGTATGCCGTGAACGTAACCTACGCCCAGTCAGACCCACGTCGGCCCATATTCACAGAAGTCCATATACGTAGGTCCATAAGTCCATACCTTTACATGGGTTGCGCCTCATCTATGGGGAATAATTTTACGCCGAATGTAAAACTTATGCAAACCACTTAAATCATGCGTCTGGTGCAAGTACGTTCATGAATTGGTGTATCTCCCTCATTTGCATATTTGAATAGAAAATCAATGGGAGCACCACATGTGTCCAGCGTAACTATGCGCCCACTCTATGCCGGTGTAGGCAAGTTACGTCGGTGGGATGAAGTCAGTTTTTAGGCGTATCTTAGTTTGTGGGTCCGGCACACAGATACGACAATGCTTATTTGTACTAACGTGGCGTATCTGTAGATATGTCGGAGTAAGTGCTTTGTGAATCTGGGCCATGGTATTTATGTGGACCGAGTGGTGTCAGCCCTACCCTGACTATTCATTCTGTAGTCCCGAGATAACTAGGAGGGTTAAATGCCACCCCCTTTAAGATAATACAGGAAGTGTGCACAGGGCAGGAGACAACTAAATTAATTTGCACTTATTGAACATACAGTTGCCACATAAAGTATGTGAACCCTTTTCTGCAAAAATGGTCATAAAATGTGATCTGATCTAAGTCACAACAATAGACAATCACAGTCTGCTTAAACTAATAACACACAAAGAATTAAATGTTACCATGTTTTTATTGAACACATGTAAACATTCACAGTGCAGGTGGAAAAAGTATGTGAACCCCTAGACTAATGACATCTCCAGGAGCTAATTAGAGTGAGGTGTCAGCCAACTGGAGTCCAATCAATGAGATGAGATTATAGGTGTTGGCTACAGCTGCCCTACCCTTTAAAAAACACACACCAGTTCTGGGTTTACTTTTCACAAGAAGCATTGCCTGGTGTGAATGATGCCTCGCACAAAAGAGCTCTCAGAAGACCTACGATTAAGAATTGTTCACTTGCATAAAGCTGGAAAGGGTTATAAAAGTATCTGCAAAAGCCTTGCTCTTCATCAGTCTATGGTAAGACAAATTGTCTATAAATGGAGAAAGTTCAGCACTGCTGCTTTTCTCCCCTAGGAGTGTCTTTTCTGTAAAGATGACTGCAAGAGCACAGCACAGACTGCTCAATGAGGTGAAGAAGAATCCTAGAGTGTCAGCTTAAGACTTACAAAAGTCTCTGGCATATGCTAACATTCCTGTTAGCGAATGTACGATATGTAAAACACTAAACAAGAATGGATTTCATGGGAGGATACCACATAGGAAGCCACTGCTGTCCAAAAAAACATTGCTGCACATTTACAGTTTGCACAAGAGCACCTGGATGTTCCAGAGCAGTACTGGCAAAATATTCTGTGGACAGATGAAACCACAGATGAGTTGTTTGGAAGGAACACACAACACTATGGGCCAGATTCAGGTAGAGTTAGGCTGGAGTATCAGTAATAACCAGAAAACAAGAAACGCCGGGTTGGAGTTCCGATGCAATCGGCGCAATTGAATTTCGCCGTCGCGAAAAATATTTTAATCAGTGGGAATCGGCAATTCACGATCGTATTCGGGCGCGACGCAGTGACTTTCCGACGTTTCCGTAAGCGATACGTGGCGTAAAGATAAAGCAGCCCCCTAGCGGAGTATCCTATGTTAAGTATAGCCGTCGTCATCGCGTCGAAAAAAAAAAATTGCGTCGCTTGCGTAAAACGTCCATGAATGGGGATTTGACATCATTGACGTTCACTGACAGAATTTGGAGCATGCGCACTGGGATGCATTGACGTACGTTCGCTGCGGGATTGCGCTTAGTTTAAATAATACACGCCCCGTATCCGCCCAATTTGAATTCCGCCGGCTCATTTACGATACGCTGCCGCAACTTTAGGAGCAAGTGCTTAATGAATAACAGCACTTGCTCCTAAAATTTCGCCAGAGTAACGTAAATGAGAAGCGTTACTCCAGAGCAAAGATGCTCCCATCTACCTGAATCTGGCCCTATGTGTGGAGAAAAAAATGCACAGCACACCAACATCAAAACCTCATCCCAACTGTGAAGTATGGTGGTTTGGGGCTGCTTTGCTGCATCAGGGCCTGGACAGATTGCTATAATTGAAGGAAAAATTAATTCCCAAGTTTATCAAGACATTTTGCAGGAGAACTTAAGGCCATCTGTCCACCATCTGAAGCTCAACAGAAGATGGGTGTTGCAACAGGGCAACTACCCAAAGCATAGAAGTAAATCAACAACAGAATGGCTTAAACAGAAGAAAATACGCCTTCTGGAGTGGCCCAGTCAGAGTCCTGACCTCAACCCGATTGAGATGCAGTGGCATGACCTCAAGAAAGCGATTCACACCAGACATCCCGAGAATATTGCTGAAATGAAACAGTTATGTAAAGAGGAATGGTCAAGAATTACTCCTGACCGTTGTGCACGTCTGATCTGCAACTACAAGAAACGTTTGGTTGAAGTTATTGCTGCAGAAGGAGGTTCAACCAGTTATTAAATCCAAGGGATCACATACTTTTACCACCTGCACTGTGAATGTTTACATGGTGTGTTTAATAAAAACATGGTAACATTTAATTCTTTGTGTGTTGTTAGTTAATCAGACTGTGATTGTCTATTGTTGTGACTTTGATGAAGATCAGATCACATTTTATGAGCAATTTGTGGCAACTGTATATAACAAAACACTATATATAACAAAACACTTTTAATGGTATATTTAACAGACCAAAATGTGGCAAGTAAGAGAAGTTCATTGTAGAGGGTAACATAAACTTTGTTATCAAATGAAAATAAAGCATTTGTTCTACCTTTAGATCTTTAAGGAAAATGGACAATTGGGCACCCACAACACGGATATTGCTCACGGCCTGAGTGTAGGGGGACTTTGCGCCATCGCGCCAATCCAAGACGATAACGTTCACATCCTCCACTTGCAGCATGGCCTGGAATCAGAGATGTTATAGATTTATTACTCAGCGGACCTGAAATACCTCAGAGGACTTATGAGCGACTTATGAACATATTGTACTACACATGTGTAAGTCTTAAAATACTTGAATATATTCAGGACTTTTTTCAGCAGGAATGCGGGGGAACACAGTTCCTGCACCTCCAGCACTGCACTGCACCTCCAGCACTGAATGAGGCACTGGAGGGTCTATTGATACTGGATTCTGTTGGATCTATTATAACTGGAGGGTATTGATTGTTGCTGGAGAGGTCTATTGTTGCTGGTGTGAGATGTATTTCTGCTGGAGGGATCTTATCTTACTAGGGTGTCAATTGTTGCTGGGAGGGATCTATTGTTGAGGGAAGGATCTATTGTTAAAAACAGTGGAAAATACTGCGCAGGTCTAATGAAAATAAAAATTGGATTGGTGGCAAAACCAAACGATTTTACATAAAGATAAACGTGAATGCTGCTGCAGCACAAATGTCAGATGAACAAAATATAAACAGTAAATTGGGTGTGCTGCGCTGCTAAAATTAATACATCAATAGTGAAGGTGATAACAAAATGTGCATTGAGTGCAAAAAAATTGTATATAAAAAACCAACACCAAGTGTTCCAATGTATGACAAAATCATATAAGAAAACAAACTGAATTGACAAAGTTCGTAAAAGCTCCAGGGAAAAATCAAAGTTCAGTGAGTTCAGAGAAATATCCCAAGTAGGGGATTGAGATACTGCAGGACAGAAGAGAGCCTCCACCTCCACCTCTTATAGTAAATCTGCTTACCAGATAGATAATAATCGTGAGCATCAACAGCACAGCAGGCTGGATTGCCTTAACGGGTATTAAAGTGGAATCCTGTGTGTATCTCCAAGCTTGGTCTCAATGCGGCTGGATCCCAGAAAAACAATCACTCCCAGAGTGTAGCCAAGGGAAGAGAAAGGAAGCCAACATAGAGTAGTAACGTTTTAAAAGTTTAATAAAAGAAATTCGATTGCACTTACAAAAAACGAATCCTTTGGAAGCATATAAATAGTAAGCCGGCCGGCTCTCACAATCCGCCCGTCCTTCCGGATGGTCGTGAGGATAAAAACAATGGTGTCGTCAGCACGCCGTTCGTCCAATAGCAGACTTCATCCAGGGGCACGAGCGGCGCACTGACTCGCCACCTTTAAATTCGTTTGTAACATTCTAGGACCGCCCTTCTCTGACGTCTGGGGATCATGAATGGCGATCGGCCATCTTTGAAGGGGGATCGCTTGCCAATAGTATAAGCACTGTCAGTGCCTTGAACTTTGAAATTTTGTTTAAGATCACCCTTAGTGATAAGATCATCCCAAGCAGAGTTACAGAAAACTCAGGCAGCAATCAACCGTGTTACAAAAAGGGATCGCTTGCCTCAAACATTGAAAACACCTTTTGCAGTAAGGTCGCCCTAAACAAACAAGCGGGGAATTCAGGAATAGGCATGTGCATTTCGTTTCGTTCCGAATCGAAATTCGGACGAATTTTCCATTATTCGGACATTCGGATGCATACGAATTTCCGAATTGCTATAATAACGAAAAATTTCGACCGTTTTCCGAATTCGTTCATTTTCGACCGAATTTCGAAAAAAAAAAAAAAAGTCGAAATCGAATTTTTTTTTTCGAATTCCGAATCGAATACCCGCGGACTAAATTCGATCGGAATTCGAAAAAAAAAAAAAAAAAAAAAAAAAAAAAAAAAATTCGAATTTAATTCGAAAAAAATTCTATTAGAAAAGAGACTATTTGTTTTCTAATCTGGTTGAAATATTTTTTCGATTTCGACCGTTTTTTTCGAAATTCGGTCGAAAACGAACGAATTCGAAAAACGGTCGAAATATTTTCGATTTCGACCGTATTTTTCGAAATTCGGTCGAAAACGAACGAATTCCGAAAACGAATTCAACACATGTAACGAACCTAACTTAACGAAATTTATTAAATGACGAATTGAAACGAAACGAAACGAAACAAATTTTTCACTTTTGCACATGCCTATTCAGGAAGCAATCGACCATTTTGGAAAAGGGATCGCTTGCCAGTAATAGGAATTGATATCTGAAAATAAGAATATGTAGGCAGAAAAAATATACATAAAAAAGAGCCTCAATTTGGAGTATAAGGGTTGTATGGCAAATACAGCTGATATGACCACCTCCAAATATGCCACACATTAGTCCACTAATGAAGGGAAAACTTAATTATAAAAAATTAATTAGATAAAAAATATGAAAAATATATATATGCAGATTGATTCCATATACATATAGATGTATATTAAAAATATATATTAAAGAAAGAAGCAAATTAGGGACGATTATTCCATACACACTAAAGTGCACACAGAAAAGGAAAATTGATAGAGTATAAAAAATGATAGAGTATAAAAAATACGATTCCTTTGTGTGCTGATAGTGTAAATGAAGTGCACACTGAAAATTGGTAGAGTGTAGAAACTCCACAATTCCTTTGTATACTGATAATGTATATCGATATGGTATGACACTACCAGATAATATATTAGAATGAATATATATTATGCCCTTTATACCAAATGAATATAGCCCAACACGAAAAACATCTGTGTTGGAAGTAACTGTAAAAACAGAAATCCAACTTCCAGCATATATTAACCATGTTGGAAAATCAAAAAATATATGTAAAAGGACAGGATCTATAATAAAATTAGTTCAAAAAATATTTCAAAAGAGATTATTTAAATTGGTGATGCGGATCGACTAGACTAAACAGTGTAACGATGTGAAGTTGTTAATGAGGTGAAACTGATTAGAACTTATTGATTCTCAAATCTACCCAGACATCAGAGCAGGTACACACTACAGTAATGGTAAAAAAAGGAAATCAGCTGTTATCTATAAAAGCGTTGACGTCCGTGTCCACATTTAACCCATAAGGTAGGTATGTCCGGCCTCGATAGATCCAAGACATTTCAAGTCTGGAGAGTCCTCTAACTAAGGAACTACCCCTCCAGTGGGGATCGAATTTATCGATCCCCAAAAATATCGTGCCTTCAGGATTACGACTATGATGTAGGTCGTAGTGTGCTGACACTGAATGTTGGGAGAACCCTGATCGAATATTAGTAATATGTTCCCCCAATCGTACTTGCATTGTGCGTTTGGTCCTACCAATATATTGTTTCCCACAAGGACATTGCAGCAGGTAGACAATGCCAGTAGAACTACAGGTTATTAAATAATCTCTTTTGAAATATTTTTTGAACTAATTTTATTATAGATCCAGTCCTTTTACATATATTTCTTGATTTTCCAACATGGTGAATGTATGCTGCAAGTTGGATTTCTGTTCTTACAGTTACTTCCAACACAGATGTTTTTCCGTGTTGGGCTATATTCATTGTGTACCTGCTCTGATGTCTGGGTAGATCTGAGAATCAATAAGTTCTAATCAGTTTCACCTCATTAACAACTTCACATCGTTACACTGTTTAGTCTAGTTGATCCGCATCACCAATTTAATTAATCTTTTTTGAAATATTTTTTTTGAACTAACTTTATTATAGATCCTGTCCTTTTACATATATTTTTTGATTTTCCAACATGGTTAATATATGCTGGAAGTTGGATTTCTGTTTTTACAGTTACTTCCAACACAGATGTTTTTCGTGTTGGGCTATATTCATTTGGTATAAAGGGCATAATATATATTCATTCTAATATATTATCTGGTAGTGTCATACCATATTGATATACACTATCAGTATACAAAGGAATTGTGGAGTTTCTACACTCTACCAATTTTCAGTGTGCACTTCATTTACACTATCAGCACACAAAGGAATCTTATTTTTTATACTCTATCAATTTTCCTTTTCTGTGTGCACTTTAGTGTGTATGGAATAATCGTCCCTAATTTGCTTCTTTCTTTAATATATATTTTTAATATACATTTATATATATATGGAATCAATCTGTATATATATATTTTTCATATTTTTTATCTAATTAATTTTTTATAATTAAGTTTTCCCTTCATTAGTGGACTAATGTGTGGCATATTTGGAGGTGGTCATACCAGCTGTATTTGCCATACAACCCTTATACTCCAAATTGAGGCTCTTTTTTATGTATATTTTTTCTGCCTACATATTCTTATTTTCAGATATCAATTCCTATTACTGGCAAGCGATCCCTTTTCCAAAATGGTCGATTGCTTCCTGAATTCCCCGCTTGTTTGTTTAGGGCGACCTTACTGCAAAAGGTGTTTTCAATGTTTGAGGCAAGCGATCCCTTTTTGTAACACGGTTGATTGCTGCCTGAGTTTTCTGTAACTCTGCTTGGGATGATCTTATCACTAAGGGTGATCTTAAACAAAATTTCAAAGTTCAAGGCACTGACAGTGCTTATACTATTGGCAAGCGATCCCCCTTCAAAGATGGCCGATCGCCATTCATGATCCCCAGACGTCAGAGAAGGGCGGTCCTAGAATGTTACAAACGAATTTAAAGGTGGCGAGTCAGTGCGCCGCTCGTGCCCCTGGATGAAGTCTGCTATTGGACGAACGGCGTGCTGACGACACCATTGTTTTTATCCTCACGACCATCCGGAAGGACGGGCGGATTGTGAGAGCCGGCCGGCTTACTATTTATATGCTTCCAAAGGATTCGTTTTTTGTAAGTGCAATCGAATTTCTTTTATTAAACTTTTAAAACGTTACTACTCTATGTTGGCTTCCTTTCTCTTCCCTTGGCTACACTCTGGGAGTGATTGTTTTTCTGGGATCCAGCCGCATTGAGACCAAGCTTGGAGATACACACAGGATTCCACTTTAATACCCGTTAAGGCAATCCAGCCTGCTGTGCTGTTGATGCTCACGATTATTATCTATCTGGTAAGCAGATTTACTATAAGAGGTGGAGGTGGAGGCTCTCTTCTGTCCTGCAGTATCTCAATCCCCTACTTGGGATATTTCTCTGAACTCACTGAACTTTGATTTTTCCCTGGAGCTTTTTACGAACTTTGTCAATTCAGTTTGTTTTCTTATATGATTTTGTCATACATTGGAACACTTGGTGTTGGTTTTTTATATACAATTTTTTTGCACTCAATGCACATTTTGTTATCACCTTCACTATTGATGTATTAATTTTAGCAGCGCAGCACACCCAATTTACTACTAAGGATCTATTGTTGCTGGCTGCTGGGTCTATTGATGGTGGCTGCTGGAAGATCTACTGCATTGTTGCTGGTTGGGATTTATTGTTGCTGGGGAGATCTCTTGTTTTTAAGAAGAATCTATTGTTGCTGGTGGGTGTCTATTGTTGCTGGCTGTTGGAGGGTCTGCTGGGAGCTCTCCCGTATTGTTGTTATTAATAGGGCCTTTAGCCTACGCATGTACTTGCAAATGTGTGCATACTAAACCCCTATTTTTAATGCCCACTGTTAGACAGGTAAATTTGGTTGGTCACAGGCTGGTCAGTAAGTTTGAGCTTGAATATACAGTATATATATATATAGATATATAGATAGATAGATAGATATATTTAACATTTGTTGCCCTTTCCATGTGCTACTTGCTGCAAAGACCAGTTATAGGTCGGGGGCGGTGGCCATTTGTTTCCACTGTATTGTTACATTGGATCCTAGTGTTGCTTAGGGGGGTGGCATTTGTGTCTGGGGGTGAAGCAATTCTTGCTGGAAGGGGCTATTGTTGCTGTGAGAATTTATTGTTGCCAGAGGGGATCTATTGTTGCCGGGGTCTATTGTTGCTAGAAGGATCTATTGTCACTGGAGGGTGCATTTTGTTACTGGGGAAGGGGGAAACAATTGTTGCTGGGGATCTACTGTTGCTAAGAGAATCTATTGTTCCTGAGGTGGGCTCTAGTGTTGCTGGTTGTGGATCTATTATTTCGGAGGGGTTTATTATTGCTGGCTGCAGAGGATCATGCTTGAATTTGGGTAGAGGATAGATATAAGGGTAAGCACCTGAACCTGTTCTCTGAGAAAAAAAGCCCTGAACAAATGTATGCTGACTCTTTGTCTATTAATGTATAATATGTCTAATGATAGCACCAGACCAAAAATTAGGCCCTATATAGAAGACATTTGTGTACAGAAGTCTTACGCCAATAGCACAGGCATCACAAATGTTTGCTGTATTTTTAGAATCATGCTTATGTTATGATCGTCAGCTCCATCCAGTGGCCATATGCAGTATTTTCCCGATGTCATTTAAAGTGGATGTAAACCCGAGTCATGAAATTTGAGCTGGGCACATATATCCGTAGTGTTTTCTTATCTCTCTCCAAAGCACTAAGACCTGTATGTTTCTTTTATTCTGTAGCTCTATTATCAGCCTGATAACTTCTGACAAGTTCTCCAAGATGGGAGATAAGACCAGCCTGAAGTTGGTGTCATGGGCGGTTGCTATTAAAAGATTAGCAGAGAGCTTGCCTTCTCTCAGCAGAGCTCTGCACATTTCTTCCTTCCTTTGCCAATGTGGAGTGGGGGTGTGTGCCTTATAATCCACTCCCAGTGCTGAACAGGAAGAGAAAATCTGTAACACGATGTGCATTTTCTAAAGGATTATATACAGATGAAGACAACAGATATACATGTGAAACTTATATAGGGAGATTTGTTTCATCTCTGTGTATCATCTGTGGCTGTTTACTTCACTGGTTATATGTGAGGGCTTACATCCACTTTAATAAAAAATATTGCGCTTTGTTCAAGGTGGAACTGATGATCATGATAAATCAAGTCTGTCTATCAGCTGAACCGCCAATAGAACATCTTTAGTAAATATTCCTTGAAATAAATCTGCATTGTCCTGTTTTTATGGCTGATAATTCTATTTCTGTCAGTACTGTACCTTGCGCATGTCAATCACCCATTGAGTTTCACCACTGTCAGTATATCCATGAATGAAAATTGTTGTCGTTCTATTTGTACTGAAATTCGATGCTCTGATGGAATTGGCGTCAGAAATGTTGATCACCTGAGGAGAAAAATTGATATGAAAATAAACAAAGTGCCTTGAATGGCTCCCCAAACCCCCCATGTCAGTGGAAATGTATAAGGGTCATGTACATCATTAAGATCAGAACTAAAAATAAGGGGCTAGATTCAGATACATCCGTGTATGTTTGTGCGGGCTTAGCGTATCTCATTTACGCAACGCCGCCATAACTTTGAGAGGCAGGTGCTGTATTCACAAAGAATTTGCAACCAAAGTTACGGCGGCGTAGAGGAAATGGGCCGGCGTAACCGCGCCTAATTCAAAATAAGCAGGTAGGGGGCGTGATCCATGTAAATGAATCGTGACCCCACGTAATTGACGCATTTTCCAAACGGCGCATGCGCAATCCGTGGACGTATCCCAGTGCTGCAAATTACACCGCAAATACTCATTGTTTTTGACGTGAACGTAACTTACGCAAAGCCCTATTCGCGAATGATTTACGTAAACGACGGAAAATTCAACGCTGTCCCGACGTCCATACTTAACTTTACGTACGGCTCATATAGCAGGGGTAACTTTACGCCAGACTTACGCTTACGCAAACAACGTAAAATACGACGACCGGGCGCAAGTGCGTTTGTGAATCGGCGTATATCTAGCTCATTTGCATATTAGACGCATAAATCGACGGAAACGCCACCTAGCAGCCAGGTGGCGTGGGTATGGGGCAGAGAGAGCGCAGGGTATGGGGCAGAGAGAGCGAGAGCAGGGTATGGGGCAGAGAGAGAGAGAGCAGGGTATGGGGCAGAGAGAGAGAGAGAGAGAGCAGGGAATGGGGCAGAGAGAGCGCAGGGTATGGGGCAGAGAGAGAGAGCGCAGGGTATGGGGCAGAGAGAGAGAGCGCAGGGTATGGGGCAGAGAGAGAGAGCGCAGGGTATGGGGCAGAGAGAGAGAGCGGGGTATGGGGCAGAGAGAGAGAGCGGGGTATGGGGCAGAGAGAGAGAGCGGGGTATGGGGCAGAGAGAGAGAGCGGGGTATGGGGCAGAGAGAGAGAGCGGTGTATGGGGCAGTGTGAGAGCAGGGTATGGGGCAGTGTGAGAGCAGGGTATGGGGCAGTGTGAGAGCAGGGTATGGGGCAGTGTGAGCACAGGGTATGGGGCAGTGTGAGCGCAGGGTATGGGGCAGTGTGAGCGCAGGGTATGGGGCAGTGTGAGCGCAGGGTATGGGGCAGGGTATGGGGCAGTGTGAGAGCAGGGTATGGGGCAGTGTGAGAGCAGGGTATGGGGCAGTGTGAGAGCAGGGTATGGGGCAGTGTGAGAGCAGGGTATGGGGCAGTGTGAGCGCAGGGTATGGGGCAGTGTGAGCGCAGGGTATGGGGCAGTGTGAGCGCGGGGTATGGGGCAGTGTGAGCGCAGGGTATGGGGCAGTGTGAGCGCAGGGTATGGGGCAGTGTGAGCGCAGGGTATGGGGCAGTGTGAGCGCAGGGTATGGGGCAGTGTGAGCGCAGGGTATGGGGCAGTGTGAGCGCAGGGTATGGGGCAGTGTGAGCGCAGGGTATGGGGCAGTGTGAGAGGAGGGTATGGGGCAGTGTGAGAGGAGGGTATGGGGCAGTGTGAGAGGAGGGTATGGGGCAGTGTGAGAGGAGGGTATGGGGCAGTGTGAGAGCAGGGTATGGGGCAGTGTGAGAGCAGGGTATGGGGCAGTGTGAGAGGAGGGTATGGGGCAGTGTGAGAGCAGGGTATGGGGCAGTGTGAGCGCAGGGTATGGGGCAGGGTATGGGGCAGTGTGAGAGCAGGGTATGGGGCAGTGTGAGAGCAGGGTATGGGGCAGTGTGAGCGCAGGGTATGGGGCAGTGTGAGCGCAGGGTATGGGGCAGTGTGAGCGCAGGGTATGGGGCAGTGTGAGAGGAGGGTATGGGGCAGTGTGAGAGGAGGGTATGGGGCAGTGTGAGAGGAGGGTATGGGGCAGTGTGAGCGCAGGGTATGGGGCAGTGTGAGCGCAGGGTATGGGGCAGTGTGAGCGCAGGGTATGGGGCAGTGTGAGCGCAGGGTATGGGGCAGTGTGAGCGCAGGGTATGGGGCAGTGTGAGAGGAGGGTATGGGGCAGTGTGAGAGGAGGGTATGGGGCAGTGTGAGCGCAGGGTATGGGGCAGTGTGAGCGCAGGGTATGGGGCAGTGTGAGCGCAGGGTATGGGGCAGTGTGAGCGCAGGGTATGGGGCAGTGTGAGAGGAGGGTATGGGGCAGTGTGAGAGGAGGGTATGGGGCAGTGTGAGATGAGGGTATGGGGCAGTGTGAGAGGAGGGTATGGGGCAGTGTGAGAGGAGGGTATGGGGCAGTGTGAGAGGAGGGTATGGGGCAGTGTGAGCGCAGGGTATGGGGCAGTGTGAGCGCAGGGTATGGGGCAGTGTGAGCGCAGGGTATGGGGCAGTGTGAGAGATGGGTATGGGGCAGTGTGAGAGGAGGGTATGGGGCAGTGTGAGAGGAGGGTATGGGGCAGTGTGAGCGCAGGGTATGGGGCAGTGTGAGCGCAGGGTATGGGGCAGTGTGAGCGCAGGGTATGGGGCAGTGTGAGAGGAGGGTATGGGGCAGTGTGAGAGGAGGGTATGGGGCAGTGTGAGAGGAGGGTATGGGGCAGTGTGAGCGCAGGGTATGGGGCAGTGTGAGCGCAGGGTATGGGGCAGTGTGAGCGCAGGGTATGGGGCAGTGTGAGCGCAGGGTATGGGGCAGTGTGAGCGCAGGTTATGGGGCAGTGTTCAGGATGCTGGGCACATGTACAGGGACACAGCAGGTCAGGACAAGCTTCCTTCAGATGCAGAGTAGCGCGGGAAGCGGCTGTAAACATACCTCTCGTGATGCGCTCCTCCCCGCCGGCCCCTCCTCTTTTCTCGTCCGTCCGAGGTGATGACAAATAGAAGCACCTGGTGTGGACGGAAGGGGAGGAGGGGCCGGCCGGAGGAGCGAATCACAAGAGGTCTGTTTACACTGTAGTCTTAGCAGGACGCAGTGATTCAGGACCCGATCGACCCGTCAGCTAGTTGTGATTGACGGGTAGATCGAAGGGGAAGCTCAGCTGTCATGGGGCCCCCTACTGGTCACGGGCCCTTGGTCCGTGCCCGAACTGCCCTATGGTCAGTCCGCCCCTGTTCTTAACTACTTTGCTGGAAGAACCACTGCTTAGAGAGCTCAGTAGGTGACATTAAGATTATAGACTAATGCCGCGTACCCACATCGTAAATCCGGACAAGAAAAGTCAGATGTGGGTTTTTGGTTGGAAATTCTGACCGTGTGTATGCACCATCGGACTTTTGCTGTCGCAACAAAAGATTGAGAGCAGGTTCTCTATTTTTCTGACATGAAAAATTTCCTATCGGAAAAGCTGCTCATCTGTATGCAATTTCTGATGCGCAAAAAAAACATGCATGCTCAGAATCAAGCAGAAGAGCTGAACTGCCTATTGAACTTCCACACCGACGATCGGAATTTCCTATTGGTTCTCTTTTCATCGGAAAAAATGTAAAACATGTTCTATTTTTTTACACCGATGGAAAAAAGACAGATGGGGCCCATACACGATCGTTTTTTCAGATGAAAAAAGTCCACCTGACTTTTTTCATCGGAAAAAATGATTGTGTGTACACGGCATAACTCCTGAGACTCAAGCTATAGAGCAGGGGTCTCTAAACTTTCTAAGCAGAGGGCCAATTTATTATCCTTTAGCATTTACGAGGGCGGGACAGTAGTCAGTGGGAGTCAAAAAGATCCTGACATCTGTGGGAAAACGTCAACGCCCCAATGGAAGTAATTGTGTCTCGTTATTGGGTCCCATTGTTGGTGTCATCACTGATGTAATTGTGCCCCATTGTTGTTGTCCTAGGGCCAGATTCAGGTAGAGCAGAGCATCTTTGCTCTGGAGTAACGCATCTCATTTGCGTTACGCTGCTGAAATTTTAGGAGCAAGTGCTGTTATTCAGGAAGCACTTGCTCCTAAAGTTGCGGCAGCGCATCGCAAATGAGCCGGCGGAATTCAAATTGGGCGGGTACGGGGCGTGTAGTATTCTAACTAAGCGCGATCCCGCCGCCAACGTACTGCGCATGCGTCGAGTGTCCAAACATCCCCGTGCGCATGCTCCAAATTCTGTGAATGAACGTCAATGACGTCACATTCCCATTCATGAACTTTTTACTTCCCGACACGATGACGACGCCTATACCTAACATAGGATACTCCAACCCCATGTAGGTATATCTATGCGCCGCGTATCCCGTCCGGAAACGTCGTACCGTCATTGCGTCGCGCCGGAATTCGATCGTGAATTGCCGATTTCCGCTCATTAACATATTTTTTGAGCGTAAATCGGCGGGAACGCCCCCGGCGCCATTTTTAAGTTGAAGTAACGATGCGATGGCGAAACTCAGTTACGCTGCTCGCATCGGAGCTTCAACCCGGCGTTTCTTGTTTTCTGGTTACAGAAAACAAACGCCGGCTCAAAGTCACAGTTAGACTGGCGGATCACTGGATCCGCCAGCCTAACTGTTCCTGAATCTGGCCCATAGAGAGAAACTGTGCCCCATTGTTGGTGTCATTGTGAGAAATTGTCCCCAATCATTGGTGTCATTGTAAGGAATTCTACCCCATTTTTGTTGTCATTGCGAGGAATTGTGCCCCATTGTTAGTGTCATTGGGAGGAATTGTGTCCCATCGTTAGTGTCATTGAGAGGAATTGTGTCCCATCGTTGATGTTATTGGGCCCCATTGTTGGTGTAATTGGGCCCCATTGTTGGTGTCAGTAGGAGAAATGATGCCCAATGGTTGGTGTAATTGAGAGAAACGGTGCCCCATTGCTGGTGTCATTGTGAGGAATTGTTCCCCATTGTTGGTGTCATTGGGAGAAATTGTGTCCCATCGTTGGCGTCATTGGGCCCCACCGTTCGTTACATTGGGCTCCATTGTTCGTGTCATTGGGAAGAATTGTGCCCCATCGTTAGTATCATTGGGAGGAATTGTGTCCCATCGTTCATTTCATTGGGACCAATTGTTGGTCTCAGTAGGAGAAATGATGCCCTATTGTTGGTATCAGTAGATGAAATAGTGGCCCAAGGGCTAGATAAAAGCAAGCAAAGGGCCATATCTGGCCCCCGGGCCGCAGTTTGGAGACCACTGCTATAGAGTTTAGCTCACACAAATTAAATAAAGCCAAATAAGGCGAGCTTCACACTGGTATGACATGAATGTTGTACGACTGTCATCCTACTTTGCCCTGCAACATGGATCCTACAGCGGTCCTACTTTGGTCCTACTTCCATCAGACTTGAGTGAACAGGATAAGATTTTGCTCTGACCAATCAAAACAATCCCAGTGTGAAATTCCTTTTGCTGCTACTGTAATCACCATGTCGGATGTCACAAGTTGGATGGTTAGGACAAGTATCTGACTTTGATCCGACTTCAATGATATTTAATGGGCTGAAGTAGGACCACAGTTGGACCAAAGTAGTGCAGGAAACGTTTTCAAAGTCGGACCGACATGTGTCGGACCAGTTAAGATGGCTCTCATCGGGAATCTTTGATTTAAAGTGTAAGTAAACCCCGCTATTGTTTTCAGTCATGGAAGCTGCCATATTTGTCTCTGTTTAAAGGGGTTGTAAAGGATCCCCCCTAAATAGCTTCCCTTAGTGTAGTCCTCCTTCACCTACCTAATCCTTCCATTTTGCTTTTAAATGTCCTTATTTCTTCTGAGAAATCCTCACTCCCTGTTCTTCTGTCTGTACCTCACCACCGTAATGCAAGGCTTTCTTCCTGGTGTGCAGAAAGCCTCTTGAGGGGGGAGGGGGCAGGCAGAAGTGTCAGGACGCCCACTAACACACAGCTCCTTTCTCTATCTGCAAAGTAGAGTGTCCTGACTTTCCTGCTCACCCCCTCCCTCCTCAGGAGGCTTTCTCCACACCAGGGAGAAAGCCTTGCATTACGGTGTTGAGTTACAGACAGAAGAACAGGAAGTGAGGATTTCAGGAAGTGAGGATTTCAGGAAGTGAGGATTTTCCCAAAAATAATACTTGATCATAATTTCCAAATTTCTCAGTTCTGGTGATCAGGCACTCTATCTGTATGGTAAATTTGAAAGGGGTTGTAAAGGTACAATTTTTTTCTTCTAAATAGCTTCCTTTACCTTAGTGCATCCTTCCATTTTGCTTTTAAATGTCCTTATTTCTTCTGAGAAATCCTCACTTCCTGTTCTTCTGTCTTTAACTCACCATCGTAATGTGAGGCTTTCTCCCTGGTGTGGAGTGTCGTGCTTACCCCCTCCCTTGCACTACAGGAGAGTCAGGAGGACACTCTTTATGTTGCAGACGTTAGTGGGCGTCCTGACTCTCCTGTAGTCCAAGAGAGGCGGCGAGCACGACACTCCACAACGGGGAGAAAAACTCGCATTACGGTGTGTAGTTACAGACAGAAGAACAGGAAGTGAGGATTTCTCAGAAGAAATAAGGACATTTTAAAGCAAAATGGAAGGATGAGGTAAGTGAAGGAGGACCGCACTAAGGTAAAGGAAGCTATTTAGGGAAAAAACATTTTTCCTTTACAACCCCTTTAATCTGCAACTGCCATGATGCTGTACATGTGATCAGTTATGACACCAGCCATTGGATGGTTTGACAGTTTGGTTGAGAGCACAACCAATGGGGGTGTTACATTTCTGGCACGTGTCGGAAATGAAACTGTCTTATGGACGGGCTTACTTCCACTTAAAGGCCCATGCACATCATATGAAAATCAGATGGAAAAATTCCAAAAGTTTGCCGACTTTCGGCTCGTTAGTACGGTGCTTTCGACAGCCGGTTTCGCTTTTTCGTCAGACGAAAGCTGGATGCGCAGACTATAACATTTTTGTTGGATGTAAACTCAACGTCCAATTTTCGGTTCATTAGTATGATTTTCGTACGAAAAAAAAATGTAAGAGCAAGACTACGCATGCTTAGAAACGAAAGAATACAAAACTAGTCAACACATACTTCTGACGTTGTGTTCTGTTGTAATTTTTTTTTTTTTATTGTGAGTAACCTCTTCACTTTCGACATGGCACTAACATGCCACAAAAAACGGGCATTCCGTCATCCAGAAATCTAAGCGTGTGTACAAGGCTTTACACGCGTCATGTGACATGTTCTCCCAAATAGTGTTGAGCGGAATACGCCATATTCGATTTTGCGATATTTCACGAATATATAGAAGAATATTCGTGAAATATTCGTTAATATCGAATATTCGTGATATTTTTTTTAAAAAAAATATTTTTGCGAAATTTCGCTAATGCGAAATTGATTGCGAAATTCTCGTCCGCGCATGCGCATGCGCGCGAACAACACGCGAAAACGGAGATCATTTCCTGGATTATTAAACTAATATGCACTAAACACTAAGGGCCAGATTCAGGTAGATGGGAGCATCTTTGCTCTGGAGTAACGCTTCTCATTTACGTTACTCTGCCGAAATTTTACGAGCAAGTGCTGTTATTCATGAAGCACTTGCTCCTAAAGTTGCGGCAGCGTATCGAAAATGAGCCGGTGGAATTCAAATTGGGTGGGTACGGGGCGTGTATTATTTAAACTAAGCGCGATCCCGCTGCGAACGTACTGCGCATGCGTCGAGTGTCAATGCATCCCAGTGCGCATGCTCCAAGTTCTGTCAGTGAACGTCAATGACGTCACGTCCCCATCCATTAACGTTTTACGCAAGCGACGCAAATTTGTTTTTTTCCGGCGCCATTTTTAAATTAAAGTTGCGATGCGATGGTGAAATTCAATTGCGCCGATCGCATCGGAACACCAACCCGGCGTTTCTTGTTTTCTGGTTACAGAAAACAGAAACGCCGGCTTAAAGTGACAGTTAGGCTGGAGTATCACAGATACTCCAGCCTAACTCTACCTGAATCTGGCCCTAACTCTACTTACACAAACTTATATGACTAAACTAAAGCTATTTTTTTTTTTTATACACAAAACACAGAGACTAAACACACACTAAACTAAGCTACCTTAAAGAAATGTACACTTACACTAACTACACAGAAATCTATCTAACACTAAGCTACACTAACCTGGACAAAACAACACAAATCTGAGCTTTTAGAAAAGCTGTTGGGTCTTTTGCTTTGAAAAAAGCATTTGGTTTTAGAAGCAGGAAACTCAGAACTGAAAGCACTATAGGAAGCACAATGCTAAGCTCTAAGATTGCAATACACAGGAAAAACGCACAGAAACACTCCACTCTCTCTAGCCACCTTGTGAATCTGCACTGAAATACTGCTGGGAGTGATCTTATATAATGGTCGTGCAGGCAGGTTCCTATTGGTTGCTATGGAGGTTGCTAACCTCTGACAACTGTGGTAGGAGAACTCTGATTGGCTCTGATGCAAAAGAAGGGCAGAGAAAGTATTCGCGAATATTCGTAATAAGAATATTCGCATTGCATCGCATTGCGAATATTCGGCAACATAAAAGGATCGCCTCAGCTACTCGGCCCAGGGTCTCTAATCATACCAGCAATGCTTTTAGACGTCGATGGAGATCACTAGGATGTGATCTGTTTTAAAAATAAATTTGAAAAAATACGAATATTCGCGATATCAAATATTCACCGCGATATTCGAGTTATTCGCGAATACTCGAATATGCAATATTCGTAACGAATATTCGCAATGCGAATATTCTTGAGCAACACTACTCCCAAAGTCCAATGTTGGAATATAGACTTTCATAAGGTCATATATATTTGGAGATAACTTACATGGAAGGTGAGAGGGGTTAGGTAGGTCATTTATAGTATATCAGAAGAAAGTGTGAGGGTTCAGGCATGTCATTTATCCTTGTGGGGACTTACTTGGTAGGTTTCAGAGTTGTTTCTGGTGTAGAGCAGCAATCGAACGTTCATCTTCTTCGGAGATTCAGGCGCGGGGAGCAGGAGCGGTATATGCGCATTCACATCGTAGGGGGGCTTATTTGTGTAGCACTCGTTGACCTCAGTGTAGCACACGTTGTATAGGACTATAAAACATAAATGGAATGTACTGTATAGTCTATATAAACCTATACAACATATTACACAACAATATCGTATTAGATGTATGATTTTTTATATTCTCATCAGGTTTTAAAATATTTACTTATTCTCTGGAACGGCCGTGAACGTATCCCAGTGCGCATGCTCCAAATCACGTTGCAAATAGTCAATGAAAACGACGTGAACGTAACTTACACCCAGCCCCATTTTAAATCTGCTTGCGCAAACTACGTAAACGGCGTGAAATTCAACGACTGTTCCGATGTCCATACTTAACATTGGCCGCGCCATCTTTTTGGTGGTTTATCTTTACACCTGAAAAAGGCCATACGTAAACGGAGTATCTTATTGCGACGGGCGTGCGTACGTTCGTGAATAGGCGTATCTAGCTAATTTACATATTCTAGGCATAAATCCCCTAGCGGCCAGCGTAAATATGGAGCTAAGATACAACGGCGTAGGAGACTTACGCCGGTCGTATCTTAGCAACCATTAAGCGTATCTCAGTTTGAGAATACACTTAAAGATACGACGGCGCGGATTCGGACTTACGACGGCGTATCTACTGATACACCGTCGTAGGTCTTACTAAATCTGGCCAATACTGTTCATGCTTTAAGTAATGAGTCTGCTTTTAACTGCTTGCTGGCCTCTGCACGGCGATATACATCGGCAGAATGCCACAGCTGCGCAAAAGGACGTATATATATGTCCCCTTTAGGATTTAGAATTGTGGATGCGTGCGCGCCGCCGCAAGCTCCGTGACTCGATGTCCGCTGGCATACCCCCGATCGTATCACGGTGAGGAAGAAAGGGGAAATTCTGATGTAAACAAGCATTTCCCCAGACTTTCTAGTGACAGGACAGTGATCACAGCTTCCTGTGGTGATCAGTGTCATGTCACACACAGCCCATCCCCCAACAGTTAGAAGCACTCCCTAGGGCACACTTAACCCCTTAACGCCACCTAGTGGTTAACCCCTTCACTGTCAGTGTAATCTTCACAGTAATCGGTGGATTTTTATAGCACTGATCGCTGTAAAAATGACAATGGTCCTAAAAATGTGTCAAAAGTGTCCGATGTGTCCGCCATAAAGTCGCAATCACTATAAATTTTGCGCAAACCTGTCAATATTAAGATTTTACCGATATTTATTATAGCAAAAAGTAAAAAATATTGTTTTTTTTAAAAAAAAATTGTCGCTCTATTCTTTATAGCACAAAAAAGAAAAAACGCAGAGGTGATCAAATACCACCAAAAGAAAACTCTATTTGTGGGGAAAAAGGGGCGAAATGGTCCAGTGGGCTTAAGTGGTTAATAGATACTAGGAGTGGATTATCACAATGACAGAATCTGAATATTCCCAGTGATTTTATTGGGGAGGGGGGGGGGGTTTCGATAAAAAACATTTCATGTCACTCCAAACAGAACAGATTATAACATTTATAGTACATGTGTATATATTATACTGGATGTGCATAAGAACAGACAACTCACGCGGCGCTACGGACCCCAAGATCGACATCACCAGGAAAATCCGGATTAACATCTGGAGAACAGAAAGAAACACCACAAATGACATGTACATTATAGAGATGAAAACACATTTTTAAGAGATAAAACAATTCAACAATTTTTTTCTCTTCAGTTTTATAGAAGAAAATACAGGTTTTTTAGTTAACATTAATATTAACCACTTAAGACCCGGACCATTATGTAGGTTAAGGACCTTGCCCCTTTTTGCGATTCGGCACTGCGTCGTTTTAAGTGACAATAGCGCGGTTGTGCGACGTGGCTCCCAAACAAAATTGGCGTCCTTTTTCCCCACAAATAGAGCTTTCTTTTGGTGGTATTTGATCACCTCTGTGTTTTTTTATTTTTTGCGCTATAAACAAAAATAGAACGACAATTTTGAAAAAAATGCAATATTTTTTACTTTTTGCTATAATAAATATCCCCAATAATTTTTTAAAAAACGTTTTTTTCCTCAGTTTAGGCCGATACATATTCTTCTACCTATTTTTGGTAAAAAAAAAACCGCAATAAATGTTTATTGATTGGTTTGTGCAAAATTTATAACGTTTACAAAATAGGGGATAGTTTTATTGCATTTTTATTAATAATTATTTTTTTCTACTAATGGCTGCGATCAACTATTTTTTTCGTGACTGACATTATGGCGGACACATCGGACAATTTTGACACATTTTTGGGACCATTGTCATTTTCACAGCAAAAAGTACTATACAAATGAATGTATTTGTATAGCACTTTTTGCTGTGAAAATGACAATTGCAGTTTGGGAGTTAACCACTAGGGGGCGCTGTAGGGGTTAAGTGTGACCTCATATGTGTTTCTAACTCTAGGGGGGCGGGGCTGGATGTGTGACGTCATTAATCGTCTTTCCCTATATCAGGGAACAGACGATCAATGACACTGCCACTGTGAAGAACGGGGAAGCTGTGTTTACACACACACACACCCTTTTCCCGTTCTTCAGCTCCGGAGCTTCGGACCGGTTGGAAGCATGCATGCACCGGCGGTGGGCGCGCACACGACCCCACAGGTACGTGATTGTGCCCAGCCGTGTCATTCTGCCGACGTATATCGGCGTGAATGGGTCCTTAAATGGTTAATGATGTTTCACTGAAGGTACCTCTGTGGCTGACTGAAAAACAGGTATAAAAGAGACTAGAGAAGCTCAATGTAAACAAATAACTAGGTCTGGATGGATTATAGACATGTGCACTACCGAAAAATTAGTTTTTTTTCATTTTTGTTTCATTCGTTTTTTCAGAAATTCAAAAATTCAGAAATTTGGGAAATCCGAAAATTTCCGAATTCTGAAATTCAAAAAATTCGGAATTCTGAAATTCAAAGATTCGGAATTCAGAAATTTGGAAATTCAGAAATTTGAAAATCCAATTTTCCAAATTTCTAATTTTCTAATTTCCGATTTTGGAATTTTAGATTTTGGAATTTAGAATTTTCCAAAATCTGAAAAAAAATTCAAGAAAATCAGTAAAATTAGAATTAATACCTAACTAATAATAACTATTAAATTACAGGTATTGGAATTTCCTTTCAAATTTGGCTGTTAGTGAATGTAACGAATACAAATTTATCTGATGTTACGAATTATCCGAAATAATAAATGGAACATCTAAACCAATTGAATGGAACAAATTATTAATAAATAATAATAATAATAAAAAAAAGTTTTTAATATAATTTATTATTATTAGATCCTTACGTTCCATTCGTTATTTTGGATAATTCGTAACATAGGATGAATTCGTATTTGTTACGTTCACTAACAGCCAAAATTGAAAGGAAATTTCAATACCTACAGTAGATGACTGGGATATTGTGTCAATCTCGCTCCCTTTCTCGGCGAGATTGAGCACTTGCGAGCCCCATCGCGGAAGCCAGCGCCGAGCTGGCTTGCCGCGATGGAGACAAAGCCGTCATAGAAGCGACGGGGATCCGACGCGGATTCCCGCCAATTCTACACGTGGGTGGAGTTTGTTATGAATCCTGAGAAGGAAGTCCCCGCCAGATTTTAAATAAAAATCCGGCATGGGTTCCCCCCTCAGGAGCATAATGGGCCCTTAGGTCTGGTATGGGTTGTAAGGAGACCCCCCCTACGCCGAAAAATCCCCCCACAATCCATACCAGACCCGTATCCAAAGCACGCCGGCCGGCCGGTCAGGAAGGGAGTGGGGGCGAGCAAGCCCCCCCCCTCCTGAGCCATACCGGGCAGCATGCCCTCAACATGGGGGGGTCAGGTGCTCTGGGGCAGGGGGCGCACTGCGGCCCCCCACCCCAGAGCACCCTGTCCCCATGTTGATGAGGACAGGGCCCCTTCCCGACAACCCTGGCCGTTGGTTGTCGGGGTATGCGGGTGGGAGGATTATCGGAATTTGGAAGCCCCCTTTAATAAGGGGGCCCCCAGATACCGGCCCCCCACCCTAAGTGAATGAGTATTGTACCCCTACCCATTCACCTGGAGGCAAAGTGTAAACACAAATAAACCACACAGGGTATTGAAATATTTTATTAGTTGGCCGCCGGGGGGGGGGGGGGTGTATGATCGCTTTCATAAAAGCGCCCCCCTCCGGCGGGCTTCTGCGGGGGGGTGGGTGCCGCTGTTCTTCGCCGCCGTCTGGTTCTCTTCCGCCGCCGGGGGGGCGCTTTGATAAAAGCGCCCACCACCCGGCGGGCTTCCTTCGACATCTTCGGCGGCGGGAGGGGTCTTCTCCCACTCTCCGGGGTCTTCTCCGCTCTCCGGGGGTCTTCTCCGCTCTCCGGTGTCTTCTTCTTCTTCAGGACTCGCCGCCGCTATCTTCGTGTGTTAGCTCAATTACTAGTGGCGGCGAGTCCCCTCTTCTGTGACGTCGTCTTCTTCTTCTTCTCTTCTCCAGATGTTGACGTGATGCTTCCTTCCGCTGTTATGGTGGGCGGGCGGCTCGCAGCGAGTTATATAGGCCTGTCTTGTGACGTCGCAGGCGCATCATGCTCCGGTAGGTACCACGTCCCCCTATCAGTGCCCATCTGTGCCCAGCCCTGCCGCCTATCAGTGCCCCATCAGTACTGCATATTAGTGCCTATCAGTTCCACCTCATCGGTGCCCATCAGTGCCGCCTTATCAGTGCCCATCAGTGCAGTCCCATCAGTGCCCATCAGTGAAGAGAAAACATACTTATTTACAAAGTTTTGTAAAGGAAACAAAAAAAAACATTTGTTTTTCAAAATTTGCAGAAAATAAAAATCCCAGAGGTGATCAAATACCAACAAAATAAAGCTCTATTTGTGTGAACAAAATGATTAGTGTAGCATGACCGCGCAATTGTCATTCAAAGTGCAACAGCGCTGAAAGCTGTAAAGGGTATATAAGTGCCCTGTATGGAAGTGGTTAAAAATTTTGGCTTAAAGTGGATGTAAACCCCCCCAAAAAAAAAAAAAATTGATGTCACAATGTAGAGTATAAGATTTCCTATCATCTGTGCCCAGTCTTGCCACACGGAGTTAATCCAGATCTGAGTAATCCTCTTTTAATGTTTAGTGCAAATTAACAGAATTCCAGATAAAAACTTGCCAAATTATAAAGTCTGTTTCTCTGTTTTTGCTTTCAGTAACAGATTATTTACATATCTAGCTTGGACATGTTTATCATAACAAGAGGTGATCCAAAGTTCATTGTATATTACTTGGATGTGTTATGTGGGGGAGGGGTGTATTTCTCACTTTTTATACCTCATGTTATGATAAACATGTCCAAGCTAGATATGTAAATAACCTGTCACTCAAAGCAAGGAGAGAGAAACAGACTTTTTTATTTAGACGGGTTTTTATCTGGAAGGCTGTTCATTTTCACTGAACATTAAAGAGGATTACTCAGATGTGGATTACCTCTGTGTGGCAAGACTGGGCACAGATGATAAGAAATCTTATACTCTACATTGTGACATAAAAATATATATATATTTTTTGGGGTTTACATCCACTTTAAATAAAAAAGCTAAAACTATATTGGGGTTAATAAATTGATAAATTTGAATAAAATTGAAGGTACGCAAAACTGTAAATAAACTATTTAGTCTCTATAACCTCCAGTTGAATAAAAATTATGTTTTAGGTCCCGCAATAGTTGTGTAAATGTTTATCAAATCACAATTTTCACACAAAATATAATAAATCATTATTAGCACACATATACACAATATAACTTACAAAATTCCTGCTTAATTCCAAATGTAGGTCTTTTTCGCATGGGGTATACTAAAGTGTACTCCCCCTATGTGAGGCCATATTTACCTATATAGAGATTCATAGATGTTCCATGCATACTCCTGAAGGCAGCCCCACTCATGTCAATTAGGACACAGGAATACAACCGCTGCTCCCAATCTGACACAGCCCCGAATGCAGACAGCATGAGTTCATGTCCATGAATCCACATCGACACCAGTGTTGCCAACCACCCAAAGTGAAATTTACTGGCAAAAAGAGAAATTTTACAAACGGCACCAATTTTTTACTTGCAAAAATCTTGAACTTTACTGACAGAGCTGCATTCTATACTGACACTACAAAAAAGTTTTCAGTGCTAATATTAATATTTTAACTATAAAGATATTTAGTGCTATTAGCTATTAGTGTTGGTCACGAATATTCGCATTGCGAATATTCGCTACGAATATTGCATATTCGAGCATTCGCGAATAACTCGAATATCGCAGGGAATATTCGCTATGGCGAATATTCGTATTTTTTCAAATTTATTTTTAAAACAGATCACATCCTAGTGATCTCCATCGACGTCTAAAAGCATTGCTGGTATGATTAGAGAGAGACCCTGGGCCGAGTAGCTGATGCGATTCTTTTATGTTGCCGAAAATTCGCATTGCGACTTTTCGGCAACATAAAAGAATCGCATCAGCTACTCGGCCCTTCTTTTGCATCAGAGCCAATCAGAATAACTTGAATATTCGGCAAAAGGAATATTGCGCGATATTCCTTTTGCTGAATATTCGAGTTATTCTGATTGGCTCTGATGCAAAAGAAGGGCGGAGAAGATAATCGCGCAATATTCCTTTTGCCGAATATTCTAGTTATTCTGATTGGCTCTGATGCGCCCTTCTTTTGCATCAGAGCCAATCAGAATAACTTGAATATTCGGCAAACGGAATATTGCGCGATTATCTTCTCCGCCCTTCTTTTGCATCAGAGCCAATCAAAATAACTTGAATATTCGGCAAAAGGAATATTGCGCAATATTCCTTTTGCCGAATATTCGAGTTATTCTGATTGGCTCTGATGCAAAAGAAGGGCGGAGAAGATAATCGCGCAATAGGAATATTGTGCGATTATCTTCTCCGCCCTTCTTTTGCCCCCTTATTCTCCTTTCTTTTAAGTAGAGTTAGTGTAGAGTTAGTGTTTAGTGCATATTAGTTTAGTAATACAGGAAATGATCCCCGTATATGAGAATTTCGCAAAAAAAATTTTGGGATAAAATATCACGAATATTCGATATTAGCGAATATTCGCGAATATTCTTCTATATATTCGCGCAATATCGCGAAATCGAATATGGCGTATTCCGCTCAACACTATTAGCTATGTGTTTAAAGCGGGGGTTCACCCTAAAACAAGTATATCCCAATCAATCCAGCATACTGCCGACATGTGCAGTATGCTGGGTTTTTTTTTGGTCTACATACCTTAGTATAGGTATTTCCCCCCCGGTTCCTAGGTAGTGAATCCCGCAGGACTGGTCGCTCCTATTCGGTGACTAAGTGATTGGTGTATGACAAAACCTTCCCCCCCGGTGCATAATGCGCGTCACCAGTTTCCGAAAGAAGCCGAACTGCGAGTCGGAACTATACGGCGCCTGCGCACCGACCTCAGCTCCATATCTGAGCCTCCCGCCCCCCGCTGCTCCGATAAATGAGGAGAGCCAGGCACACCTGTGGGCTTTGCACACACCCGCTCTCCAGCACAATACCAGACAGGAAGCAGAAAAAAAACAGCCAGAAGACTCACAGGAGAGAGTTACTGGCAGCGGCGGCGAATCTTCCATTCAAACAATGGCGCCTCATCACTGCGCATGCGCCCGCCTCTCCAAAAATAGGCGAGATGTCCCGAGCCTGGCAGGCTTCGGAACAGCGCATGTAGGGACCGTGATGTATTTGGGAGGCTGTGATGTAAAGGATCACAGTCATAGCCCAAAACAAATTTTAATTTAATAACCCTGCTCTATGCCAATCATTCCAGTCAATAAGGCTAAGTTCTCTAAGTACTCATGGGTGTAAGCCAATTTAAACATGTGCAATTCGTTTAGTTCCGAATTATTTTTTTACAGTAATTAGTTAATTCTGAATTTCCGAATTATCAAATTTCCGAAATTTCGAATTACCGAAGTTTCAAATTTCCGAATTTTAGAATTCGGGATTTCTGAAATTCAAAATTTCGAAAATTCGAGATTCGAAAATTCGAAATTGCAAAACTCAAAAATTGCAAATTCGGAAATCGGAAAATTTGAATCTCGAATTTTGGGAAATTTAAGAATTTGAAATCCAGAAATGTCGGCATTTGGAAATTCTGGAAATTTTTAAAACTTGAAATTTACGAAATTCAAAATTTCGGAGGTTACTAGAAGTTACTGTTAGGGGTTAGGTTTAGGATTAGAGTGTTAGGTCTAACACTCTAATTGTTGCAAATTCGGATTAGGATTAGAGTGTTAGGTCTAACATCCTAATTAGGTAATCTGATCGTGGGTACACACATCAGACCAAAAGATCCCCGGAGACATGTCGGATGAAAACGGTCCACGGACCATTTTCATCGGACATGTCTCCTCGTGTGTACAAGGCCTTAGGGGTCAGGTTTAGGATTAGAGTGTTAGGTCTAACACTCTAATTGTTGCAAATTCGGATTAGAAATAGAGTGTTAGGTCTAACATCCTAATTAGGTAATCTGATCGTGGGTACACACATCAGACCAAAAGATCCCCGGAGACATGTCGGATGAAAACGGTCCACGGAGCGATCAAACACTGCTGACTGCTCAATTCTCCCCCTCTGCTCTAAGCAGAGAGTTGTGACTGGAGCACTGTGCCGTGAAGGGGGAGGGAGCAGCTTGCTCAGCCTCTCAGCATATTACTGAGATGCTGAACCAGGTGCTGGTCCATGCATGTAGATTGATCCAGACCATATGGTTGGGATCTTTCCTGAGCCTAAATGATGTCAGCGGACTTTAGCCTATTGTTGGCTGAAAACAGGTCACGGGAGTGCAGAAAGGACTGCACTCCTGTGACCTACAAGAGAAGAACAGACAAAAGAACTTTCGCTATAATTCTCCTTTAAAACTTGACAACTGCGATCTAAGAGGTTCTTTAAGCCTGCCATACGTGGATTGAAATTTGGCCAAACAATCTACCAATTAGCCTCTGCATAACCACCCTGTTGTCATTTTCTCGATCAATAAGTACTTCTGGCTATAGGTCTCCCTGCTGTCAGGATACAATAACTGAGCATTAGTGATGTCCCCATCCACACACTCGATTCTGGACATTTATTCTTTTTTTTTTAGTTTAATCTGCTGGTTGAAAAAAATAATAATAATAAAGTAGAGTAAATGTACAGGCTGCCTTAGAGCCACTTAACCACTTAAGGACCATGCCTGTTTTTCAGTGTTTACAAGTTAAAAACTTTTTTTTCTGCTAGAAAATTACTTAGAACCCCCAAGCTTTTTTTTGTCTAACACCATAGAGAATAAAATGGTGGTCATTGCAATACTTTTTGTCACACCGTGTTTGCACAGCGGTCTTACAAGCGCACTTTTTTAAATAAAAAAATAAGACAACAGTAAAGTTAGCCCAATGTTTTTCATATTGTGAAAGATAATGTTACGCCGAGTAAATTGATACCCAACATGTCACACTTCACAATTGCACCCGCTCGTGGCATGGCGTCAAATTCTTACCCTTAAAAATCTCCATAGGCGACATTTAGAAAATTCTACAGGTTGCATGTTTTGAGTTACAGAGAAGTTACCTCACATGTGTGGTTTGAACACCATTTTCATATGCGGGCGCTGCTCACGTATGCGTTCGCTTTTGCGCGTGAGCTCGTCGGGACGGGACTCTTTAAAAATGTATTTATTTTACTTTATTTTAAAAATGTTTTTTTTTTTTTTAATCGGGTCACTTTTATTCTTATTACAAGGAATGTAAACATCATTTGTAATAGAAAAACGCATGACAGTTCCTCTTAGATATGAGATATGGGGTCAAAAAGACCTCAGATCTCATATTTAGACTTAAATTCAATAAAAAAGAAATAAATTGTCATTTGAAAGAATGACAACAAAAAATTTCCCTTTAGAACGTATGGGCGGAAGTGACAATTTGATATCGCTTCCGCCCTGAAGTGATATGGAGACGGGTGGGGGCCATCTTCCCCTCACTCGTCTCCACACACAGCAACAGGACTGGACTGGATCACCTCTGCCGCTGCCGACGGCTCCGGTAAGTGGCTGAGGGCACCGGAGAGTGGCGATAGGGCCCTCTCCAGCTGCCGATAAAAGTGATCTTGTGACGTATCCACCACAGAGACGACTTTTATCTTGTAGCGGACCACCCGCTGAAGAAGAGGATATGGTAGCTAACTGCTACAATAACAATGGTTTTCCTCTTCAAACAGAGGACGTATAACTATGATGGACAGTCCAGAAGTAGTTAATGCATTATCTGAATTTTATGGACCAAATAAAGTGACAACCCTAAACCCTGAGGCCGCGTACACACGATCGAACATGTCCGCTGAAACTGGTCCGCAGACCAGTTTCAGCAGACATGTTCGATCGTGTGTACGGCCTATCGAACCGTTTTCCAGCGGACAAAAGTTTCAAAACATGCTTAGAAACCTGTCCACTGGAAACCTGTCCGTCGGACAGGTTCGATGGTTAGTACACAAAATCATCGGACCAAAATCCCGCGCATGCTCAGAATCAAGTCGACGCATGCTTGGAAGCATTGAACTTCGTTTTTTCATCACGTCGTCGTGTTCTACGTCGCCGCGTTCTGGTCCGAGGGGATTTTGGTCCGATGGTGTGTACGCACATCAGACCAACAGACCACTTCAGCCTTGTCCCATGAAAACAATCCGTCGGACATGTTTCATCGGACATGTCTGATCGTGTGTACGCGGCCTTAAAGGGGTTGTAAAGGTACATTTTTTTTCCTAAATAGCGTGTCGTGCTCGCCGCTCCCTTGGACTACAGGAGAGTCAGAACGCCCACTAACATCTGCAACGTAAAGAGTGTCCTCCTACTCTCCTGTAGTCCAAGGGAGGGGGTAAGCACGACACTCCACACCAGGGAAAAAGCCTCACATTACGATGGTGAGTTAAAGACAGAAGAACAGGAAGTGAGGATTTCTCAGAAGAAATAAGGACATTTAAAAGCAAAATAGAAGGATGAGGTAAGTGAAGGAGGACTGCACTAAGGTAAAGGAAGCTATTTAGGGGAAAAAAATTGTACCTTTACAACCCCTTTAAAATTTACCATACAGAGGCGATTCAGTTCGCAAGTGTTGCGCTTTATACGTTTTTCACTCACTCACTCATAGAGTGCCTGATCACCAGAACTGAGAATTTTGGAAATTTTGATCAAGTATATTATTTTTGGGAATACCAAACTATGATGAGGTACTTTCCCAAAGAAATCCAATATCAGATAAAAACTGCCCCTATATAAGGGAGAAATAAATAAAATAAGATATTTATTGAACCTCCAGGGTTTATAATCCACACATATGATATAAAATAATAACACAAATAATAAAACCATAATTTATTATAAATATTTAAAAAGCAGTGTGTAGTTGGTTTTGTTTTAGTGGTATACACTGCTTTTTAAACATAATAAATTATGATTTTATTATTTGTGTTATTACTTTGTATCATGTTTGTGGATTATACGGTACCTTAGAGGTACATTGAATGTCTCATTCTATTTCTTCCCCCCTATATAGAATGGGATTCTATCTGATATTGCATTTCTTTGGAATGGTACCTCCTGATACACCTGTAAAAGCACATGATCACATCCTTATTTGTCTCCAGGACACAATTACTATGTACCAATGTTGTGTGATTTAAATAGTGGATTACAAAATTGATAGAACATGCCAAGTTTGACATCACACTTTTTTTTTTAACTGTTTCAGTTCTAAATTTATCAATTCAAATCAGAAATCTCTACCAGTTATATGCCATTTACAATTTAAAATAGAACATCTTGGTTTCTGTAGTAGAACCTAATCAGCCAGGTTCACTTTACCTGATATTCTCACAGAAATACCAAATCAGCACTTACCATCTCCAGGTAGGCACAGGCAGAATTTGTATTCTTCTTGTTCAATAAGGTTCCTCTCACTTGTTTGAAATGCTCCAACACTACCTACCTTATATTACCTGAGGTAGGTGTAGGAGGAGAGACCACAGCCCTCCTTGCTCCCAAATGTCACCTCCTTCCATAGCACGCCCTCCTATCAGCTTCAACCTCATCTAAGCATCAATATGCTGCATTCATTTTCTGTGGGATTGCTGGTAGTTTCTAAAGATTATAATGGAAATTTCCACTTCAATGCATTTCTGGCCACAAGTGGTAGGAGCTAGGGATCAGCGAATTGGCCTGGGTTCGGCTGGTGGTCTGTTCATCCAACCCATCATAAAGTCCAAAAAATATCATCTTTAAAGAAGTGTCACCTACAAAATAGCAAATGAGGCTTAGTCAAGGTAGTGTTCTACGTACAAGTAAGGTAGAAGTAAGGATACCCCCCCTAGCACAATCAATGACAGAGGGAACAACAAGTAGATGGGGATCACCACTTTTTATGATCAACAGTTAATTGTGTAATTTCGATAATACTACTGATGCAATGTGTATTTGTATTTTCAATATAAGAATCTTTTAAAAAAAATAAACTTTTTCTACAATAACTATTAATTTTATATATATGGAAATTCTATTCTTTAATTGCCTAAAAAATCCCATTACCTTTTGACTAGGGATGAGCTCCGCGTTCGATTTGAACGTATGTTCGACTCGAACATTGTCTGTTCGTACGTTCGTCGAAATTCGAACAAAATTGGTCATTCGCGCCAAATTTGAGTGACACGCAACGGCCCATAATTCACTGCGGCATTGCACGCTGGTGATTGGCCAAGCATGCTGCATGTCCCGCATGCTTGGCCAATCACAGCACGCAAAAAACTAAGAGCAATAATTGGCCAAAGCCTGGGTGGCTTTGGCCATTTATGGCTCAGGGCTTTAGCACACGCCCCACACAATAAAAGGCTGCCTGCTGGGCGGCCTCGTGTAGTGTGTTGCGGCGTTGTTAACCACTTTAGTCCCGGACCATATTGCTGTCCAAAGACCAGAGCACTTTTTGTGATTCGGCACTGCGTCGCTTTAACTGACAACTGCGCGGTCGTGCGACGTGGCTCCCAAACAAAATTGGCGTCCTTTTTTCCCCACAAATAGAGCTTTCTTTTGGTGGTATTTGATCATCTCTGCGGTTTTTATTTTTTGTGCTATAAACAAAAATAGAGCGACTATTTTGAAAAAAATTCAATATTTTTTACATTTTGCTATAATCAAAATCCCCAAGAAGATATAAAAAAAATGGTTTCCTCAGTTTAGGCCGATACGTATTCTTCTACATATTTTTCGTTAAAAAAATCGCAATTAGTGTTTATTAATTGGTTTGCGCAAAATTTATAGCGTTTACAAAAAAGGGGGTCGTTTTATGGCATTTTTATTATTATTTTTTTTTACTAGTAATGGCGGCGATCAGCGTTTTTTTTCAGTACTGCGATATTATTGCGGACACATCGGACACTTTTGATACATTTTTGGGACCATTGGCATTTTTATAGCGATCAAAGCGATATTAAAAATACATTGTAATACTATAAAAATGCCATTGGCAGTGAAGGGGTTAACACTAGGGGGCAGGGAAGGGGTTAAGTGTGGTCCTGGTGTGTTCTAACTGTATGGGGGGGGGGTGGCCTCACTAGGGGAAATCACTGATCTTCTGTCCACACATTGTATGAACAGAAAATCAGCGTTTCCCCCGCTGACAGGAACAAGAGGTATGTGTTTACACACATACCTCCCGTTCCCCGCTCTGTAACGAGCAATTGCGGGTGCCCGGCGGCGATCGTACCCGCCGGGAACGCTCGCGGGACGCGCGCGCCCGACAAGCTGCTAAAGGGAGGACGTAGAGCTACGTGCTCCCGCGCAGCAGTGCCACCGTCCCGCAGTAATATGACGGCGGGCGGTCGGCAATCAGTTAATGAGTGAAGTCCTATAGGAGGACGAGGCACAGGCACATCTCCAAAGAGGCAGGATGACCTCCAGGTGCCAGCTTAAGGGCAGCACACCAACTGCATTACATTGCAGAGCTACGCCTGTGCAGAGAGCTGCTGTGTCTCAACGTTACTGCAAAAGTTCTTTGGTGTGGGCCTTTTTTGAGACATGTGCATCAGATCGCACCGTTGCTATTTGTAACATATGTCTAAAGTGTATCTTGCCAGGCCAAAACATCACCCACTTGGGCACCTCATGCTTGACCAGACATATGTCGACCTGCCATGCAGTTTGTTGGCAAACCAGAAAGACCCACACCAAAGAACAAAGCAGGCCTCCCCTTGTCCCTCATCAGCTGGGACCTCCAACCCCACTAGACCCTCAGTCCTCTCTGAAGCCTGCACTGATAGGACTGAAGGTGTAGAAATAGGTGTGTCACAACCTAGTAGTACATGCAGGCAATCTACTGATAGTACCAGACAAATTTCCCTGCCCCAGCTGCTGCAGCGCCGAAAGAAGTACTCTCCCAGCCATCCACATGCCCAGCGGTTGAATGCTAGCTTAGCAAAATTGCTAGCACTTCAACTGCTACCTTTCCAGTTGTTAGAGTCTGCCCTCTCCCGTGAGTTTGTGGAATGTGCGGTACCTCAGTGGCAAGTACCCAAACGCCACTTTTTCTCACGGAAGGCAATTCCGGCTCTCTACCGGCATGTGGAAGGCAATGTCCATGCCTCGCTGGACAGGGCGGTCAGTGGTAAGGTGCTTATTACCGCTGACTCATGGTCCAGCAGGCATGGACAGGGATGTTACCTTTCTTTCACGGCACATTGGGTGACTCTGCTGGCAGCTGGAAAGGACGCAGGGCAAGGTACAGTAGTGTTGGAGGTTGTTCCGCCACCACGCCTCCAAAACACTACTACTAGTTGTGACACACCTCTCTCCTCCACCCCCTCCTCTTCTTCTTCCTCTTCCTGTGCTGATGTCTCCTCGAAACCAGCCGTGCTCCATAGGTGTACGAGGGGCTACGTAGGAATGCAGGCTAAGAGATGCCATGCGGTGCTATAGCTGGTGCGCTTGGGAGACAGGAGCCACACTGGGGCTGAGGTATTGTCAGCTCTGCAGGGGCAGGCTCAGAGGTGGTTGATGCCATGCCAGCTTAAGCCTGGAATGGTGGTTAGCGACAATGGTACCAACCTCCTCTCTGCCCTGCGACAGGGAAAACTGAACCATGTGCCCTGTTTTGCTCATGTCCTAAATTTGGTGATTCATCGGTTCTTGAGCAGGTACCCAAGCTTACAGGATGTTCTAAAGCAGGCCAGGAAAGTCTGTGTGCATTTCTGGAGGTCATATAATGCCACTACTCGACTGACAGACCTCCAAAGGGAATACAACCAGCCCAAGAACCGTTTAATCTGTGACATGCCCACCAGATGGAACTCTACATTGGCCATGCTGCAGCAGCTGCACACGCAGTAGAGGGCCATCAATGAGTACCTGTGCCAATATGGCAGCAGAACTGGTTCAGGGGAGCTTGTTTTTTTCCCCACGCTAGTGGGCCTTGATCAGGGATGCATGCACTGTCCTGTCACCATTTGAGGAGGCCACGAGGATGGTGAGCAGTGACAGTGCATGCATCAGTGAGACTTTCCCTCTTATTCACATGTTGGAGCACACGCTACGTGGAATAATGGACAGGGCCCTTGAGGCAGAACAGAGGGAGGAAGAGGAGGACACGCTTACCTCTCAAGGCCCTCTTTATCCAGACAGTGGTCCTGCTTGCCCACCTAGCACACCGTAGGAGGATGAGGAGGAGGAGGATGATTGTATCAGCAGCATGGAGGTGGAGCCTAGCACTCAGCATCAGCAGTCTTCAAGAGATCAATTACAGTCCCAAGGAACCCATGGACTTTTACGTGGCTGGGATGAGGTGGCTGCGGATCCTGTCGTCCTCAGTGACCCAGAGGACTGTGCCCCAAATGCCTCAGCAAACCTACGCTGCATGGCCTCCCTGATCCTGCAAAGCCTGCGTAAAGGATCCCCTTTTTCGTGGTATTAAGGAGAGGGATCATTACTGGCTGGCAACTCTCCTTGATCCATGTTACAAGAGTAAGGTTGTGGAGCTTATCTTGCTGTCGCAGAGGGAGCAGAAGATGAAACTTCTGCGGGAGGCCTTGCACAAGGGTCTGTGCAACGCGTTCCCAGAACCTGTGGGATTACCAAATCCTGGTCCTGGACAATGTGTTGCTGAGGCTTCGGTGAGTCACAGAAGGAGCGGTGGAGAAGGTGGCCATCTGACCGATGCGTTCAGACAATTTTTCAGTCCGCAGCCCCAAGGTCTGACCGGTTCCAGCAACCATCGCCAGCGTCTGGTTTACATGGTGCGGGAATACCTAGGGGCAAGATTCGACTTGGACACCTTCCCCACCGAAAATCCTCTGGCTTACTGGGTCTTGAGGATGGATCACTGGCCAGAGCTTGCACAGTACACAATTGAGCTACTGGCTTGCCCTAAATCCAGCGTTCTTTCAGAACGCACATTCAGTGCTGCTGGAGGCTTTGTGACCGATCACAGGGTGCGCCTCTCCGCCGACTCCGTCGATCGACTGACCTTCATCAAAATGAATCAGGCTTGGATCAACACCAGCTACCAAGCACATGATGCTGACGTAACTGAATAATATTTTTGAAATGTCAGATCCCTTTGAGACTGCCTATGCTGATGCTGAGTGACTGTCCTGTTATGCTGCTGATGGAATATCCTTTTCCTCCTCACTGATCTTGCTGATAGCTAGTAAGAACATTTTTGTTTCTGGGCTCCACCACCAGTGCCTAAGGCCCAATTTTTCTGCCCCTGTTTAACAGGGGCGTCTAATAACAATTTTTTATGAAATACTTTGCATGTGGCTCTTTGTTGCGCTCCAATTACAGTATCTGTGAGGGGTTGCAGTGTTGTGTTGTGCCTAAGGCCACATTTTTCTGCCCCTGTTTAACAGGGGCGTCTAATAACAATTTTTGATGCAATACTTTGCATGTGGCTCTTTGTTGCGCTCCAATTACAGTATGACATGGTTCAGATTCTACTTAACAAACCTACAGTCCTTGTCTTGTTTGCGCCACCTGTATACTGCTGTTCAAAATATATAGGGCCAAAGGGTCTTGTCAGGGCCGATCCTTGCTATAGGCTCACTATGCAAGCCGCTTAGGGCCCCGCAAAGCTGCAAAGGGCCCCCCAAATTACTAGAGGCCCCGTCTGGTGAGAAGTCATTTTCGCCAGCAGAACACCCCCTCCCCCCGCTTCTCAACTTTCCTTAATGTGACATGTCACTGTCGTCAGCGCCCCCCGCTTCTCATTTTTAATGTTCCATGTCATTTTGCTTAGGGCCCCAGGGAGGTCAGGATTGTCGCTGGGTCTTTTACTTTTGCAGCCACTAGGGGGCTCGCCCCTGAGTCCCGCACGCGTGCCCGGTGGGTACGATCGCCGCCGGGCACACGCGATTGCTTGTTACAGAGCGAGGACTGGGAGCTATGTGTGTAAACACACAGCTCCCGGTCCTGTCAGCGGGGGAAACGCTGATCAGTGATTTCCCCTAGTGAGTCCACCCCCCCCCATACAGTTAGAACACACCCAGGAACACACTTAACCCCTTCCCCGCCCCCTAGTGTTAACCCCTTCACTGCCAATGGCATTTTTATAGTAATCCAATGCATTTTTATAGCACTGATCGCTATGAAAATGCCAATGGTCCCAAAAATGTGTCAAAAGTGTCCGAAGTGTCCGCCATAATGTCGCAGTACTAAAAAAAAAAGGCTGATCGCCCCCATTACTAGTAAAAAAAAATATTAATAAAAATGCCATAAAACTACCCCCTATTTTGTAAACGCTATAACTTTTGCGCAAACCAATCAATAAACGCCAATTGTGATTTTTTTAACGAAAAATATGTAGAAGAATACGTATCGGCCTAAACTGAGGAAAACATTTTTTTTTATATATTTTTTTGGGGGATATTTATTATAGCAAAATGTAAAAAATATTGAATTTTTGTTTATAGAGCAAAAAATAAAAACCGCAGAGATGATCAAATACCACCAAAAGAAAGCTCTATTTGTGGTAAAAATGGACGCCAATTTTGTTTGGGAGCCACGTTGCACGACTGCGCAATTGTCAGTTAAAGCGACGCAGTGCCGAATCACAAAAAGTGCTCTGGTCCTGGGTCAAGTGGTTAAAGCACCTATGCAAGATAAAGGAAAACCTGCAAACATGGCCTGTTGGGCCGCGTACACACGATCGAACATGTCCGCTGAAACTGGTCCGCAGACCAGTTTCAGCGGACATGTTCGATCGTGTGTACGGCCTATCGGACTGTTTTGCAGCGGACAAAAGTTTTCAAGCATCAGACCAAAATCCCCCGCATGCGCAGAATCAAATCGACGCATGCTTGGAAGCATTGAACTTCGTTTTTTCATCACGTCGTGTTCTAAGTCACCGCGTTCTGGTCCGAGGGGATTTTGGTCCGATGGTGTGTACGCACATCAGACCAACAGACAATTCAGCCTTGCCTGATGAAAATGGTCCGTCGGACATGTTTCCTCGGACATGTCTGATCGTGTGTACAGGGCCTTGGGGGTACTTGAGGACAGGATTGAGAAACACTGCCCCAATGCAATAGGCTGCACATGGCAATGATAAAGGCTTTTTTTGTATACTTAGGCCTTGTACACACGATGTAATATATCCGATGGAAACGGTCCAACGGACCGTTTCCATCGGATATGTCCACCGGGCTGTTTGATCCGGTGGCTGTACACACCATCGGATCAAATTCCCCGCCGGCGGACAGCGCGGTGACGTTGACGCCGCCACGTGACCGCCACGTCACCGCCACGTCACCGCCGCGTCACCGCACCAGGAAGTAAACACTTCCGTGCGCATGCGTCGGATCCATTCACAGGATACGACGCATGTGCGGGCAGATATGTCCGCTGGTTTGCCGTACTAACCAGTGGACATATCTGACGGGCAGCTATCCGGCGGAAAAATTTCAAAGCATGCTTTGAAAATTTTCCGCCGGAGGAATCCGGCCAAAACGGTCCGTTTGCCCCTACACACGAGCGGATTTTTTCGTCTGAAATGGTCCGTCGGACCATGTTCAGCGGAAATATTCCCTCGTGTGTACAAGGCCTTATGGTAAGCCTATAAGAACTTGCACCATTTAGGAGATACCGTATTTAATTTATTTAATTTAGCAGCTCTGGTGACATCATTACGGCTCGGCCAATCAGGTGGCAGCTGCCCACGAACCCAGAAGGAAGACTTTTTTGGGTGGTTTACTATCGCTTTCATTTTATTATACTTTATTATTTGACTTTAATTAAATCACTGCCACAGTCTTCATACCCCTCATTGCAGTTTAATTCCCCAAAGACCGTTGGGGTATTTAGAATTAGTTTGGTCCCTGGAAAGTCATTTATCTGGTGGGTTGCTGAAACCCTCATTGCTATCGTGTCACCTTCACACATTGAGCATCTCTTACATTCAACACAATTAGTGAAGGATGGATTGTGCTAGTTCATTTCGGTACACAACTCTTCGTTGTCATTATTTACCTCATGACATTAAGGTCTTTGTGTCTAATTTCCCTAAAGACATTCTCCATGAATACATCCCAGATTTCCGGTACTTTCTTCCTGGTTTCTTCCACTATTTAAAAAGTCAGAATCGCACCATTGTCCCGAAATTATAAAAATGAATACATTTGTAAAGAGAGGTGAATTCAGGTCTTTGTTTCACATTGGCAGATTCTACTGTCAGCTTCAACCAGAATGTACTTTATTGGCTCCTGACAATGGCTGCCAGTTTTTCTGGAATTTTATAAGGCAGATATACGTTTAGACTGTAATTATCATAATTAACATTAGCACAAACTCTTTATCCTTAACTGAACCATGGCATTTATCTCCAAAACTAGAGCTTGAAGCTGAATTGTCTAAATTATTACAATGCACCTGTGCCCCCAATCCCAGCTACTAAGGTATTAAAGTAATTTTAAATTGGATTTTTTTCCCCCTAATGCATGCCTTACATTAACCACTTAAGACCCGGACCAAAATGCAGGTAAATGACCTTGCCCCTTTTTGCGATTCGGCACTGCGTCGTTTTAACAGACAATTGCGCGGTCGTGCGACGTGGCTCCCAAACAAAATTTGCGTCCTTTTCTTCCTACAAATAGAGCTTTCTTTTGGTGGTATTTGATCGCATCTGCGATTTTTATTTTTTGCGCTATATACAAAAATAGAGCGACATTTTGGATTATTTTTGTTATAAGAAAAAATAAACTAAATTTTAGTCAAACATTTAGGCCAAAATGTATTTAGCCACATGTCTTTAGTAAAAAAAAAAATCGCAATAAAAAAAAATAGCTACCTAGTGGGAACAGCGACACTAATACAGCGATCAGAAAAATGATCGCTTAGTGATGCTGTCAATAGGGAGTGAAAGGGTTAACTAGGGTGGTGATCAAGGGGTTAAAACTTTATTAGGGGGGGTTCGGGGGCTACCCTGGACCTAACACTAACTGACTGTCACACTGACACTAACTGCAGTGATCATACATATAATCACTGCATTCAGTGACACTCTGAAAGGGGGGAGGGGAGCGATCGCGGGGGTTAAATGTGCCTATGTGTAAAGTGTGTCTGTGTAGTGTTGTGTACACTTACTGTGAGATGTGATCTCTTCTCAGCGGTGGTTAAAAAAAACGCAGAGGAAGAGATCACATCACTTCCCCCTTCTGTTTACACAGGAGGAGGAAGTGACGGCGGGGGAGCACGGAGATTGGCTGGGAGCGATCCGGAGGGAGCGGACAAAAACGAATAGCCGCCCCCTCATCCCGGATCGCTCGGTCAGCAAAACGGACCGTCGCATGTACCGGGGGGTCCCGGTCGGACCCCCGTCTCACGGCAAGGCAGGCACGTATATATACGTTGATGTGCCTGTCTGTGCAATTCTGCTGGCGTAAATGTACATGCGGCGGTCCGCAACCAGTTAAAGTAAAACATTTTTAGGTGTCAGCATCCCCTTTACTTACCTGAGACCCCTTTTGATCCAGCGTTGTGCAAATCAGCAGATAATTTCTCCCCTCAATTCTGGGTCTCGCTTGCTTTGCTGGGGTTCCTGGGAGTCATTGGCTCTCAGTGCTGCCAATCTAAGCCAGAGATGAGGGAGAGAGTGGCGGGGCTGAGTCCCCGCTGTCTGTGTCAGTGGACGCAGCAGCAGGGCTTGGGTACGAGCAAGCATGTGCGGCTTCCCATGGGGGCACTGGTTAGAGGGGAGGGGCCAGGAACGGCGGCATGGGACCCAAATAGAGAGTGTTCGCGGCTGCTCTCTGCAATTCCATTGCAGAGAGCAGGTAAGTGTAGACATGTTTGTTATTTAAAAAAAAAATGGCCTTTAAAATCTTTTTAACTAATTCAGCTCCGGAAGGATTTACCCACTTCCTGACCAGGTCATTTTTTGCTATAGGGCACTGCGTCACTCTGACAATTGCGCGGTCGTGCGACACTGTACCCAAATAAAATTGATGTCATTGTTTTCCCTACAAATAAATCTGTCTTTTGGTTGACCACCTCTGCAGTTTAATTTTTTTGCGCTATAAACAAAAAACTAAAAATTTAAAAAAAAGTTTTTTTTTTTTAATTTTACTATAATAAATATCCCAAATAATAAAAAAAAAACATAAAATTTCTTTATCAGTGTAGGCCAATATGTATTCTTCTACATATTTTTGCTAAACAAAAACGCAATAGGCGAATATTGATTGGTTTGGGCAAAAGTTATAGGCCGGGATTCACGTACCGTGGCGTATCTTTGTGCGGGCGTATCGTATCTTATTTACGCTATGCCACCGCAACTTAGAGAGGCAAGTGCTGTATTCACAAAGCACTTGCTCCCTAAGTTACGGCGGCGTATCGTAAATGGTCTGGCGCAAGTCCACGTAATTCAAAATAGCTAGTCAGTGGGTGTGTTTTATTAAAATGTACCGTGACCCCATGCAAATGAGGGGCCGAACGAACGTCGCATGCGCCGTCCGTGGACGTATCCCAGTGCGTATGTTCAGAATCACGTCGGATAGAATGCCTAAGTGATGTTGGCGCGAAATGTTTACGACGTGTGAACGTAACCTACGCCCAGCCCTATTCACGTACTACGTAAACGGCATAAACAACGTAAAATTCGACTGCGTCGTTCCCTGGCCCATACCTTTGCATTAGCTGCACCTCATAGAGCAGGGGTAACTTTACGCCGGACGTAAGCCTTACGCAGAGCGCGTGTATGAAGCAGCCAGACGTATCTATGTTCGTGAATCGGCGTATCTTGCTCATTTGCATATTTCTAATGGGAATGCCGAATGCGTCAAGCGTAACTATGCACCTACGATACACTGGCGTAGGCAAGTTACGCCGGACGACTGAAGCCATGTTTTTCAGTGTATCTTGCTTTCTGAATCGGCGTAAAGATGCGACGGCGCACATTTAAAATTGCGGCGGCGTGTCTGGAGATACGCCGAAGTAACTCTTTTGTGAATCCGGGCCATAGCATCTACGGGGATTGATTTATGGCATTTTTATTATTATTATAATTTTTTTTACTAGTAATGGTGGTCATCAGCAATTTTTAGTGGGACTGAGACATTGCAGCGGACAGATCGGACATTTTTGACACTTTTTTGGTACCAGTGACATTTATATAGTGATCAGTGCTATAAAAATGCACTGATCAAGGGGTAAATGTGTCCTAGGGAGGTGCTTCTAACTGTGGGTAGATCGGACTGACTGGAGTAGAAGAGAGATCGTTGTTCCTGATCACTGTTTTTTTTTTTGCTGGAAAAATGCTCCAAAAAACTCTACAGAAGCAATTTATTTTTCCTGGTACTAGCATGGGTGCATGTTCTTTAACCACTTAATGACCAAGCCTATTTTTGACATTTGTTGTTTACAAGGATAAAACTATTATTTTTTTGCTAGAAAATTAGAAAACCCCCAAACATTTAATATTTTTTCTAACACCCTAGAGGAGGGTTTAAAATTTCAAGTCCTGAACTACAAGCCAGGCCTCAAGGGTTACTCGCCACCAGTTGCCCCACCCAGCCTGCCCCACCCCTAATTTCGCCCCCTAAACACGCTCTTATACAATGACACTTAAATGTATTATGCAGAATTAAGTTATACAAAATGAAAATTAACAACAACTGTTTTCGTGTCCACCATGCAGCCTTGTGTCCACCAATGCATCCTTGTGCTCAGTGCCCACCATGCAGCCTTGTGCCAGCCAAAGCAGCACTGCCCACCATGCAGCCTTGTGCCCAGTACCCACGAATGCAGCCTTGTGCCCACGAATGCAGCCTTGTGCCCACGAATGCAGCCTTGTGCCCACAAATGCAGCCTTGTGCCCACCAATGCAGCCTTGTGTCCACCAATGCAGCCGTGTGCCCAGTAACCATCAATGCAGTCTTGCGTCCACCATACAGCCGTGTGCCCAGTGCTCACCAATGCAGTATTGTGTTCACCATGCAGCCTTGTGCCCACCAATGCAGTCTTGTGTCCACCATGCAGCCGTGAGCCCAGTGCCCACCATGGAGCCTTGTGTCCACCTTATAGCCTACTTATGCAGCTGAGGAGAGGAGAGCCGCCCAGGTGTTCAGAGTGCAGTGGGGGAACACAGTGATAACAGCTTTCCTTACAATAGCAATGTACCTGCCGCGCGACGTCATATACAGCCCCTTCCCCTGGCTGAGGAACTTCAATTGACAGATCACCCATCACTGAGATTGGACGGGTAATCTGTCTATCAAAGTCCTGGGATCAGGGGGCAGAGCTGTATCTGACAGTGAGCAGCGGGGAACATGGCTATTGAAATGAAAGCTGTTATCACTGTGTTCCCCCTTCTTGCGCTCTGAACACCTGGGCGTCTCTGTCTCTCTCTCTTCTGCCTCCGTGATCGCTGGGAGAAGGACTCCCATTTCACACAGGCTGATGGCTTGCCCCCCCCCCCCCCCCGATTTCCAGGCAGCCCTTCCTCTCCAGCCCTCAAAATCCACTCGCAAAATGGGAGCAGGCAAGTGGACTTTTTAGGGCTGCCATAGAGAATAAAGTGACTTTCTGTCACACCGTATTTTTTTGGGAAAAAATACACTTTTTATAATTAACAAATAAGACAACAGTAAAGTTAGCCCAATTTTTTATATATTGTGAAAGATAATGTTACGCAGAGTAATTTTTATACCCAACATGTCACACTTCAAAATTGTCGTGGAATGGCGACAAAATAGAAAAACGATAGAAAAAAACGATCGTCTGTCTGGAAGTCCATCGAACAAAAATCCACGCATGCTCAGAATCAAGTCGACACATGCTCAGAAGCATTGAACTTAATTTTTCTCAGCTTGTCGTAGTGTTTTACGTCACCGCGTTTGGACACGGTTGGATTTTTGACTGATGGTGTGTAGGCAAGACTGATGAAAGTCAGCTTCATCGGATATCCGACAAAAAAAATCCATCGGATTAGATTCCATCAGCTATCCGATCGTGTGTACAGGGATTTATGCCTCATGCGCACTGGATGTTATAAAAACACCAGTAGTGTTGGCTGTATAAAAACTGTAGATGTAGAATTCGTTTTTCAACATTTTTGTAGTAGTGTTTTTCCGCATTTAAAAAAAAAAAATGATACTCCCATGAAAGCTTATGGCTTAAAAATGCTGATAAATGCCTGATGCCCCGAACACACGACCGGTTTTCCCATCGGAAAAACTGCAATGAGAGCTTTTTGTTGGGAATCCTGACCGTGTGTATGCTCCATCTGACTTTTTCCCACAGGAAAACTGCCTGAAAAAAAAAAGAGAGCAGGATCTTTTTTTTCCCGGTCAGTAAAAAATCCTAGCGGGAAAACGTTTTGTTCTTCTGTATGCTTTTCCGACGGGAAAAAAACATGCATGCTTGGAAACAATTGGACACATGCTCGTGAGCATAAAACTTCATGCTCGTCGTAGTCTTTTACATCACCGCGTTCTTGGCAGTCAAAAGTTCACCTGACTTTTGTGTAACCGTATGTATGCAAGGCAGGCTTGAGAGGAATTATGTCGGGAAAACCATTGTTTTTTTTTTTCCAAAGGAAAACCGCTCGTGTGTACGTGGCATAACAGTCATATTTTTCTTTCTTTTTTTTTTTATCAGAGTTAGAGCGTTTTTACAGCTGAAAAACTTCTCATAAAACCCACTAGTTCTGTTTTTTTTTTTTTTTTTTTTACAGCCAGAAAACGCCTCTGCCAAAAACGCTGATAACAGCTTATGTATGCATGGACACATAAGATAACATGCTGGGAGTTTAGGGTTAGGGTTAAAGATAGAGTTAGGGTTACAGATAGGGTTAGGGTTAGGGTTACAGATAGAGTTAGGGTTACAGATAGGGTTAGGGGTTAGGGTTACAGTTAGGGTTAGGGTTACAGATAGGGTTAGGGTTACAGAAAGGGTTAAGGTTAGGGTTACAGACAGGGTTAGGGTTAGGGTTGTAGGTTAGTTACTATGCGTGCAAGCTACTGTGACACCAGATATGAGTGGCACTGTGCACTGGCAGAAGTTGGCAGAGTAGACGCTGCCTGACACACATGCCTGCAGACAACTAACTGCTATTCTATTGCAGTCAAAATGTTTATCTACCAGATATATGAGTGGTGGCACTGGACAAGTGGGCACAGTATACGCTGTGGGCCTGACACACACGCGCTGGCAGGCAGACTACAAAATTAAAAAAAAAACAGACTGATTACTAGCCCTATACAGGCTGTCAGTATATTAGGAAGAGCGGATCTAGTCTCTCTCTAAACTAAATACAGTGTATAAATATATATACAACACGTGGGATGCATATATATCCTCTACACACTGACTAGCCTGCCTGCCTGCCTGCCTGCTCTATCTAACAAAAAATTACACACTCTCTCTCTCTCTCTGTCTCTCTCTGTAAACCACTGCAACACACATTAGATTACAGAGGGGAAAAAAAAGCAGACTGATGGGCTAGCCCTAAAAAAGGCTTTTTGGGGTGTTGTCAGGACGCTGAGATCAGATGAGTCTTTCAGAACTGGAGTGGACACTGAATAAACTGGCCTAGCTATAGATTTCCCTATTAAATCAGCAGCAGCTACACTGTCCCTACTATCACTAAGACTGCAGCTTCCGAATTAATCTGTCCAGGAGGTGGGAGGGTCTGGGAGGGAGGGTATGCTGCTGATTGGCTGGAATGTGTCTGCTGACTGTGAGGTACACGGTCAAAGTTTGCTCAATGATGACGAATAGGGGGCGGATCGAACATCGCATATGCTCGCCCGTGGTGGTGAACGCAAACAAGCGATGTTCCCCGGGAACTATTCGCCAGCGAACAGTTCTGTACATCTCTAGTGACAAGCAGGTTTAACACCCACCTTCCCTCTGTTTTGTTTTGTTTGGTTGATACGCTTTATCTCTTTTTGCAGGTGCAATATGAGCACAGAACATCATGGAAGCTGATTGTGTGGCGGTGGTTGGTCTTTTGGCAGTGGACGAAAATACAGTTGAGATGGAAGTGTGGGGGGATCATCAGTGGTATATGCCCCTCTGGTGTATTCCAGTTACTGAGGTTATCTGGAAAACGGTAATGCTTGCACTGCGGGTGTGGATTGTCTCCAAGCTGGTGTGTCATGGCTGGAGGCCTGGTATGGTAAAAGGTCCCGCAGTGTAACAAGTGGGAATTCTGGGTGCCGTCATAAGACCAACAGGCTGATACGTTTTTTTTGTTACAGTTTTTCTCTTTTGGTTTGGCTCATTTCTTGAAACAGAAATGACATTCTCAAAACAACATGGACAAATCTCCAAACCACTTGGCAATTGTTCACAACTGAATGGCATTTCTCATTCATTTCATCAAATTGCAAATGTCTCAGTACATGTCTCAATGTCTTAGTACATTTCTCAAATGATTTATTACAAGTAACCTACATTTAGCACAATTTCCAATTGAATAGATCATGTTGATCCAAACTGATTGTCATTTCTCAGTCTAAATGGTCGTTCTCTCCAAAACGTGTCAGCGTCATTTCATTGTTTAAGTCATCACATGCACAATAGTCTGTTCAATTGTCAAAATTATTCAGGAACACAATACCATGAATACCATATATGAATCTCTTGGAACATTTGATAAAATCATTACAGCAATTGACAGTCAGGTAAAACTAGAACTTGAACGAAGGAGGAGTTGGTCTCAGATGACCAATCAAACAGTATGTTTAGTTACCTGACAGGTACTGTCCATTACTGTATTGTGAATGCTGCCAAACATGTATATATAGAGATTGACCATGCAGGACCAGTACAATGTCTGAACATGGAGGCACCTGGCCAAGTAGATGAACACGGGCAACTGCCTGCCCAAGAAAGAGGAAGAGGAGGAGGAGTAAGGGTGCGTGATGGTGGAATAGGGGGAAGAAGCTGAGGAGCACGAAGACACCATGCTGTCCCTAATGAAATTTGGGCGACAATTATAGACCATATCATCAACCATGCCCTCACAATCAATGTATAGGACAGGACACTGTGCATAGAGCAACAAATATGTTTATTTACTCATTTACGTATTCATTTAGTGTGTGTGTGTGATAGGCCTACATTATTACAGTATCTTACTTCAGTGGGATGTTTTGTATGATACTAACCATGACAAGAAAAATATTGTAGAAAATAAACTATGGAATAGTATGGAATAGTTTATTTTCTACAATATTGATAATACAGTTTACAGTAGTATTCCAGTATTACAGTAAAAACTGCAGCTTACTGTATGATGCAATTATCACTATAATCCTTATTTTGAAGAATATAACCTACAATACAGTAAGTAAAAGGGTCAAAGAGCTGCAATTACAGTAGTGCCTCCCATGTAAATCTATCTAATAATGTTACTGTAACATTTCAGTAATTTCATATTTTTTCCCCTCCCCTTTCTGTCAAATACCCCCTGTAGTACCTCTGCATAAGGTACATGTACCCCAGGTTTGGATCCACTGGAATACTGGCCAGTAGTATATTGAACTTGTGCAGAACATAGAACATTCCTATGTAGTTGTCTGTAACTGTATGGGGATGAGGCTGGCTTAAACCTGGCCAAGGGCTAAAGACGTGGCCGTAAATTTATTGGCCACTGGGCCATGGTGGATGTCCCAGGCCAGCGAGGGGGCAATATAACTATGTGTGCTGCCATTTCTGAGAATGGTGTGGCCACTCACATGCCCAGTCTTGGCCCATACAATACAAAGAAGCTCCTCATCTTCTTGGACCGCTTTCATTTGGATTTGATCCCAGAAAATGAGAGAGGTCTCATAGGGCCTCACCTACCACAATATATAATTGTATGGGTCAATGTGAATTTCCACCGTGGCCCGCTTATCAGGGCCTGGTTCACTGCTCATCCAAGGATGGATATTTGTGTTCTTACCACCTTACTCTCCTTTCCTCAATCCTATTTTTCTGCGCTTGGAGGTGGAGTGTGTATGAGCATCAGGCTCAAGACCAGAGGTCCCCGTTCCATGCAATAGACGCTGCCTGTGAGAATATTACAGGAGATCAGTGTAGGCGATGGTTGCGACATCTCCCTTGTTTCTTCCCTCAATGCATCGCAAGGGAGGATATACGCTGCAATGTTGATGGGAATCTGTGGCCAGACAGTCAGCAGCGTGTGGATGGGCAGGAGTGTGAGGACAGTACCCAGGAGAGGGAGGGTGAGCACAGCGACCAGTGAAGAGATGTTAGGGCTCTTTCACACGGGTGGCCTGTTCAGGTCCAACTGCCAGTTTTTTAGGTGGACCTGAATGGGCGCTCTGTGCTCCTCTATGGAGTCGCGGATGTCAGGGGTGACACGCCCGCTGACATCCGACCCGCTCTGACAGACGGTCCGTGTTCATCCGATCCCCCCATAGGAGAGAGCGGATAGCTGGCAGGGCAGTCCCTGTACAGTGTGCGAGGACCTCCCTGTCATCCGCCGGCTTAGCGGGGATCAATGGAGCGATCCCCGCTGAGCAAGTGGAGGTTCACGGGGCGGATCATTACTGATCGGCCCCGTGTGAAAGGGTTTTTACAGTAGTTGTGAAACTCAAGCTTTATTTACAGCATTGTAGGCTAAATTTACAGTAAGGCCTCTTTCACACGGTGCGGACCGTTTTTCGGTCCGCTCCGTGTGTGTCCGTCGGCTTAAGGGGGGGGGGTCCCGCTCAGCTTTCGGCGGACAGGGCGGTCCCCGTCCCCGGGTTTTCTTCTGTCCGCAAAACGGATCCAGACGAACGCGGATCTTAGGCGGACGTTAGCGGATACATCATCCGCTAACGGATCCGCTCCCATAGGGCCCCATTCTAAGTCCGTTTACGGTAGTCGAACATATCTCCGTCATCCATTCCCTTCTTCTCCCATAAAAGAAATCACCCAATATTCCACGAGTAGGAATATCCCTGGAATCACTGAATAATCCACACATGAGCCAAGGCTTAATGTTGAATGTAACAGGACACACTTTATTGAAAGTACACAGCACACTTTTATACAGGATTTGGAACATCCCGCCCCCAACAACCGCTTTCCTATTGGTCCATTGTAAAGTATGCAGTCTACACTCAGGTCCTCCTAAACCATGCAAATGAGGACTTGAAAATGACACAGCAGAGATTGGTCACAACGGTTTGAATAGAAGCCTGTGATGTGTATTCAGACAAAAGCCCCAGGGGGGCAATCAATGTACACAATAGCCAGCCACAGAACAATGGAACCGTCTGGAGAATTGAGACAGGGCAGAAGTCATTTACACCTGATAATAGAAAGGCTTTAAATAGGGTTATCACACAATGGACAATGAGTATCTCTTATGAGTCTGTTGATCTGGCTGGGGTTCAGAATAAAATCTCCTGTAATACATGAAGTAGGATTTCATGTAGAAACACTTCAGTATTTATTTCATGGTCCATGACATCCTTGTTTTTTGTTTGTGTGTTTATATTTCCATATATTATGCTGTATAGGTTTTCTTTTTAGTCTCATGTATGGAAGTTACTTTGTGTGTGTGAATGATAATGGTTACAATACTGTAAAGTAATTTTTCCTTGGCAGTATGAGTGCAATGTGTGATGTCATACCTTGGAGGCGACTCTTACCCTATACTTTTCTTATTTTTCAGTTTTATACACAATTGTATTCAGTTAGCTAGACAAAAACTGTACAGTAACCATTGGCAATGAAGGACTGGGCTAAGACTGCAAGGTGGACATGAGGGATATTTCAATGGTCCTCTGCCATAGAGATAAAACATCTAAACATTTCGACTTGCAGTGCTTACACAATACCTAACGGATGAAGCATTTTGGGGGCACTGACTATTTGAATAAAAAAGAAATTTAGTTTTGACACATGAGTGAACTGTTTTGGGAAAGATGTGAACTTTTGAAGGTGAACCATGGTGTTGTGCCGAACCATCCAGGTTATTTTGGCAAAAGCACCAAGAGAGCTGAGAATGTCCGGTCTGTTTCAAGAAATGAGCCAAAGCAATTGAGAAGAATCTTTGCCATTTTGGAGGCACTGACTCTTTATATGGGAAAGGACTATGGTTTTGAAGCATAAGTGAACAGTTTTGGGAAAGATATGAGCTTTTGCAAGTGAGTTATAGTGTTGTGCTGAACTGCAAGACTGTTTTGCCAAATGATCTTAGAGTTTTGAGAATGTAATTTCGGTTTCAAGAAATGAGCCAAAGCAATAGAGAAAAACTGTAATAAAAAGGCTGCTATGGCCATTTGTACTCCAATTCATGTGTGGTCTCATTAATTTAGTTAATAGCAAGGGGTATGGTGAGTACTCCTGGTCAGGCAGACACAAAACAAGGTGGGACATCTTATCTGCACTGGTCATGTGCATTGACACATAGGCTAACATTATTTAGCTTCTAGGAGCAGAAATAATGCTAATTAGCGCTTAGAGGAGCTTAAAAAAAACCCTAGTGTGCAGGGAACTTAAAATTGGAAGTAAAGGCTAATAAAAGGCTGCTTAAAAATTCTGCACCCATCTATCTCAATTTGAAACGATGTGTACTAATTCGGAACCACATAGACACACAATTTCAACTATGTATGCTTTAACCTTTGCTGACATTAATCCTGCAGAAGATGTAACCAACATAAAATGGGAAAGGGATCTCGATACTAGGTTTACTAGAAATGACTGGAAACATGTTTTTACTCATATACACAAAGGATCTTTAAACGTTTCGACACAAGAAAACAAATTTAAAATATACTCTAGATGGTATAAAACTCCAGATATAATTAACCACTTAAGACCCGGACCAATACGCTGGCAAATGACCCAAGGGGTTTTTGCGATTCGGCACTGCGTCGCTTTAACAGACAATTGCGCGGTCGTGCGACGTGGCTCCCAAACAAAATTCGCGTCCTTTTTTTCCCACAAATAGAGCTTTCTTTTGGTGGTATTTGATCGCCTCTGCGATTTTTATTTTTTGCGCTATATACAAAAATAGAGCGACATTTTTGAAAAAAAATCAATATTTTTTACTTTTTGTTATAATAAAAAAACAATAAACTAAATTTTAGTCAAACATTTAGGCCAAAATTTATTTAGCCACATGTCTTTAGTAAAAAAAAATCGCATTAAAAAAAAATTAGCTACCTAGCGGGAACAGCGACACTAATACAGCGATCAGAAAAATGATCGCTTAGTGACGCTGGCAATAGGGAGTGAAAGGGTTAACTAGGGCAGTGATCAGGGGGTTAAAACTTTATTGGGGGGGGTGGGGGGGGCTACCCTGACACTACTGACTGTCTGACTGTCACACTGTCTGTCACACTGACACTAAATACAGTAATCATACATGATTACTGCATTCAGTGACACTGTGACAGGGGGGAGGGGGGGGGGGCGATCGCGGGGGTTAAATGTGTGTGTGTAGTGTAGTGTTAGTGCAGACTTACTTGTTCTGTAGTGATCTCTCCTCAGCGGCGCTTGAAACAAACGCCGAGGGAGAGATCACGTCGCTTCCTCCTTCCTGTGTTTACACAGGAGGAGGAAGTGACAGGTCAGGCGGGCGCGCGCATTGGCTGGGAGCGATCCGGAGGGGGCGGATGAAAACGGATAGCCGCCCCCACTTGTCGGATCGCTCCTGCAGCCGCGCGGACCGCCGCATGTACGGGGGGGGGGTCCGATCGGACCCCCGATCCCCCCCAAGGCACCAACGTATATATACGTTGATGTGCCTGTCGGTGCCATTCTGCCGACGTAAATGTACATGCGGCGGTCCTTAAGTGGTTAAATAATTGAATCCTGATACTAGTCCTTTGTGTTGGCATTGTAAAACTACACAAGGAACAATCCTCCATTTATGGTGGGAATGTCCTCAAATACAACCCTTTTGGAAAAAAGTAAATAGCCTTATTTCCCAAATAGCTACCTATACACCTGATTTCACACCTGCTCAATACCTATTACACCACACATCCTTGCCTATTTCAATTTATAAAAAATCCATAATGATGTATCTCATCAATGCAGCTAAATTATGTGTTCCTATTCATTGGAAAAATAATTCACCTAATATCTCAGAATGGCTTAAGAAAGTGCAGAGAATTGCTGAAATGGAAGATTAAATACTTCAGGCGAATGATTCCCCATCTTCGGCGATCGAACTGCGCATGCTCCGTTCAGAAATTTTCCGCCGTGCATTGCGCTAAATTACGTCGCAACAAAGTTATTTTTTTGACTAGCGTAAATTACGTACATTCCTATTCACGAACGACTTACGCAAAAATAAAAAAAAACGCGGGAACGGCGGCCATACTTAACATGGCAAGTCTAACTATATGCCGGATAAAAGCAGCTTTAAGAGATTGCGACGACCGTGCGTACGTTCGTGGATCGACGGAAAAAGCTAATTTGCATACCCGACGCGGAAAACGATGTGAACGCCACCCAGCGGACGCCGAAGTATTGCATCTTTTATCCGAAGGCGTACGAAGACGTACACCTGTCGGATCCAACCCAGAAGCCGCCGTATCTTGGTTTGAGGATTCAAACTAAAGATACGACGCAGGAACTTTGAAATTACGCTGGTGTATCAGTAGATACACCGGCGTACTCTCTCTGTGGATCTGGCCCATAAAACCTAACCTAGAACCTAAAACAATTCTGCACCCCCCCATTCTCTTATAACAGAGTGTACCATTTAAATTCCTTTTTTTTTTTATTCAGCTTGGGTACAGTCACATGATCCAGAAACAGGGGCTCCCCGGTGTTAGTGAGCGGCTGCTTCAGGAGATGGGAACTTCTATTTACTGAATGTATTTTGTTTTATATTGTGCAAGGCTTCCCTTGGAAAATGGTGCCCAAGGGCCTTTCATCATTACATTACCTGAAAGTCACTCTGTTAACAAGGCTCCAGGGTCCTGCGACAGGGATGTGTTCCTGAGACCCCCTACCTGTCTTGCCAGCTGGCCAATTCCTGGCAAGTGTGTCATAAGTGTTTTAGACCAGGCTTGAATAAAGCAGCTGAGGCCTGTTCTGGAAGAAATCTTGGATAGCCTTCCCCTTTGAAGAAAGGAGCTTTAAGAAGGCTATGTGCTTGGTTTGAGACACTAGGGCTGGAGCAAAGGGCAAGAGGGCATTATCACCCAAAAGTAGAAACACAATAAACTCTAGAACCTGTGGGTGCTATCTTCTAGTTGAAGATGTAAGATGTTCCTAAATGTTGAGACCCAATTGATAAAAGCTAGCCAAGGAGATGTAGACACCCCATGAGAGTTTGGGTGTCCCACTTACTCCTGTCATGTCCTACCTTCTATCAAATTGGAATAAATGAATCAGAATTTAAGCTCGAACCTGCCCTTTTTCATCTACAGAAAATTAAAGGTAAGGAGTCCCCTCTTACAAGCTAAGACCCATCCAGGTGCAAGTGTTAAGAGGGGTGGAGCAAAAACACGTGGAGTATCACGATTAGAAACATACTGGATATATGAACTACAATCCCATTCGCCTCAGGGTATGAATGTGGAGTGGGACATCAACGTGTTCATTAATCAGTCGTAATTGGTTAGGTGATTTGATATATTCAACTCATTTGCTAGTTTATTTTGAATAATTATCTTTCTTGTCCATTATATGTACAACATTATACGGTGGGGCTGTCTTTTGTTTATTTGGATATTATGTAACGTGGATTTATGGGAATGTTTCGGGTCTTTTAATGTGGCCCTATTATTACAGTCTATTTTCCCAGTTTTATCACATTGTAGTAATCCTGTTATGAGGATGTTCTTATGGGTACGTTCTGCCATTCAATATAAAGATCTTTTGACAATTTTTGATATGTTTATGGGAATTTTGCCTTATACGCACTTTTTCCCTTAAGGTCATGTGTGTTTCTGTCTGAGAACGTTTTTGTTTTCTATAATTTCCCCCCTCCCTGTCCTTCTTCCGTTCTGTTCCTCTATTTGGTCCCATTCTCCCCCCCCCTTTTTCCCTTCCTTCCCACTTTCACCCTCCTTCCCCTCCCCCCCCCCATTCCCCCTATTTCCTTTCCTTGCTGACGGGTGTCCCATTCCGCCTTATGCTGCTCCCTAATTGACTTTACCCATTCTATGCCTCCATCTAGAGTGCCCGTAATTCCTTCCCCCTTGTCCGCCGCGGGTGGCCTGCTTTACCTGGACAGCCTGACGCCACATATGACCACCAAATTAGTGGGTAAGCTTTTCAACTCTGTATTATCCCTTCTTATTGTATTTTTATGGCTATTGTTGAATTATTATGTTCACCTAATACCCATTATACTGTTTGCTTTATAGTCCTCCTGAGGAAGCAGTTGTTACTGCGAAACATGTCGAGACTTAGACCAGTCTATATGTTTGTAATAACAAAATTTGCCCTGGGGTATCCCTGAGGCTCTGTTCTTCAATTTTAATCATGTATTTTTTGTTTATTTAATAAAAGTATTATTATTTTTATATGTATGCGTTTTCCTACCAAGTACCGAGATAGTCCAATAACCTCCTAGGGGTATGGGAATGTTGGAGGACCAGCATCAGCCACTGTCCCCTGTCCCTTGTCCCCACCCTTTTAATTTTTATATCAATCTGGATGATGGTACATTTCTAAAATTAGCTATCCTATTTATCTGAGGCTATACTCAACCTTTTCGCTTTTGACCTATCTGATGTCCATTGTTGTAAGATCCTCACAGTTTATGGATTAAACTTTGCATAATCAACAAGGTGTCATCTGGATCGAGTCACTGTCTATGTATATAGGAAATTTCCATTGCAGGTTCAGACAAATGAAAACAATCATTTTACATCATTGGAACATACTCCTTCGTGACCCCAAACTCAAATCTTTTATCCCTCCCAAACCTTGTTTTGTATATACAATAGGAGAGCTCCCAATATCAAAACAAGATTGCACTTAGCAAATTACAAGTATCCCATAGGCCCTCTCCCTATCCCATTACTATTGTTTGCTATCTGGAAGGCATGTAGCAGTGCAAAAAAAGACCATGTAAAATGTGCCTCTTTGTGAGTTTGCTATTGATATATATTTTTCACATGCTCCACCTCCTTCATGGTCTATTGCTTATCCTGTCCAGGCAGCCTCCTTTACATAGGCCCCACCATTCGAACTGCGATGGCTAAATTTGGGGAACATGGAAGTCTAATGCCGCGTACACACGATCACTTTATGTGATGAAAAAAAATGAAGTTTTTAAAAACGTAAATTTCATTGACCGTGTGTGTGGGAAAACGTTGTTTTATGTCTTGTAAAAAACGACAAAAAAAAAGCATGCTTCAATTTTATGTGTCGTTTTTCAAAACGTTGTTTTTTGTTTCACAAAAGGTCACTGTGTGTAGCAAAAAACGTCGACGTTATTCAACCCGCGCATGCCCAGAAGCTAGTTATGAAGCAAGCTTCAATGGAAAAGAGTGGTGAACGTAACCTCGCTTTTTGTGAAAAAAGGATGGTGTGTAGGCAACATCGTCTTTGAAAAGTGAAGTTTCAAAAACTTGGTTTTTACTTCACAGAAAACGTCGTTTTTTTTTCATCACATAAAGTGATCGTGTGTACGGGGCATAATTGAGGAAGGGAATATTAAGCACAGTGTGCCAAGACATTTTACCCTCAGACATGACAAATACACCAAGGACAGGGATGGACTGGCCATTGGGACTACAGGGAGTTTCCAGGTGGGCCGATGGCTCAGTGGGCTGGCTTCCGTGACAGCGGACCGCTGCCCCCTCCACTCCTCTGTCTCTCCCTTCCCGCAGCGCTCACCTCCTCTCCCTCCCCGTAGAGCTCATCTAGGGGGAACGACCAGAGGATCAGGGGGGAGGGGACAGACAGCTGACTCAACAGCTATGGACTGGGAGTTTCTCACTTCTTGCCCCGGGTGAAATAATATCTAGCTTCCCCACTGGTACTGCCTATAAGAGTACCAGTACCAGCCGTTCTACTCGAATAAAGTAGAACAGCTAGTGGCTAGGGCTAGTGAAGGGGGAAAGGGGACTTGGGTGGCCGGGGGGGGGGGGGGGTGTGCGGAAGTTTTCCGGCCGCCATGGGAGAGACCTGTCAAAGTGGGCCAGTCTAGATGAAGTCCAGGGCCAAATTTTTGTCCCAGTCCAGCCCTGACCAAGGACCTTAAAATGTGGATCATTGAATACATTCCAAACACTTTATCATGTGTAAGTTTTAAAACAACTCTGCAAGCGGAAACTTTTTGGATTTTCACCTTAAACACTCTGGCTCCCAAAGGGCTTAATGAGGAGTTAGAGGTTCATTCAATCATCTAACCCAGTTTCTTTTCTTTTGTCCCTTAAATTGGTATTGTAAAGGAACCCCAAATGGGACAGGGGTTAACGCCATTTATGATATTCCATTCCACCAACCCACGACAGCCTATTGACACGTCACAATCCGGCAGACGAACATGACCCATGCAGATTCCCCAGGAACGCCAAGGGACAATGGTTTAACTCCACCCACAACATGACACAATGAGCTCAATACACATCTTTAGGAGACAGACATACTGTCTCCGAGATAATCTACATGAGCTAATTACTAATCATTTACCCAGACAAGGTGACTCAGAGATAAGCTATTCTCACCTGCTATACAATACACATTTATCATCAATAGAAATTCACACAATACAGTGTCAATTAGCATCACACAATGAACAGTTCTTGAGAGCCAGACTAAGGTTCATTTACATCACAGTAGCAGATGACATTAAACACCTTAACAGTCTGTGTTCCCACATTGAATGAATCACTCTATTGACCGATTGGGTTTAGAATCAACAAGCTGTACTATTTCAAGATATCCTGAAATACATTGTGAATTATCATTACTGTCCCATCTCATGTAATCCAATATATAATTTCTCAGTCATCCTATGCCCCTAGTGGACATAGGATGACCCTAGACACAACAGTCATCGGCGAAGCTAACACAGGAGTACCCCACACCCTTCAAGAGCTTCTGGGTTCCACGGGCCCTCCCATAACAGGCATCAACTGTTTGCCTGATCCTTTGGTTTTAGGTGTGAGGGTTCACACCATTACTTATACAAGACATCATACTTTGTGTTTTTTATAATAATTTTTAATTTTAGCAACTATTTATTGTAAAATTGTTATATCAACATTTTTACCTCTTTATGTATCCATTTATACATATAGTTTTTATTTAATGGAATATTTTTTTAAATTCTTTATTCATTCAACATGCATTTGGTTTATATGTGTATGCTCTCTTGGTGGGTCTAACTCTATGTGGATGACAGCTGCCTTTGCTTAGTGGCTGCAGTGTTCAATCTGTATACACCTTTCCTTCCACTTCCAAGCTGCACCCATACTAAGACTACAATAGTAAAATATGTCTGTATGTGCAGATTAGCATGCTTGTTATACTCACTATCAAACTTAAGGGGTTAATCCTCTGCACTGTGTAGAAAGGCTCTTTGATCCTGTATGGACAGATCCTCCCCCTCCGGCAGTGAGGGTAGTAGTGCTGCGCATGCTCAGGATGGTCTCTATTGCTGGAGAGAACATTTCCTTGTTGATCAGAGATAGCCAGGTCACATGATATTGACATCACACATGTGGGCGTGTGCACAGATCCTAAATGACAGCCCAGCCCAGCCCAGCCCCTCCCTCCTTCTCCATGCCCAATAACTAAAAAAGTACACAGTGGGTGGGATTTCACATCTTGATTGATGAATGATCTGCCTCCCATAACAGTATAAGGACACAGGCTATAGTGGAAATCTCCCCCTACCTGCACACTCAACACCTAGGATGACCCTGCAGATTATCATGTGGTATACAGTTCAGCCAAAAAAGTATAAAGTGGCAGTATTTTAATGTAAAAAGAAGATTTATAAACTGTGGGGGGGCAGAGTAACTATTTTCATATTACTGGGTTTAGTAACACTTAAATGTGAGTGTAGATATTTTGTTTCAATAAATGCTGCTTAATTATTATTCATTCCTTCGCTTTGGATACTTTGTGTTTTCTGCATGTCAGCTATATTTAATTTATTTGCAGGTTTATTTAAGTAGTTTGTTTCTTTGTATACCAAAAAAAGACACCCTGCGAGTTAAGATGCATCAATTGACTTGATCCAGCACATACACAGTTAATGATGCAGCCGGTGAGCTTATGTATTTAAAGAAGTATTTTGAGTTGCATTGTAAAAGGAGGCCATGCCCCCGAAACACGTTGTCTTAGCAAGCACTGGTTGACAGCGCCTTGCAATTTTCCCTTTGCCTGTACTCTTACTATAGGTGTGCGCAGCCTATTGCATTAGGGTGTGCACCCCTTAACTCAAAAACATACGTATGGGTATGTGTGTATATATATTGTGACAGGAAGTCAGGTAAATCTGTGGGTGTTGTCACAGAAGGGAGATACATTTCTGCCTTGTTTAGACAATTCAGACAGTTTGTGTATCGGCAAACAGAGAGAGAGGCAAACCGCAGGAACATATCTCCCATTACAGGAGGAACCCCAGCCAGGAGTGCAGTGATTTCGGCTTTCACACATTGACAGCTCTGGAGGACATCACAAAGCTGCACAGACAGACCATCCATCCTACATCCCAGAGGGTTCTAGGTCATTAAATCTGTGGAATGATGGGATTTACAGCACATTTTTATTTGTACATAGTACTTACAATTAGTGTTTTTTTTTTTTTAATAAACGGTTAATTGCACTATGGTTGGTAAACTCTTTGTTCTTTGTTTTCATTTTGCTTACAGTGACTGGTTCCCGCTGATCTATGGATAAGAGCTGCAAAACCTCAAATTGCCAGACTCCTTCTATTGAGTAACTGAGACTGGATTGAGCAGGTTCATGTAGTATATCATTATGCATTTGTTCTATACATGTGTTTATCTTTGGCCAGATCTGGGAGGACTAATATGCAGCTGGGTTTTCCATTTGATCATGCAATGTGTCTCTTTTCCCATGTGTTTTCTTTCTCAGCTGTGGTTTTCCTACGTGTTTTTTCAGTTTTGATAAGGAATGTATTAATCCTGACAGCTCAGTGTCAGCCTACCACTGGGTATGCCCTGGTACATACCCCCACCTGCAGGATCTAACTTAGGTGGACGTTCCTTTCTTTTCCTCCTCACCTTGTAGGACCAAGCAGCGCCCCTTACATGGCTGCAGTAAACTTGTGGCCATCCACCTGTTTCTCCCCAGGTGCAGATACACTCACTGGCCACTTTTTTATGTACACCCTACTAGTACTGAGTTGGACCCTGTATTATCCTGTACTATCCTGATGGTTACACTATAGCAGGGGTCTCCAAACTGCGGCCCGAGGGCCAGATGTGGCCCTTTGCCAGAGTTTATCCGGCCCTTGGGGCACTATTCCTCCAACTGATATGAGGCATTATTCCTTCCACTGACACCAACAAGGGGGCACCATTTCTCCTACTGATATCAATGATGGGATACTGATAGGAGCCCTACTCCTCCTCCTACTGAACACCAACCTCGAAGACACATTTATTCACGGTGCTGGATCCGGAACATTTTCTGCCCACAATCCGGCCCTCCTAAAGTCTGAAGGACAATAAAGTGGCTTTTTGTTTGAAAAGTTTGGAGACCCCTGCACTATAGTCATAAAGGGATGGACATGGCCAGCAACAATACTCACGTAGGCTGTAGCGTTTAAACAATGCTCAATTGGTACTAAGGGGCCCAAAGTGTGCCAAGAAAATATCCCCCACACATTTACTCCACCAGCCTGAACCATTGATACAATGCAGGATGGATCCATGCTTTTATGTTGTTTATGCCAAATTCTGACCCTACCATCTGATAGTAGCAGCTGAAATTGAGACTCATCAGGCCAGGCAGAGTTTTTCCAATCTTCTATTGGCCAATTTTGGTGTGGTCTTCTGCTGCTGCAGCTCATCTGCTCCCTGATAGTTCAGTGAGAACTACAAGCAATTCGCCACAATGGGAGATGGAAATTGTAGTTCTTCCATTTATAGAACTCTGTGAATGAATGACGTGGCTGGGTGGGCATGGGGGCTGCTCATTTATTAACGTGTTATGGCCTGGATACCGGTTGTCAGGAACTGGTTCCCCCGTTGGTAGCGCTGTCAGTCCCATGAATCGCAGTACTGGTGTCTGCCAGCGCGTGTCATATAACACTCAGGATCTGTAGTGAGAAGACTCATCTGCTGATGGCACTGTTGGATCCCTTGGCCATAGTACCAGTGTCCACCAGCGGGTGTATCCCAGCAGTGTGGAGCAGACAGCACCTCCTGCGGTCAGGTGTCATCTAAAGGTTAATTGCAGGTGTGCATATAAATAGCCGGCAAGCACTTACATGCTTGCCTTGGTATCATCATTGTGCCCTGACCTGCTACCTTGTTATCTGATCCTGAACCTGTTCCTGTACTCTGAACCTGTTAACCGTGTACCTGGTCCTGATCCCCACGCCGGTCCCACCTGATACCTTGCATCTCTGCCCTGCAGTCTGATCCATCCATCCTCTCCCTGTCTTGTTTGTTCCCTATTCCTATCCCTGACTCCCTGTGTATGACTTTGGCCTAGCTAACGTTTATGTTTCTGGAACATTCCTTTTGTCCATCTGCTGATCTGCTGTGTATGAACCTGGTCTGGCTTACGTTTATGATTACAGTCTTCCCCATCTACTGTATGTAGCGCTACCCCATTCAGGAGCCGCTGGTTGATTTGGGATCGGCGTATTGTTACCTTGTAGTGTGTCTAGGGGTAGTAGCAGTGAGCAGAAGCAGTGAGCGAATGTCCAGTCATCCAATGGGTTTTCAGAATGCTTTATTCCAAGGCCCAACACGGCCAACATCAACATGAGGTAGGATAGGAAAGGTTGATGAAGCAGAGGAACAAGTACAATATCAGGCCCTGAATGACGAAGAAAGCAAGCCTGCTTTCACTAGCAATGTACCAATACGTCGCCATTATAGCCAGAGTGGGTGAAGTGCCCCCGGACAGACCTCTTCCACAAGCCCGGCAGCCGAAACGTCACTTTATGTGGAATGAAATATAATCCGCGCCAATGTTGAATAAAGTTAACTAACCTTAATTAGTGAACAGTTGTGTGTATATATAGTGACCTAACGTGATATAATATAATAGTAAGCCGCTCCTCGGTGGTGTAGTGAATACCTACAAATAATGGAAACAAAGAACGATAGAGGGCGCTGCTGGATGGACTATGTGTTCCACCTGGCTGACATTGAGTGGAACATGGACTAGGTGGGTGAGAATAAGCAATGAAACACCATTACAAAACAATTGGTAGTACAATAACGTGTGAAAAAATAAATTAAACAGATATTCTGTCTATGTGCAATATTAGCATATACAATTGGCCAGTGCTCAGAACAAATCAATTGAATAAAACTGTTAAACAATAAGTGCAAAAATCATCATTGTGCAAAGTGGAATCTTGGTTGTGCAAATTCCCATAAAGACCGTGGACAGATCTGTGGCTGAATTTTAGAAAGTTGGTTTCTGGATGGGACCAAAAGTGCGACTGATATACTCATCATATATTAACAGAGAAAAATACGGAAAAAATCATGGTGCAATACCGTTTATTAAAATAAATAAAATTTGCACAACAAACAGCCAATTGGCCTCTTACTCTAGCTGGTGCCTGCCTGGAGACGTACACGAATACGAAACATATGTCGGCAGCGACATCTGGCTCCCTGCACACGATACAAACCTACTAGTGCCTTCTTAACCTTGCCATCCTGCCACACTTAGCGCCATCGGTGAGACGTCCTATTGGAGAGCATTGACACGCTACAGTCCCAGTGCCAGGCAGGCACCAGCTAGAGTAAGAGGCCAATTGGCTGTTTGTTGTGCAAATTTTATTTATTTTAATAAACGGTATTGCACCATGATTTTTTCTGTATTTTTCTCTGTTAATATATGAGTATATCAGTCGCACTTTTGGTCCCATCGAGATCCAGCACGCCCCAAGTGTAAACAGGCACTTATCCTGTCCTGCCCATCTGACCTACTTGTAACAAAGAGGTCTTGCTATCTGGTAAGAATCTAGTATCTCTTCAACACTTTGGGTGGAGCACTGATTACATTGGTGAAGGAATTCCTCACATCCAGAAACCAACTTTCTAAAATTCAGCCACAGATCTGTCCACGGTCTTTATGGGACTTTGCACAACCAAGATTCCACTTTGCACAATGACGATTTTTGCACTTATTGTTTAACAGTTTTATTCAATTGATTTGTTCTGAGCACTGGCCAATTGTATATGCTAATATTGCACAGAAACGTCACTTTAGGTTGCTGGGAGGAACAGACCTCTGCCACAGGCCTGGCTCGGGCCTCTGCCACAGGCCTGGCTCGGGCCTCTGCCACAGGCCTAGTACTTCAATATTTAGATGAACAAACAGATTGAGCAAATCCTCCCAGTAGATGCAATGAAAGGTCACTGGTTGACAGCTGCCATGTACCTGTCATGTACCTGTCAAGGCCTTCTGAGCCGATCCCCCACCGTTCAGCCCTCAGCTTAGGATCCTCTCAATAAAGTTGGGGACCCAGCAAACCACTGGGGCCCCTCTCAGCATTAGAATGGAGCTCTGCGCATCATGCAACTCCGGCCAGGTGGGCCATACCGGCGGGGTCCGTGGACGCGGCACACCCTGAAGGTGAACCAAGAATCATGGCGTCTGTCACAAATATACCCTCTCCCAGCATGCCCTGCGAGGTCCAACTCTAATTGGCTGCTGGGGAAAAAGCGGCACTGCCAGAACCCCTCTAGCGCCACCTGCCGCCCAGGGATGGGATCGCATCCCTGGAGCGCAGTCTGACCTACAGGACAGTTCTGGAAGACAGCAGCCCAAAATTTAACAAATTATGAATGGGAGCCAAATAACTCTCCCATTCACCCACTAACTTTAGCGTAGTGCCCATACTGAAAGTAAGGGGGCGCTACATGTATATAGTTATTTGTTATATGTGGGTCACTGTTGGTTTATTGTCACTGTTTGGTATTGAAGGTGTTTGTGTATTTGTATATCACTAGTCTTAATATACATTTATATTCACTTTACATGCGTTTTGATTTTCTCTTTCTCTTTTTCTCAGTCTGGTCACCCCTGATACACGACACTGGTACAACACAAAGCATGTTATGAAATGGGAACTTATCCTTTTTTTTTTTTTTTTTTACAAAACAGGGACTGATTTATTAAAGTATAAAAGCATCACATGTTATTTACAGTTTACAGTGCCTTGCAAAATTATTCATACCCCTTGACATTTTCCATATTTTGTCATGTTACAACCAAAAACATAGATATATTTTATCTGATAGACCAACACAAAGCGGCACATAATTGTGAAGTGTAAGGAAAATGATTAATGGTTTTCAACATTTTTTACAAATAAATATGTGAAAAGTGTGGCATGCATTTGTATTTAGCCCCCTTTACACTGATACCCCTAACTAAAATCTTGTGGAACCAATTGCCTTCAGAAGTCACCTAATTAGTAAATAGAGTCAACCTGTGTGTGATTTAATCTCAGTATATATACAGCTGTTCTGTGAAGCCCTCAGAGTCGGTTCACACTGGGGCGACTTGGGATCCGACATGAGGTCGCCTCAAGTCGTCCCAAGTCGCGCTGTAGAGAAAAACAATGTTAGTGAATGGGAGCGGTGTTAATACACACTACTCATGTCGCTCCGACTTCAGAAAAGGTTCCTGTACGACTTCAATCCGACTTGTCGGCTCAGAAGTCTGATCACTAGCTACTTTCCAGATAAGATAACATACATTTCTTAGGCAAACCTCTCCCTCCACCTCCCTCTCCCAGAGCTGATTGTTGTTTTATTGGCCACTGGAATGTCTCCTGTCTTGGAGATGACTTCAAGTCGTGTTGTAAATCTCCCCAGGTCGCCCTGTGGTTCATGCTCAAGTCGTGTCTGAGTCGCCTCTGAAAGTCGTGCTGGAAGTCGTGTCGCCCCAGTGTGAACCGACTCTCAGAGATTTGTGAAGAACCTTAGTGAACAAACAGCATCATGAAAGCCAAGGAACACACCAGACTGGTCAGGGATAAAGTTGTGGAGAAGTTTAAAACAGAGTTAGGTTATGAAAAAATATCCCAAGCTTTGAACATCTCACAGAGCACTGTTCAATCGAACATCCGAAAATGGAAAGAGTATGGCACAACTGCAAACCTACTAAGACATGGCCGTCCACCTAAACTGACAGGCCGGGTAAGGAGAGCATTAATCAGAGAGGCAGACAAGAGGTCCATGGTATATATTAGGATATATTAGTCGTGCACGCCCCAAATCTGACCTTTATGGAAGAGTGGCAGTAAGAAAGCCATTGTTGAAAGCAAGCCATAAGGAGTCCTTTTTGCAGTTTGCATGAAGCCGTGTTGGGGACACAGCAAACATGTGGAAGAAGGTGCTCTGGTCAGATGAGACCAACATTGAACTTTTTGGCCTAAAAGCAAAATGCTATGTGTGGCGGAACACTAACATTGCACATCACCCTGAACACACCATCCCCACTGTGAAGTATGGTGGTGGCAGCTTCATGGTGTGGAGATGCTTTTCTTCAGCAGGGGCAGGGAAGCTAGTGATGGGAAGATGGGTGAAGCCAAATACAGAAAAATCTTAGAAGAAAACCTGTTAGAGTCTTCAAAAGTCTTTAGACTGGGGCAGAGGCTCACCTTCCAGCAGAACAACAACCCTAAATATACAGCCAGATTTACTACGGAATGGTTTAGATCAAAGCATATTCATGTGTTAGAATGACCCAGTCAAAGTCCAGACCTAAATCCAATTGAGAATCTGTGTCAAGATTTGAAAATGACTGTTCACAGATGCTCTCCACCCAATCTGACAGAACATTTAACAAAGAAGAATGGGCAAAAATATCAATCTAGATGTGTAAAGCTGGTAGATCCCCAAAAAGATTTGCAGCTGTAATTGCAGCGAAAGATGGTCCTACAAAGTATTGACTCAGGGGACACTGAATACAAAAGCACGCCACACTTCTCACATATTTATTTGTAAAATATTTAGAGAACCATTTATCATTTCCCCTACACTTCACAATTATGTGCCACGTTGGTTTATCAGATAAAATCCCAATAAAGTACATTTCCATTTTGATTGTAACATGACAAAATGTAGAAAATGTCAAGGGGTATGAATACTTTTTCAAGGCACTGTATGGCTGGGCTGGTATAATGCTGGCCATACACTAGTAGAATTGCATTAGAAAACGCTTGTTTTAAGAGCGTTGTTCAATTCTCTAATGGTTAGTGGGATAACATTTATGTTAATTTTGTCCCCAGTGGCGAGAAAATTCAACACATTTCTAAAGCCTTGTACACACAATCAGTCCATCCAATGAGAATGGTCTAAAGGACCGTTGTCATAGGTTAACCGATGAAGCTGACTGATGGTCTGATTTTCCTACACACCATCAGTTAAAAAAACGATCGTATCAGAACGCGGTGACGTAAAACACAACGACGTGTTGGAAAAAATGAAGTTCAATGCTTCCAAGCATGTGTCGACTTGATTCTGAGCATGCGTGGATTTTTAACTGATGGTCGTGCCTACTAACGATTGGTTTTGACCTATCGGTTAGGAATCCATAGGTTAATTTTAAAGCAAGTTGGCTTTTTTTAAACCTAAGGTTAAATAACCTTTGGGGCCCACACATGATCGGTTTTGACCGATGAAAACAGTCCATCAGACCGTTGTCCTCTGGCTATCCTATCGTGTGTACGAGGCCTAACAGTGTACATGGTTTAATTTCGGAAAACCCATTCACTCCAAAATGAAATGTTAAAAGTAAAAATGTTAAAAATACTTTCAAATGACATTTGTCAAGTCATTTAATGTACTGATACAAAATGTATTATAGATGTTTCTATATACTAGTGTATAGTTTGTATATACTGTAATTCAGGGCTCAAAATTTCAAGCCCTGAGCTACTAGCCAGGCCTCAAGAGTTACTCGCCACCAGTTTCCCCACCTAATTCATACACTGCCCTGCGCCTAATTGCACCCATAAACACTCCCTCGTAGATTATCTCATGGAATGACACTGTTAAATGTTTTATGCAGAATCAAGTTGCACAATTAAATATTACCAACAACAACTTTAACAAAATGGGACAGGACATGGGGGCAGACCAGAGGGACAGGGCACTGGGGGCAGACCAGAGGCACAGGGCACTGGGGGCAGACCAGAGGCACAGGGCACAGGGGGCAGACCAGAGGGACAGGACACATACCAGAGGGACAGGGCACTGGGGGCAGACCAAAGGGACAGGGCACTAAAACTGGGTCTCTTCCCCATTCTCTTGCTTCCTCCTCTGCAACTCCCATCCATCCTCTCTCTCTCTCTCCCTCTCCTATTCATCTCATCATCAGGAGCTCCACGCTTGCATGTCCCCACTTCCACCTTTTATTCAGGCTGGCAGTGAGGAGAGGAGCTGCAGCACAGCGGGAGGGCGTACAATCCAGCGCTGAGATCCACACAACTGCACAACCATTGACACCATAGCACAGCGCACACTGACATCGCACAGCACACATTGAGACCAGGCTGACCTGCTAGACACTTACATAGAGAACAAGGAGAAGAAAACTGCACAAACTGGAAGGCTGCCGCTCTCATGTCAGGGCAACTTTCAGTGAGCGCTGCACCGGAGTAGTAATTTTCGCAATCCACCTCACTCATTACTGCCTGCTCTCTGCTCTCTAGCTACATTGGTTGGGGAGAGGGGGGCAGGCTCAGAGAGGTCTTACTGTTAGGTCCCATGTAAGAATTGTAAGGAGAGCACCTGTGTACTGCTTTGCCTGTGTGCGGCTCATCAGACTACTTTTCCCGAGCATGCACCTTTCCTCTTTGGCTGCCAATCTCATCGGGACTCTAAGTGTAGGCACTTATTGGAGGAAGATTGGTCATGCAGCCCTGTCATCACTCGCCCCCAGCTTAAATCCACTCGCCAAATGCTAGTAGGCGAGTGGAAATTTTGAGGGCTGCTGTAATTGGTGCTGGCATTAGTCACCCTAAGACTGCTACTTTAATTATTAAGGGACCTCAAGTCCCAGCATGTCCATACACTGAACTCCTCATTGACTTTCACTGGCCCCTTTTTGATTGGCCAAGATTGGGTACCAAACGAAGGGGAGTGATGAAGAGAGAATCATGAGATATGTAGTTTCAATATAATAAGTGCAACTGTGCTTGGCATCATGGGGGTGGAGAGACAGGGTACTTCTATAAAGTAGCTTGGAAGAATTAGGGGCACTTGATGACAGATCGGGGACAGGAATAAAAGGACCAACAGAGTGCGGGGTCCGCAGCCCCTGACTCCTGCACAGTCAGGCCTGCCCTGTTCCAGAAAGCTAGCGGTGACTCCTTTCGATCTGTTTACCATTACTCCTAAAGCTTGGAGTGGAGCTGCCAGAAGAAATCCCTTGATTGATGGGATGTGATAAATGTGGTATTAAGTGTAAAATGCACTGTTAAAACTAAATGTATATGTTCATAGACTTATATGGAAATACCAAATGTGTATAAACAAGTACTAATAATTGACAAAAAATTTTAAACAAACCAGGGAAACTAAGACTGAAAAACAATCTTGAAATAAAATAAAATTATGAGTGCAAAAAAACTCTAATAGCGGTAGATTCCATCAACAAATATTTGATGTGAGCTTTTGTCTGAAATTCCGACCGTGTGTAAGCTCCATCGGACATTTATAGATGAGATGTAGCGCTAAAATAATACAAAACAAGTTCTAATAAATCACTCCAGTATATTGCAATTGAAGCATGAATCCAATCCAGAAAATCCAGGGAAAAGAGGAGATCAAGTGTAAAGGGAATAGGAGAGCACCAGCACCCAAACACACTGTCAGTACATGGGCAATGCACATATAGGATATTCCAAAACAAGGAACGTGGAAACTCTTAATTCACCAGATAATACCTCTCCCAGAAAGATCTTCCACCAGCAGTGCTGGGACGAGGTCATCCGGTGCCCAGGGCAAAGATGGAAAACTGCGCCCCCCCCCCCCCCCTGGTGTGAAAAAAAAGTCCTTGTCATTTCAAAATTAGAACAATACTAATTAAATTAGGTTTAACTAGATAATTTAATATGCAATAATCCCCAGAAATGTTACAAGCTTATGTAATAAACCCCACCATTGATGGGATTCTCTGCGATCCCCATTATGAACTGACTGGAGTGGTTAATTCCATGGAAAAAAAGCAATGTTCCCTCTGTACAGAGCTCTGTGTTTGTCAACACAGAGCTTTGGGCTGTGATTTGACACAGCCGGTCAGCAGGTCTCGGAAATGAATCATTGGCTGGGAGATCTGCTAACAGACTCCTGCTGTGTACAACCACAGGGGAGTGGGTAGGTGGGTGAATGTTAATTACCAATGGTATTTGTAATATGCAGAAAGAAGGGGGTAAATGCACACCACTGGTCACTGATGCATTAGTGACTAGTGGCAGGTAATTAACTCCTTCATGCAGAATATTACAGAAATACCATTTGTGATTAATTAAATTCCCCCCAGCCCCATTTAAAGAGTTCATTAACTCCTCTTCAGATGGCAATATGCTTACTGGGATGGTGGTCCATGTCCTCAGGAAATTTGGGGTCCCTTGGTCAGGGGAGATGGTGGTCTCTATCTCCAGGAAATATGGGGTCCCTGCCCCCAGGAACTATGGAGTCCCTGTCCCCAGGGGAGATGATGGTCCCTGTCTAAAGGAAATAAAGGGGACCCTGTCCCCAGGGAATATGGGATCCCTGTCCCCAGGAAATATGGAGTCTCCTTCCCCAGAGGAGACGGTGGTCCCTGTCCCCAGGGAATATGGGCTTCCTGTCCCCAGGAGAGCTGGTGGTCTCTGTTCCCCGGAAATATGGGGTCCCTGTCCTCAGGAGAGATGGTGGTCCCTGTCCCCAGAGGAGATGGGGTGGGGTATATGATGGTGTTTGGGGGAGATGGGGTTGTCTCACTCACTGTGACCATGGTGCCGTGCACTGTCAGGTTAATGTAATATTAGATCTCAGCAAGCATGGTCTGGGTGTACCTGTTGTGGCTGGCTATCCTCCAAGCACTTGTCCATGGTCACTTTGGCTCCCCCCACAGCAGCACAGAGGGGACGATCAGCACCGGAAGCTGCCTGCATCTATTCTCCAGGGGCTCTGTGAGAGAGCTCCCTGCATGAAGGGGTGGGGGGACTGGGAGTCTGGGAGACCAGCCTGTGGTGTCCAGCGGTAAGCCTGCTCACAAAAACGCGGTGCCTGTCAGCGTCGCTCTGTTAGGACACTAGTGTTACCTGGGGCGGATCGCACCCCCCACTATAACCACGCCACTGGCCCCTTCCCCCATTCCGACTCCCGGCCGGCCTCTTAGTAACATTACGCCGCCTGGGACTAGGACGGGCGGAGATAACTCCACCTGACAGGGGGGTGAAGGCTGGTCTTAGGTTTGTGCCAAGTGCAGTAGTGCACTCGGCAGTGGGCACATATTGCAGCTATTAGCTCTGCAGCGCGATATATGCAGTTAGTGTAGTTTTTCAGCAGCACACTGTCAGCATTTTTCAGCAGCACACTTCACCAGCGCCCCCCCCTTTCTCCAGTAAATGGTGCCGCCCGGGGCATCCACCCTTTCTGCCCCTGCCTTGTACCAGCCCTGTCCACCAGTCCTCTCTCCACGGACCAAACGAATATAGGTATACTTGGATATCAGCAAGGGGTTAACCAGAGCAGCTCCAATAGCAGACCAATGATAACACGTGTCAATTTGAAAAGTTTATTTTCAAGATAAACATGGATGCACTTACATGTTAACAGAAAATAGCAAGCATGTAATCAGGAAAGCGACCAGCGCTTCCTACCCATCAGATGACGCTCATCCGTCCCTCCAACAGCAATACGTCAGCCTTCGTCCACTTGCCCGACATTTCTCCACTAACATGTGTTATCAGGAAGGAAGCGCTGGTCGCTTTCCTGATTACATGCTTGCTATTTTCTTGCTATTGGTCTGTGGAGAGAGGACTGATGGAAGATCTTTCTGGGAGAGGTATTATCTGGTGAATTGAGAGTTTCCACATTCCTTGTTTTGGGATATCCTATATGTGCATTGCCCATGTACTGACGGTAAGGGTCAGTGTGTTTGGGTGCTGGTGGCGGCTCTCTTATTCCGTCACGCGTTCTTGACGTTCGGAATTTCCGACAACATTTGTGTGACCGTGTGTATGCAAGATAAGTTTAAGCAAAAATTACGTAGGAAAAAAATCCACATTTTTGTTGTCAGAATTCCCGATTGTGTGTACGTGGCATCAGGCCCCATGTACACGGGATGCTGCTAAACGTACGTTCAGAGTATAGCTGGCCAGCTAGAACCTGTCCTAGGTAGCTAATATAACCTACATGTATATACAGCTAAACCTGCTAAGAACCTAATGTAGTGCACATGTTTATATGTGAGAGACAAAAGCAGAGTTATTCACTGTGATTTTATGCTTGGATGTCATATAACAGTTGTATGTTGTGTTCACAGAAGCAAAAGAAAAAAATATGCCTTTAAGAATCATTTATTTATATAACAGTAAGGCCTCGTACACACGAGTAAATCTGTCTGCTGGAAACGGTGTTTTACTTCCTGGTGCGGTGACGTGGCGGCGTCAACGTCACCGACACGTCAGCGCGCTGTCTGCTGGCGGGGATTTTGGTTTGCTCGTGTGTACACGCGAGCAAACCAAAATGCCAGCAGACAGATCTGTTCAAATCGGTCGGTCCGACCGATTTGAACAGATAGATTTACTCGTCTGTACAAGGCCTAAGAGGTAGGCAATAACACAGTAGAATTAATGCCAGAAAGCATAGAGTTAAGCTTTTGTGACTCATCAGAAGCCTTGGCCTATCACAGCCAATCTCACATTGAGCAGAGTCTTGACCTATCACAGCCAGCTTTGCATGGCTGCTAGATAATTCATTCCACAGACAGAGAGCAGAGCAGACACACAAGCCAGAGTTCTGTTTTATGGAAGCAAAGGGGACCAAATCGGTATGTCATACAGTTATATAAATGTTCCTATTGTAAATAATGTGATTAGAACTGTATACTGAACTGCTTGTGTGTTCACTTGTAGTTCCACCAAACCGAACCAAACCGAACCGAACTAATTGACAAACCTAAATCAACTAAAGCAACCTCATCAAACCCTGCAAACCACAGAGTTATATCTTTCAGAGAAATCAGAGAATGCTTTAATAACTTACAGAGAGGGAGAGTATAAATACTAAAGAAAGAAATATATCCACCATCTTATGTTAAATGACAAGATATTTGAACCACCATTTTCTGTTATACTTTATTCATCACATGTTTTTGTACATGGACTGTCTGCTGCAAAAAAGCAGTGTGTTATAGGAAGAAAAGTGAAGTTAATAAAGAAGTTATTTTAAGCATTTGGTGTGCCCTTTGAACCTACTGCTTCCATAGAACGGCGCTAGAGGAATTTCAGAGTAATAGACAGTCTTGTTGGACTGAAAAGTGAGGCCGTGTACACACGGCAGAGAACCTCGATGGGCAGAACACATCGTTCCGCCCGTCGAGGTTCTCTGCCGGCCGTCGAAATCAGCGACCCGCCCGTCGGGAATGGCAAACAGCCATTCACCCAGGCGGGCCGTCGAGCAAAAAGAGAGCGTGCTCTCTTTTCGCTCGACGGGATTCCCGACGGGCGGGGCAAGCGCTCTGTGTACACACGGCCGAGGTCCTCGCTGGAATGCAGCTTCCAGCGAGGTTCTCGCTGGTTTCCAGCGAGAACCTCGGTTGTGTGTACGCCGCCTCAGAGATCACAATTCTTCTAATGCCACAGCGCATGAGGTCCTTCATAGTGCTGCGCCTGCCATACAGAGGCAGTTGGATACTTTTTTCATTTGCCCCTGAACTCATTCAATGTTATCTTATGTGTACATGTACACAGGTTCGTTTACTGATGTTTTTAGGCAGTTGCGTTTATATGAGATTTTTTGACACCAAAATTTCTGACGTTTCAGACGCCAAACGCTTCTAAACACGGCTAACCGTGGTAACCCGCGTTTAGCAGCATTTGGTTTATAGACGTTTTTTTGTTTTTGGCCCATTAAAAAAAAACGGCCTTTTTAAATGTGGGTTACTATCTAAATTAAATCGTTCAGGAGAGGTTGTAAAAATGTCCCGTGTACATGAAGCCTTATGGGTAAGTTCAAAATTATGCTATGAACAACCTTAAAGGGTTTGTAAACCCTTTTTATTTTGTTTTTAACCACTTCAGTACTGGCCCATAGTCATATGACGTCCACAGAGGGGATCTCCTATCCCGGCCGGGTGGGTTTTGTGAGGGGACATCTGAATGATGGGTGCAGCTAGAGGCATCATTCAGATATCATTTTTTGCCGGCAGCGATTCTGCGCACCATAAGAACGATCATAGCAGCGGTTCCACTGCTTGATCGTTCTTATAGGCTGCCGAAGAGGACATCCCCCCTCCCGCCGTCATTTGGTGCTTCTCCGGGCTCTCCCATGCCATCGGGGTCCCGCAGAAAGAATCGTCCAGCGCCAGATGGGAAGCATAGCTTTGCTCAAATTACTTGAAAGGCGGCATAGGACAAAATGCACAGTGGTGACACTCAGAGGGAGGCAACAAAGCAATCTTTATTTTGCATTTTTTGTATACATCTTAAGGGAAAAAAAAAAAATTCATCTGAAAACATGACCATATATGTTTACAATCTGAGAGTTATGCCTTGTACACACCATCGAGGGGAAAACCGAGAACCTGTTCGGTAGCTTTTTCCCCCCTACACACGGACCTTAGTTTACAGACTAACTTTACTAGAATACATTAAGCTTGTGTATTACAGGGGTATTTATATTTAAAAAGTGAAATTGTGGGTGGAACTCCCCTTTAAGCTTTGACAATAAAACCTGGAAGCTCCCCAGCTTTAGTAAGTAAACCTCCGTATGTCATATTACAAAGACGTATCTATTTCATATGCTCCTCGGCTCCATATACTGGCCATTATGTGGTTAGTTCCTACTGCCCATAATAAAAGAACATTCTTTCATAAGAAAAAATAACCTAAAGAACATACATTTTTTCACAATTCACACGGTACGTGCATAAATGAAAATTGTCTGGATGAATGAATGGCTATGCATTTAATTTTATATATATATATAGACCACAATTAGTTATTATTATGCAGTTTTAAACGGTAAACTAACCAATTGCACATTTTACACCTGTAGCAAGTAATTATAGACTTGCATTAAAAAAAGGAACAGAAAGTAGAATCGCCACACTACAAAAAATAGAATCAGCACACTACAAAATAATACACAGGATTTGCTTGTGTTAAGAAGAAAAATGTCTGCCCCCGGTATTTGAAGTCATCCATCCCACATAAAGGACAGTAAAGTTTATAGCTTGGGGGGGTTATAACCAAAAATTGACCCATCTCCTGCAGCTGATCACTTGCTTTTCAAAATGCAGAAGATACACAAGGTAAAATAAATAAAAAAATACCATATTTCTTGCATTAAACATTTCTTGGGATAAATGGGTAGAAAAGCGCCATCTTCTGGTTGGGTGGAGATTACAGTGGTTAGCACAGACTGAGAATCTGGGGGGTTCTTGGTGACACGGAGGCACTGCTACAGAATAAGTATCTGAACATAAAGAACATAAAAAACATCCTGTTATTGATCAGTTTGTTCTGTTATGTAGTTTTAATTTTTTTTTTAATTGCAGTTCCGATACGACGGCAAAATACAATTACGCCGCTCGTATAGGAACTCCAACCTGGCGTTTCTTGTTTTCTGCTTACTGAAAACAGACACCCTGGCTCAAAGTGAGAGTTAGGCTGGAGTATCACTGATACTCCAGAGTAACTCTACCTGAATCTGGCCCAGTGTGTATATGTATATATATATATATATATATATATATATATATATATAGTCTGTAAAGTTCAATATTGTTGGCCCACCCTTTGCAGTTATAAAAGCTTCAACTCTTTTGGGAAGGCTGTCCACAAGGTTTAGGAGTGTGTCTATGGGAATGTTTGACCATTCTTCCAGAAGCACAAAGGTCTTCTATCAAGTTGAGGTCGGAAATCTGTGGAGGCCAGTCAAGGCCATCGTCAGAGCGATCCCCGCTAAGCAAAGCAAAGTCCGAAAGCGGTCCGCCCCGTGTGAAAGAGCCCTAAGGTGATGAACTCGGATGTGTATTTATATGTCTTTTTGAATAATTATTTCTGTGTAATTTAGTGTAATTTTTGAATGAACTTTTGATATATACAGTATCTCACAAAAGTGAGTACACCCCTCACATTTTTGTAAATATTTTATTCTATCTTTTCACGTGACAACACAATGTGAGGTAGTAAGTGTACAGCTTGTATAACAGTGTAAATTTCCTGTCCCTTCAAAATAACTCAACACACAGCCATTAATTTCTAAACGTTGGCAACAAAAGTGAGTACACCCCTAAGTGAAAATGTCCAAATTGGGCCCAAAGTGTGAACAATTCTTGTGGCCACCATTATTTTCCAGCACTGCCTTAACCCTCTTGGGCATGGAGTTCCTCAGAGCTTCACAGGTTGCCACTGAAGTCCTCTTCCACTCCTCCATGACAACATCATGGAGCTGGTGGATGTTAGAGACCTTGCGCTCCTCCACCTTCTGTTTGAGGATTCCCCACAGATGCTCAATAGGGTTTAGGTCTGGAGACATGGTTTGTCAGTCCATCACCTTTACCCTCAGCTTCTTTAGCAAGGCAGTGGTCATCTTGGAGGTGTGTTTGGGGTCGTTATCATGTTGGAATACTGCCCTGCGCCCCAGTCTCTGAAGGGAGGGGGATCATGCTCTGTTTCAGTATGTCACAGTACATGTTGGCATTCATGGTTCCCTCAATGATCTGTAGCTCCCCAGTGCCGGCAGCACTCATGCAGCCCCAGACCATGACTCTCCCACCACCATTCTTGACTGTAGGCAAGACACACTTGTCTTTGTACTCCTCACCTGGTTTCCACCACACACGCTTGACATCATCTGAACCAAATATGTTTATCTTGGTTTTATCAGACCACAGGACATGGTTCCAGTAATCTGCTTGTCTTCAGCAAACTGTGTGAAGGCTTTCTTGTGCATCATCTTTAGAAAAGGCTTCCTTCTGGGATGACAGCCATGCAGACCAATTTGATGCAGTGTGTGTTGTATGGTCTGAGCACTGACAGGCTGACCCCCCACCCCTTCAACCTCAGCAGCAATGCTGGCAGCACTCATATGTCTATTTCCCAAAGACACCCTTTGGATATGACGCTGCGCACGTGCACTCAACTTGTTTGGTCGACCATGGCGAGGCCTGTTCTGAGTAGAAACTGTCCTGTTAAACTGCTGTGTGGTCTTGACCACCGTGCTGCAGCTAATTTTCAGGGTCTTGGTAATCTTCTTAACCTCCCTGGCGGTATGATTATGTCAGATTTTAGGTGCTGAAAGCGGTACCATTATTTTGCATAGAAATTTGGTGTTTTATATTGTAGGCCTGTAATTATTAGGAATAACTTTTATTTTTCATACAGTACTGTAATCTATAAGATTACAGTGTACTGTATGTGTACTATGTATTTACTTTTTAGAATTTGGCACCGATCTCCGCCCCTGTGCGTCGTACCGTCGCAGGGAATGGAGCTTGGCGGCACTCGAGGAGACACAGCTCGATCACACAGAGGGGAGACATCGCAGGATCCAGGGACAAGGTAAGTAATTCCCTGCCTGTATCCTGTGATGTAATCCCGAGTCTGGCTCGGAGTTACCGTTATTGGTGCTGAAATTCTACCCCAAGCCAGACTCGGGAATACCGCTCTGCAGGTTAAAGCCTAGGCCATCTTTATGTAGAGCAACAATTCCTTTTCTCAGATCCTCAGAGAGTTCTTTGCCATGAGGTGCCATGTTGAACTTCCAGTGACCAGTATGAGAGACACCAAATTTAACACACCTGCTCCCCTTTCACACCTGAGATCTTGTAATACTAACAAGTCACATGACATCGGGAAGGGAAAATGGCTAATTGGACCCAATGTGGACATTTTCACTTAGGGGTGTACTCACTTTTGTTGCCAGCGGTTTAGACATTAATGGCTGTGTGTTGAGTTATTTTGAGGGGACAGCAGATTTACACTGTTATACAAGCTGTACACTCACTACTTTACATTGTAGCAAAGTGTCGGTTCTTCAGTGTTGTCACATTAAAAGGTAGAATAAAATATTTACAAAAATGTCAGGGGTGTACTCACTTTTGTGAGATAATGTATATATAGTGATGATGTGTGGGTATACATTTTGTATCTTTATTTTCATCACCACTGTTGTTTTTTTCACATTAGGTGTCACCACAGATAAGAAAAGTGATGCCAGGGATTGTATCCAGCTCTCCATTTTCTTGTTTTTTATTGCCCTAAGGCCTAAGCCCAAAATTGTAATGGATGGAATACCGTTAATGGATTTTTGTATGTGTAGCGCTGATGTATATAAATGTGTATATTGCATTCCCTAGATGGCATTCATGGACATTGAGATTGTTGAGTGCTCGGAGCCATCTAGTGGCCAATTGTTGTTAATGCAAGAAGCATTCCACTATCTGAGGAATAAAGAAGAAAGACTATTGGTTCTCAGAGTTGACCTTTGTAAATAGGAAGTTGATCAAAGACCCAGGAACAATTTCTTGCGCAGTGCATGCTGGGATTTGCTATATAAGGAGTGGGAGCAGCCATCTTGGGTCCTTTTGGAACCGCATGGGCAGCCGGAGAGGATCTGTGAGGAGACGGGACCGAACAACAAGGCCCACGGACATTTCCATTGAGCATCGGAGGACGGGAGTCCCCCAGCAGAGTTGGCCTGGTGTTTGATCCAGCTGACGGAGCAACGGGAGGAGGTCGCCGGACTGTACGGAGCCTGTGTCCAGTTAGGTGAGTGGGTTACGGCCCACAGTTTGTTATGCCTCACACGCCATTAGACTAACACACAGGCCTCACTACATACTTCCAAGAAGAAGCGGAGGGGTTGCCTTTAGGAAGGTTGAAGGCCTAGTTGTTCGGGACGCTCTCCAGAAGGCCAAGGCAGTTAACCCACTCATTGCGGAGACATTTTTTTCAGGAAGTTTATTCGTTTTGTTTGGATTACAAATTACTTGGGAAACATTATTAGCTAGCGAAGAAAGAAGATCAAGAACTGACTGTTTTTTTTTTTTTTGTGAGATCTCACGGTTACCTTACAAAGTAGGGGGAGCTCCTAGGCTTAGTTTTATTTTCTTATTCATATACCTGCAGGTATACTGTTTGTTATTTGATTGCTGTATAGATTCAATTTTTTTTTTTGTGCTATCATCCCATGTTAGGAGGATAGCACAGTTTATGTACTGGTGTTTCTTTACTTGCCAATTATCAACAGTAAAAGAATACTACTGTTTAAGCATATCAGGGTTGTGGCGTATTGCTTTATTCACGCTAGGTGCCGCTCGTGGATCCTGAAGTTACAAACAGGTATCTGGTATCACATTGTACAGTATTGTATTGTATTGCACCACAGCTGTGTAAAGGGGATTGAGCCTTATCATTGGGGTTGTAGTTAGAGAGTGCAGGCCCAAAATTTAATCAGCAGCTCCTGCGGGGGTCAGTGCTACACGTGGGGGCTCGTCCGGGATCCTGTCACTCTACAAGAAACCCACCCCCCCCCTTGAGGTCACCATGGACCCCATCACAGTAGTCCGTTGGTGCGAAGCAGAAGGGACACGCTCAGAAGCGAGCGTGGCCATTGAACTCCCAGGGAGCGACTGGGAGAAGAAGCAAATCAAAGAGGTGGTACAGACATTGTCTCCAGACAGAAAGGCCTACGTGGTTGCAGTGAAACCAGATTTTGGGACTGATTGCACCTATGCCCTGATAGAGTGGGGACGGGGTGTCCCTGAAAATTTCCACGGTGCTACCATAAAATTGTCCGAGAAGACAGTGTTCCATCTGACACACCCCTGCAAAAAGCAGTTAGAACCCCTAGACAGGAACGCAGGAGCCGCCGCCCAGCGGCAGGCGGAACAACAACTGGCTGAGTTACAGCGACAATACCGTGAAATACAGGAAAAGTTTCAGGAGACATCCAGCATCATAGCAGATCGCATGGATGGACTGCGCGTCGGCTCAGAAGACCAGAGAGCTGGCCAGATGACACCAAACCCAAGGAGGGAGCCAAGAAGACGCAGCAGGGGCTATCTGCAAGAAGTAACTATTAGGAAGGATTTCCGCATTGATGGCCAGATAGGAGAAAAGGGACAGAAGGGCAAACTGTCTTACACCAGCCTCCTACACCAAATAGAGCTGGGGCTACAAAAAGGATATCTGGAATCGGAAATCAGAGAGGCTGTGATCCACGCCATCAGCCCAGGCTCAAGTGTTAGGGGCATGTTAGAGAGAAAGAGTGATTTGACTTTGAACCAGCTTAAGAGGATTCTAAAAAGTTACTATGAGGAGGAAGATGCCACAGAGCTATTCCACCAACTGATAAATATTGCACAGGACAGTAAAGAGACTCCTCAGAACTTTCTGTTTCGGGCCATTGAACTCAAGGACCGCCTGCTGTTTACCTCAGGAGAGAGAGGGAGCGGGGAACAATTTGGAGCTGAGCTGGTACAGAAGAAATTCCGGAGATCCGTGACCACGGGGCTGAGGAGCGACTATGTCAAGCTCCACTTGAAGCAGTACTTGGAAGATCCCTTAACTCCAGACGAGGTCCTTCTTGAAAAAGTGAACGAAGCGGATAAGATGGAGATTGAGAGAGACCAGAAACAGAGAAAGCTTCAAGCTTCAAACACCACAAGTGCTAAAATACAGCAGGTAGGTGTCCCCTTAGACACCCAGGAGTTGAATGTGCTGGCGGCAACCATTGACCAGGGATCATGGCTTTCATCTGTACACCACCCACCCGCGAGTCAGACGGAGCTGGAGAGGCTTATGCAGACCCAGAAAGAGATACTGGAGATGATGGCCATGATGATGACTCAGCTGGTGAAACTAAAGGCAGAAGGAGTTATGCCAAGGAAGGTCCCAAAAGCTACCACCATTACCAGCCCTACGAAACAAACACAAAGAGTCTGTTTCAAATGCGGAGGGATGGGACATTTCAGGCGAGTGTGCCCCAGCCCACTACCCGAGGAAAACCCACATCAGTCGGAGGGAAACTTCAGAGGGCCCCAGTGAAGGAGTCAACTGGGCGCCCGGGTGCAGTAGCGAACTCCACACCGACTCACGTGCCACGGCCCACTGGAGCCACCAACAAGGCGGGGCAGAAGAAAAAGAGGCCCTCAAAGGCCAAAGTCCGAGCCACAGAGCAGGCTAAGGGTACAGCTACCAGTGGATTTCCTCCCAAGCTAGTGGGACCTTCCCCAATTGTCCCCATCCAAGTGGAAGGGATCTACACAAAAGCCCTGCTGGATACTGGAGCCCAAGTAACCTTATTATACAGGGACTTCTATGACAAGCATCTCAAGCACCTGCCACTACGGAAATTGGAGGAGTTGGAGATATGGGGTTTGGGCACTCAGAACTTTCCATATGATGGTTACCTGCCAGTCAGACTCACCTTCGACCCAAGTACAGTAGGAGAGACGGAGACCTTTGACACATTGGCCATAGTGTGCCCTCGTCCTCCAGGAGCTGACAAGAGCTCTCTTATCATTGGGACAAACACTGACTTAGTGAGGAGACTACTTGCACCGCTGGTAATTAAGAAGGATACCCGCCCCACTGAAATACATCCCATGTTGGCCCAGACATACCGAGACCTTATCCAGGAGGAGAAGGCTCCTGAAGAGGGAGTGGGAAAAATCTGTCTGCTGAACAGAGGAGAGAAAATAGTCCAGCCGGGTGAAGTAATCTGCCTAAAAGCCTCGGTCAAATTGAGCTGGAAGAAACCAGGCCCTTTCATTGTCCTGGAAAACCGCAAAGAGGGGAGAAACGGACTAGAACTCATCACTGAAGTGTTGCCCACCAGAGTATTGGAGAGAACTCACGGCAAAGTTCCAGTCAGTGTCCGCAACACAGCGACAGTGCCAGTGAGAGTGCCAGCCAGGCTACTGTTGGGACGGGTCAGTCCGGCTGTTCCAGTCGAACCAGGAGGTTTGAAAAGAGGGTCAGCCCCAGAAATCCCTGAAGAAGAGTTCAGCCCAAAAAATACGCCTCTTACTCCTGCATGGAGGGAAAGGGCCAAAGCCCAACTGCTGAGATGGAGAGCAGCCTTCTCGAAAAGTGAATTTGACGTAGGATTGGCAAAGAGTGCCACCCATCGAATTCGTCTGGAGGAAGACAAGCCATTTCGGGAAAGGGTCCGGCGGATCCCCCTAGGAGATCTGGAAGACTTGAGGGAACAATTGGCTGAACTTAAGAGGACGGGCATTATCCGGGAGTCCAGGAGTCCCTACGCCTCCCCTATAGTGGTGGTCAGGAAGAAGAATGGGTCCCTACGCCTGTGCATTGACTACAGGACCCTGAATCGGAGGACCATCCCTGACCAGTACACCACACCCCGAATTGAGGATGCCTTACAGAGTCTGTCAGGAGCAAAGTGGTTCAGCGTACTGGACCTGAAGAGTGGATATTACCAGATTCCTATGTGCCCTGAAGACAAGGAGAAAACCGCTTTCATCACCCCAGTTGGGTTCTTTGAGTTCAACCGGATGCCGCAAGGCCTGACTGGGGCCCCAGCAACTTTCCAGAGGTTGATGGAGAAGACAGTGGGTGACATGAATCTCCTTGAAGTCCTGGTATACCTGGATGATGTCATAGTCTTTGGGAGGACGTTGGAAGAACATGAAGAACGCCTTGAGAAGGTCTTGAAGAGACTTCATGATGAAGGCCTGAAACTCTCTATGGAGAAGTGCCAGTTCTACCAACCCTCGGTGAGTTACCTGGGACACATTGTGTCTGAAGAAGGAGTGGCAACTGATCCCAAGAAACTAGAAGCTGTCACTTTCTGGCCCAGGCCCACCAACGTAACTGAGCTCAGGTCATTCTTGGGTTTCTGCTCATACTACCGAAGATTCGTAGAGGGATTCGCAAAAATAGCCCACCCACTCACTGAACTCTTAAAGAAGCAGGAAGAAGCTGGTGAAAGCGCGGGTCAGCCGAAGAAGCCTAAAGAGGGGTCTAGAAGGAAGAAAGAGTCCATCCAGGATCAGTGGACTCCAGAATGTGAAGAGGCCTGCAGGAGGCTGAAGTGGAGTCTTACTACTGCCCCAGTGTTGGCCTATGCAGACCCTGCCAAACCATATGAGTTACATGTGGATGCCAGCCGCGACGGGCTGGGGGGAGTGCTTTACCAGGAGCATGAAGAGCACTTACGGCCAGTTGCCTATGTGAGTAGAAGTCTGACCCCTGCTGAAAGAAACTATCCAACTCACAAGCTTGAATTTCTGGCTTTAAAATGGGCAGTGGTGGACAAGTTGAAGGACTACCTTTACGGGGCTGAATTTGTGGTCAAGACGGACAACAACCCCCTCACATATCTACTCACCACTGCAAAGCTGGATGCCACCGGTCACAGGTGGTTAGCTGCCCTCTCAGCCTTTACCTTCAGCCTGAAGTACAGACCAGGAGTTGGTAACCGAGATGCGGATGCCCTGTCAAGAAGACCCCATGACCCCTTGGAAGAATGGACCCAGCTTACCCCAGAAGGAGTGAGGGCCCTATGGGAGGGCACAAGTCAGTACCAGAAAGGTGGAGCCAGAGCTGAAGAAGTAGGAGTATCCTCAGCGGCAGTACCCAGGTGCTACTGTAACGTCTCCCAGGTCACACAGGAGGGCCTACCCAAGTTATCCAGGAAGGATCTCAGGAGAGATCAGCAGGGAGATCCACTGTGTGGGCTGGTGCTGGAAGCATTGGAATGTCAACAGCCTGATGTACTGCGGAAGAGTCCTGAGAGGGAAGCCCAGGTGTTATTGAGAGAATGGGATCATTTGCAGCTGCAGCAAGGGGTGGTCTACCGAAGGGGCCCCTCTGATGATCCAGAAGCAAAGTGGCAGTTACTCTTGCCTGAAAAGCACAGAGAGACGGTACTGATTGCTTTACATGATCACCATGGACACTTGGGAGCCGAGAGAACTCTCCAACTAGTAAGGGATAGGTTCTACTGGCCTCACATGAGAAAAGAAGTGGAGAGCTACTGTCACTCCTGCCTCAGATGCATCCAACGGAAGACATTGCCCCAGAGGGCTGCCCCAATGGGCCATTTAGAGAGTCAGGGCCCAATGGACCTGGTTTGCATAGACTTTCTTTGTCTGGAATCCGATCTGAGTGGGCAAGGTGACATCTTAGTGGTGACAGATCACTTCACCCGTTATGCTCAAGCTTTCCCTACTAGGGATCAGCAAGCAACCACAGTAGCAAAGACTCTCGTAGAAAAGTTCTTCGTACACTATGGCCTGCCTCAACGCATACATTCAGACCAAGGAAGGGACTTTGAGAGCAGACTAATCAAAAGGCTGTTGGATCTGTTAGGCATACAAAAGTCCAGGACTACTCCTTACCACCCACAAGGGGACCCCCAACCGGAAAGGTTCAACAGGACTCTCTTGAACATGTTGGGGACCTTGACTGCCGAGCAAAAACCTCACTGGAGTAAACACATTGCTGCATTAGTCCATGCCTATAATAGTACCAAAAGTGATGCCACTGGATATTCCCCATACCGACTGATGTTCGGCCGTGAAGCAAGATTGCCAGTGGACCTGGCGTTTGGTTCCTCCTTGGACCACACCTCCGAGGCCTCCCATAAAGAGTATGTGGACAGACTACGGCGGAGCCTGAAGACAGCTTACGAGCAGGCTCACGCCACCTCGGATTCCAGGGGGGAGAGGAACAAGAGGAACTTTGACCTGAAAGTGAGAGTCCAGGATCTTCAGCCAGGTGACCGGGTCTTGTTGAGGAACTTAGGCATTCCAGGCAAACACAAGTTGGCTGATCGCTGGAAATCACAGCCATTTGTTGTGTGCAGGAAACTTCCAGGGCTCCCAGTGTATGAGATCAAGCCAGAAGGAAAAACTGGGCCAGTAAAAACATGGCACCGAAATCACCTCTTACCTCTCACTGAGGCAGTCAGGACAAGCACAGAGAAGGAATCCACACCCACTGATGTGTGTAGACCAGTAACCAGGTCCCAACCTGCACCTTCTATAGATGAGGGAGTGGAGATGAGCTGGCTGTGGCTTCCTGAAGATTCAGAAACAGATGCTGATGTCCTTTCGGAGGTAGAGGAGGATGATAATGGAACTCTTAGGGCAGAGGCCCCGGAATTTGTGCCGACCACTCACTCTGTAGGAGAGCCCAGTGCTTCCATTCATTCCCCACCCTTAAGCATTGAACGGAATGATGACCTTGGCCCAGAAGGAATGGACACTCCAAAAGTGCCCAGAGCAAAGAGAGACATTCGCCCACCACGCAGACTGACTTATGACACATTGGGCGAATGCTCTGAAGCCTCACAGTTTGTGAGCAGAAGAAACTTTGAACTGCCTGGTCCCTCTACTCTTGATTTAGTAAGGGACAGCCCCAGCTCACCCCTTGACACATCTGTACCAGACATGGTAGTATCAGCTGTGGGTGCACAGGATAGCTTCCCACTGTATGACAATTGGTGGAAAGCTCCTCTGTCCGTTTTGTGTGAACGTATAGAAACTAGAATGCAAGATAGGATTAGCAATTTGGACCTCTTTGGGGGACCAAAGAGACAAAGTAGGGGGAGTGTGTAGCGCTGATGTATATAAATGTGTATATTGCATTCCCTAGATGGCATTCATGGACATTGAGATTGTTGAGTGCTTGGAGCCATCTAGTGGCCAATTGTTGTTAATGCAAGAAGCATTCCACTATCTGAGGAATAAAGAAGAAAGACTATTGGTTCTCAGAGTTGACCTTTGTAAATAGGAAGTTGATCAAAGACCCAGGAACAATTTCTTGCGCAGTGCATGCTGGGATTTGCTATATAAGGAGTGGGAGCAGCCATCTTGGGTCCTTTTGGAACCGCATGGGCAGCCGGAGAGGATCTGTGAGGAGACGGGACCGAACAACAAGGCCCACGGACATTTCCATTGAGCATCGGAGGACGGGAGTCCCCCAGCAGAGTTGGCCTGGTGTTTGATCCAGCTGACGGAGCAACGGGAGGAGGTCGCCGGACTGTACGGAGCCTGTGTCCAGTTAGGTGAGTGGGTTACGGCCCACAGTTTGTTATGCCTCACACGCCATTAGACTAACACACAGGCCTCACTACATACTTCCAAGAAGAAGCGGAGGGGTTGCCTTTAGGAAGGTTGAAGGCCTAGTTGTTCGGGACGCTTTCCAGAAGGCCAAGGCAGTTAACCCACTCATTGCGGAGACATTTTTTTCAGGAAGTTTATTCGTTTTGTTTGGATTACAAATTACTTGGGAAACATTATTAGCTAGCGAAGAAAGAAGATCAAGAACTGACTGTTTTTTTTTTTTTGTGAGATCTCACGGTTACCTTACAAAGTAGGGGGAGCTCCTAGGCTTAGTTTTATTTTCTTATTCATATACCTGCAGGTATACTGTTTGTTATTTGAGTGCTGTATAGATTCAATTTTTTTTTTTTGTGCTATCATCCCATGTTAGGAGGATAGCACAGTTTATGTACTGGTGTTTCTTTACTTGCCAATTATCAACAGTAAAAGAATACTACTGTTTAAGCATATCAGGGTTGTGGCGTATTGCTTTATTCACTCTAGGTGCCGCTCGTGGATCCTGAAGTTACAAACAGGTATCTGGTATCACATTGTACAGTATTGTATTGTATTGCACCACAGCTGTGTAAAGGGGATTGAGCCTTATCATTGGGGTTGTAGTTAGAGAGTGCAGGCCCAAAATTTAATCAGCAGCTCCTGCGGGGGTCAGTGCTACATATGCTTTTTATTTTAATAAACGCTTGTGCTGCAATCCTTTGAACTCTCTCTCTCTACATATATATATATATATTTTTTTAGCCAAAAGACCAAAAATGTAACTTGAGCACAAAGAGAATAAAGCCCCTGGCTGTCTCTGACCTTCTGGTATAACAGCATTTGATTTATAAATTAATAGTTTGTGGACATTTTCTAAGAGTGACACCAAGAGAAAATACTCACGTTGCTCCATCCTTCCTAGACTGCACCGTCACAGAGGAGGCACCTAGACGCAAATTTCTTAACGGGACAACATCCAGATGCCACACAAATGTCACCTTACTTATTTTTCCAACATTAATCTTAGCATCAATAAACGCTGTGTATGATTTGCCTGTTGTAATCAATCCCCTGTAGAATACAAAACCAGTGCAGTTTGCATAAATGTATGCATTATTTTCTAACAAGTACAAAGACACAGATAGAAGCAATGGGCCAGATTCACAGAGCCATTACTCCGGTGTATCTCCTGTTAGACCGGAGTAATTTCAAATTACCCGCATCGTATCATTAGTTGGAATCCTCAAACCATGATACGACGGCTTCGGGCTTCGATCCGACAGGCTTACGTCTTCGTACGCCGTCGGATCTACGCTGCAATCTTTTTCCGCCCGCTGGGTGGAGTTCCCGTCGTTTTCCGCGTCGGGGTATGCAAATTAGCTTTTTCCGGCGATCCACGAAGTTACGATCGTCCGTCGCATTCTCTTACGGCATCTGTAGTCAGCTTTTTGCTGCGTAAAGTTAGGGAAGATATAATCTGGTCTATAGTTAGACAGCCCATGTTAAGTATGGCCGTCGTTCCAGCGTCGAATTTCAAATTTTTTTTTGTTTTTGCGTAACTCGTCCGGGAATAGGAATGTACGTAAACGACGCTACTCCAAAAAAAACTGACGTAACGACGTAATTTCGCACGGGAAATTTCTGAACGGAGCATGCGCAGTTCGATCGCCGTGGGGACGCGCCTAATTTAAATGCTTCACGCCCCCTAATCGCGTATTTCGATTCCCCTGCGAGAAATACACTACGCCGCCGTACCTTACGGCTCGAAATCTACCTGAATTCGTCTTAGAGCCAGGTAAAATACGGCGGCGTAGTGTATCTCTGATACTCTGCGCCAGGGCAATTGTACCTGAATCTGGCCCAATGACCCTTCCAAACAATTGCACATATATGTAAATCCTAACAAGGAACTTATTTCTCCGTTGGTTAAATGAGTGAAATTGTTTCATTATATCTGTTCAATAAGTGCATAATAAACCTGTTGATCCTGCCAGAAAACTTGTTAGCTGATAACTTCCTGATTGTGCTGGCTATGACAAGTTATGTTGTTTTCAGCTATCTTTTAGGACTACAGTACACCCAGGGCTATGGAGAAGAGAAGCATTTGAGATGTTCTGAACTCCTATCCTAGGGTGAAAATACTGCATCAGAATATAGTATGGTGATGAGTGTTGTCACCATTGGACAGAAAGTGTGTTACTGGCAGAATCACCAGGTGAAAATAAAAAAATTGCTTCCCTAACACTGACCCACCTGTCAGCCAATCAGGTGCACCGGATCTGGTTACCTGTCACCTGATTGGCTGAAGCGACAGGCGCTGTGATTGCACGCCTATCAGGCATCCAATCACAGAAGAAGAGGACGGGAGAAGACATTGAGGAATCGGAGGGAGCGTGGAGGAATGCACTGACCCGAGACAGGTAAGTGCTGGGGGGGGGGGGGGGACAAACTGGCGGCAATTGATGGGGCAAACTGGCGACAATTGATGGGGCAAACTGGCGGCAATTGATGGGGCAAACTGGCGGCAATTGATGGGGCAAACGGTGGCAATTGATGGTTACAGTAGCTGCGTTTGATGGAACAGTGGCTGTGTTTGATGGGCAGAGTGGCTGCACTTAATGGGCACAGTGGCTGCGCTTAATGGGCACAGTGGCTGCGTTTGATGGGCAGAGTAGCTGCGTTTGATGGGCATGATGGCACAGTGGCTGCTTTGATGGGCACAGTGGCTGCATTGATGGGCACAGTGGCTGCATTGATGGGCACAGTGGCTGCTTTGTTGGGACAGTAGCTGCGTTTGATGGGCAAAGTGGCTGCAATTGATGTTTTTTTTTTTTTTTCATTTTTTTTGCGCCCCCCAAACATTTTGAGCACCAGCCACCACTGGCTTCTAATAAATACAAACATCTTACACACCTGTATAATGTGTAATCTTTAGTCTTTCCATTAGCTCCTTCTAAGGTCACGGAAAAGGATCCAAAGTGTCCAATGGATCCAAAAACACCCAGACTGCCAAAAGTGTAAACAGTGATTCGGTATCTCCACCCTGGAGGATAGAAGACGACATTTCAAATTAGAATTTTTATTTTTTTTCATAAAATCTGTCATATTTTAATGTGATTTTATTTAAAAAAATTACCTTTCCATTTTAATCTACAATGTGCTACATGTCTTCTGCTTTCTTACAACCCAATGTACAATAAAAATAAAAATAAATAAAGCTGTTCCACCTTTGCCCTAAGTTCATTGTTTCCTCTCCTGATTTATGGAGAACTTAAATCAATCCCACACCATGCAGAAAAGCCCAGAGCAAAAGAAATAAAATGCCATAGGCGGAGGGCTGGCATGACTAGGTTAACCTTTGGTGCAAGTGAGGGGGAAGTGGATTGGAGGAGAGGGGGTGGGAGGGGCAGGAAAAGGCAGATATAATAGTTAGCCCCTCCCAGCACTGTAACACATCCCCAGGGAAAGTTCCCGCCCACCCTCCCCTAATTTTAGAGTATAAGAACGGTTCTTGCGTTTGTGTGTGTTTTCTTTTGTTTTAATGCACAGGTGGTGTCGTGGTTGCCGATGTCGTGGCAGCGGCGGGTGTCTGGTCGTGCAGGAGAAGGAAATACCTGGTAAAAGATGGGTCAGGACTTGTTGGTGGTATGGGTCCTGATGTTTTGGTAGCTGGAAGCAACGGGGAATGGGGCACTGCGGTCAGCATTGTCTTTGAGCCAGCATGTCGGCTTGAGGCATAACATCGGAAGGGAGAGGACCGCAGTGCAGGAAGTTGGAAAAAAGGTTTTCCCTGCAAAATTACTGTCACCTTTTGATTGATGGTTCTGGAAAATGTTTGAGTTATTGTTAATAAAGGAGGCTGCTATGGCCATGTTTAACTCCACACCTTTGGATGGTCTAAATTATTCAGGGGGCAGGGTAATGGGGTCAATAAGGTTAAATAGGTCACGATAGAGACATAGGTTATACAAGAGTCATGCCAAAATCCAATGTTAATGTTTATCTTTATTATTATTAGATCTATCATCTCCATATCAATTGAGTTACATTTTGATTTCTACAATGAATGGATTGAGTAGTGATTGTAACCATAAAGGGCTGGTGAAGGAAGTAATCCTGAAACTTACGGGGAAAGTCTTCAAGCTCTCCAGTGTTTAAATAAAATATCTGAGGGACTGATGTGATTCCAGAATACTTGTATGCATAATGTCCCATCATTGGGCAACCCTTGCTGGGACATGGGAAGCCGGCACCCTGCAGGGAGAGACAAGAGACTGACATGAGACAACATCAGAGGCTGGTGGAGACGAAAACAATGAAGATGTTACTTCTTTGCCACTCTTCCCATATCTTACAGGTGTATCACGTATGTAACCTCCCCTTACTATATTGTATTGTTACATTACTGCATTGTGACTTTGTGGTTAGAACTTTTCATGATCCCTGCACTCAAACCTTTAAAACTTTACAGAAGCGTGCAATGGTTTAGCGTCTGGGATTTGAGGGACTCTTGGAAATCTCTGAGGCCGCGTACACACGACCGAGAAACTCGACGGGCGAAACACATCATTTTCCCCGTCGAGTTCCTTGTTCGGCTGTCAAAAAACTAGTCGAGAACATGCTCTCTTTTTGGCTCAACGAGTTCCTCGACAGTTTTCTTGGCGAAAAGTGTACACACGACCGATTTTCTCGGCAGAATACGTCTCCCATCGAGTTTCTTGCTGAATTCTGCCGAGAAAACCGGTCGTGTGTACATGGCCTCAGGTTTCCCTAATCCTTTAGCCCATTTTCCTGGTGATTGTATTAGCATAAAAGAACCCTATTTTGATTACGATCAAAAGAAAAACAAATTATGGACATCCTCAACCTGCACCACCAAGGAGCACCTCAATTTAGTCAGCGTCTAAATTATTCACACTCCTATTGAACTTACACCTTTAAAAATAACTCAGTATTGTGTATTGTGGTGCCCTGTGTTGCCAATAAAGTGCATGCCCATATCTTTAGACATTGTGGTGTGTTGCCAGCTTATTCATTTGAACGAGCTGCCTTAACGTAAGCTTAAAAAAAGTGCATTAAATCAGGAATAAAGCCCGCTTTGTGATTTTTACCTGCAGGTAAGCCTATAATAAGGCTTATCTGTAGGTAAAATAAATATCTCTTAAACATGCACCGTTTAGAAGATATTCACCCTGCATACAGCCAGTGACATCACTGGCTCTGGCCAGTCACACATCTGGGGTGCGAGAACCCGGAAGAAAGACTGGGGGAAGATGTCAGTCCTCTGCAGTGACAGCGCACCATGGGAGACCTTTGTTCTAAGGTACCGTATATACTTGAGTATAAGCCGTCCCAAATATAAGCCAAGGCACCTAATTTTACTACAAAAAAATGGGAAAACTTATTGACTCGAGTATAAGCCTAGGGTATCCATGTGAATGCCCCCCTATGTGAATTGGTAATGGGTACATTGTACCTCTACCATTTCACTAAGGAAGTGTAAAGAATTGTAAAAAAAAAATAAACACACACACTGTTGAGAAAGTGCATTATTAAAAAAAAGAATCCAGCGGTGGTAATCCATTTTCGGTCTCCTGGCCAACGCTGTCGGTATCCTGCGACGGATGATCTCCTGTCTGCCGGGGTCCAGTGATGAGAAGATCTTTTCATCCAGGTCCGGGATCCAGCGCATGCATTGCTGCCTATCCCCACTGAGACAGCCCGGAGAATGGCGCGGCTTCAGCCAGTGACAGGTCGTTTGTAGTGAAGGCGCGGCCACCCCTCACGTGACCTCGTCCCCCTCGGACACAAAGGAGAGCCCAGGTTTCCCCAGTGATGGGTGTGTCAGAGGGGGGTTGGGTCATGTGACGGCAATGTTCGAGTCGAACATGAGTTTGACTCGAACTCGAAGGCACAGTATGGGCCAGATTCACGTATTCCAGAGCATCTTTGCTCTGGAGTAACGCATCTCATTTGCGTTGCGCTGCCGTAATTTTAGGAGCAAGTGCTGTCATTCACGAAGCACTTGCTCCTAAAGTTGCGGCAGCGCATCACAAATGAGCCGGCGGAATTCAAATGTAGCGGGTACGGGGCGTGTAGTATGCTAACTACGCGCGATCCCGCCGCCAACGTACTGCGCATGCGTCGAGTGTCAAAACATCCCCGTGCGCATGCTCCAAAATCTGTGAATGAACGTCAATGACGTCACATTCCCATTCATGACCGTTTTACGCAAGCGACGTTTTTTTTTTTTTTTCCGACGCGATGACGACGCCTATACCTAACATAGGATACTCCAACCCCAAGTAGGTATATCTATGCGCCGCGTATCCCGTCCGGAAACGTCGTATCGTCATTGCGTCGCGCCGGATTTCGATCGTGAATTGCCGATTTCCGCTCATTAACATATTTTTTGAGCGTAAATCGGCGGGAACGCCCCCGGCGCCATTTTTAAGTTGAAGTAACGATGCGATGGCGAAACTCAGTTACGCTGCTCGCATCGGAACTTCAACCCGGCGTTTCTTGTTTTCTGGTTACAGAAAACAAACGCCGGCTCAAAGCCACAGTTAGGCTGGCGGATCACTCGATCCGCCAGCGTAACCTTTCCTGAATCTGGCCCTATGTCTCTAAATCCTATAATAATACTTCCCTGATAGAAGCCAATTATAAGGTGTTACTGAGGTGGTACATGGTACTGGTTAGAGTAGCCAAGTGTATCCCAGAGATTTCCCCTCTATGTTTTGAAGATGTGAAATGGATTGGAAAATTTACCATATTTGGTGGACGTGTCCAAAAAAAAAAAAAAAGATTTTGGATGCTTATTTATAATTGAATATACTCCTTAAAGTGGTTGTAAACCCTTTGCAACTGCTTTTCCGTGTAGGTAGGCCTATAATAAGGATTACCTGTAGGTACTGAAAATAACTCCTAAACCTCTATGGTTTAGGACAGACATGTCCAAAGTCTGGCCCGGGGGCCAATTGCGATTTAATATGGTCCCCCTGAGGATTTGGATATATATAGCCATTGCAGCCTCACATGTGCCCTGTGGGACACAAAAGATCTATACCGTATTTATGGTAGCTGCCTCTGAGGGGACAGGACATGCGCCGTCAGATTACATCACGAGAATCTTCTGTATACTCGGCGTCGTCTGTAATAGGAAATCCTGTTTCCTGGGATGCCATTGGATGACTGTTCTGTTTATCATAGGAGGCAGGACTTTGTATTAAAGAGGCCACCGAGTAAACATGAAATTCTCTTGTTTGTAATCTGAAGGTACTTGTCCCTGTGCGTGTTATATGCTGATAAATATGGTATATCCAAATAACACGCCCAAGCTCATCTCTTCACCACACACAGCCCCAAAGGCAAGAGAATTCTGGTAGGGCAGTGTATTAGTTGCTCAGACAAACACACTTAGATCAAATTTTAATGGTTCAAAGAATGTCAGGCAAAATGGTCGGCCCTCGAGCATGTTCACTTCATCAAATGTGGCCCTCTTTGAAAAAAGTTTGGACACCCCTGGTTTAGGAGATATTCACTATATACGACACAATCGGCGCATTAACACACTAAAAAAGGGGCACAATCCACGCCGGTTTTATAGTGCCCGTGCCGTGACCATCGGCTCCCGCACGCATGTGCAAGAGTGACATCATGTGACTCTGGCCAATAGCAGAGCCAGAGTCAAGGAAGAGGGGTTGAAGATGGACGCGGTTAGACGTTAGTATCACTTTAACTGCTTTGTTTACAGTAATGAACAAGGCTGCTATATTAATATCTAGATGTTTGTTCAATGATGAGGTTTTATTGCAGGAGATCTTAGTTCAATTTGAATTTGTGTTTTTTTTTACAACTGATATGTTGTGGTGATTCTGCTCCTAGAAGTAATTTGAAATGGGAGATTCATAAGTCAGTAGCCTATTTGTGTTGAATAGAAGTGATAAATGTAAATTAATAAGACTCTAAATTACTTGGAATAATGTTACATTCCCAGCCATGGATGATGGCCTATTGATTAAAATGCATTGGGTGGCGCCAGATACTTTGACGACAAATGTTATGCATGCTGGTGTATTACTATTAAGAAAGGTCATGCTTCTAAATTTGAAGTGTTTGTTTTTCTCCATAACACATACAAATTCCGGGGCCCCTCATCATGTGTTGGTGAGCAACCTAGGTGACGCATACACACTGTTCACAACCCTGTGCCAGCCAGTGCCTCACAATATATCTAAATAAAATACTGTAGATTCCCAATAACCTGAGCCTACCTTCCACACTTTGCTCCAACCTTAGCTTTGAAACTAACTCTTAATCTCACAATAACTGCACCCTAATGCCAATTCTATCATCATCATCATAACAAGGAAAACAATTCCTCCTCAGTGTTAGGGACTTACCTGCTGGAAGGCATTGTAGGAGGCTGCGGAGTATCCGAGGAATCCATCAGGAGTGAGAATAGTTTGTGTGTAATATTCACGGCTACGTATGTGATTGCAGGCCACCAGCTTACTTGTTACTGAGGATAAACAATAACACAAATTCATGTAATACTATATTAGTTGTGCCTTTAACACCTCCAAAGAAGTTCTCTATATAACTAACTAGCATAATATTATCCAATAATATCTTGCCAGCAAAAGTGTCCCTAGTAAAGGAAAAAGAAACCACTGACCATCGCTTCCTAGGACCAGCCAGGCTCCAACTTCCCTGGAGAGGCATATTCATTAGAGTTTTGGCCAGCCAGGGATCAACACATAAAAACACAAGTAGCCTCTTTGGCCCCTCTAATGATCCTGTTTGTGAGTTGCTGCTAGTGAAAGGATCACTAATGGGATATCGGCCTAAGAGTGTGATGCAAAAAAAGTAATGATCCTGCTGTCCTGTTGCTAACACTGGGACCAGGCATTGCCATTCTATGTTGTATGGTTTCTGGTCAACTTGTAACCAGGGGCGGACTGACCATTGGGATTCTCGGGCACTGCCCGAGGGCCCCATGCCACTAGGGGGCCCCATCAGGGTTGCCAGGCTCAATAAAACCTGTGACAGTATGCATAAATCTGTGTTTTCTTTACGTCTGTCCCTGATATGTCCAAAACTGACATGCTTTAATGTGAAAATCCTGAGATTTTAGCTGCCCTGCCTATGCACTGCCTCCTGGCGTGGTGGCCACCTGTAACCCCGGGGGCCCCATAATCTTCTATTGCCCGGGGGCCCCATGAGTTGTCAGTCCACCCCTGCTTGTAACGTAACTAAAAGCACTCCTACTTCCTGGCAATGTACATCAATCAAGTAGGGTTGATTGGGGGAACTTTGTAATCAAGGCATAACAATAGTTATCAGTGATGTTCAGAGGAAGTGTTTAGGGAGAGCTGTATACTGTACATAACTGATGTGCTGTGCATGTATATGGAAGGAACACTATATGTGTGGCTGCTGTAGTGTGTGGGGACTTTATCCACCATACGACCAAAAGTCTGTGAACACCTGACCATCGTACGGTCATTAATATTAATCCCCCCCCCCCTGTGTGGCTATAACAGTCACCAATCTTCTGGAAAAACGTTCCACAAGATTTTGCAGTGTGGTGCATTATTGTGTCTTATACATTTTGGAACTGACCTGTGTACTGTATACAGTATATGATGTATGTACTACTACATTACCTAACCTAGAAATGTAATACAAATAATTACCATCCAAAATGTCATCAATGTTTGGGCTTACAAAGATTTTAGATTTTTGACATCCCGGCATTTGTTTTCCTCCGTTCGGGAAGAAGTTCAAGTGGCCAAGAATTTGGCTTATTCCATATCCTCCCAAACCTGAAATAAAATCATATTAGGATCATATTTTTGATTGACCAATCATGTTTATCATTTCCCTCAGCTCTTTACAGTTTAGAGGCTATTCATTGGCTATCTGTATGGTAGAAGCTGGTTGCCAAATTAGCTAATCGGATTATAATGGCTATACCTTGTGTGTTAAATATGTACAGTATATTTTGAGCTGGACATCTACAAGAAGAGAGCAGAATTGTATTTGTACTCACAGTTAGAACAGCTGGAACTGGTTATTTTTGGCAACAGATGTGTGCCCTTCTATTCAATGTTTTTCAAAGACCATCATTCTGATTTGACAGAACTGACCCTTACTATGCCTAGGATAGGTAATACCTTTATCATAAAAAAGAAACCTTGTCTATTCTCAGTGTCCAGGTCTGTTAATGGTTTTTTATGTGTTTTTTTTATTGTTATGAGAGTCAGGAGAGCCAGTAATATAATCCTAAAACTCCTAACTGCATATCAGAGATAGAGGCAACCAAGAGTAGAACCAGATCAAGCTTCTATTAATTATATGCATGTAATTAAGTTTGGGGGGGGGGGGGCATAAAAGCTCTCAATGACAAGGCAAGAAGACTTCATGACCTCCTTGTATGTTCTTGGGTTGTGTATATAAACCAAATCACTTGGAAGATCCCAGAGAAACACAGGTAGGACATACAAACTTAATGCAAACAGATGAAAACGCTTGTTTAGCTGATGAGTAAGGTTGTGCATTATGTTGGCTCTGTAAAAATTTGAAATAATCACCAAGATTCAACAGCAATAGACTTGAATCAGTATGAATGACATCAACGAACAGAGCATCTGATGGGTCTAGTCTGACTTCGATTGGAGTGTCCTGGAAGTATGGCTGAGCCGGGTCCAGTCCTGTAGAAGAAATCAATATAGATCATATTTAAGGAAGTCCACTCTACACAAAATGGTTCTTGAGTTTATAACAGTAAAGGTACCTGGCAAATACATAGTAGTTCTGACTTTAATGAGAAAGGCAAGTTGCGATATATACTCCAATATATTTATCTATGCATTTTCTAATATATTTATCTATGCATTTTCTAGTACACTGTGCATCCTCACCATTTGTGAACCATGGTAGATCCAGGTGAAGGTGATTAAACATAGACGAATTTCCTTTTTGGATTTTTTCACACTAAATGTTCTACAGAGCAGTTTACAGTAATGCACTCTATTGCGGTGAATTGATGTTTATTGGTAATGGTACCCTAACGTACATATACACTATGACTGCTGCAGGGCACCACAATGCACAGTGTTGTGTAGTGCAAACTTTTGAAAAAGAACCTATTTTTTGTGCATGGAGGTATTTTCATAGCCATTTAAAATGAAAAGGTTACCCAATGCAACGTGATTTCTCACATGTGTCGTGGTATAGATAGGCTCTTATAGGATTTTTTTTTTTTAAGGAAATTAGACCAGATATGTTAACTACAATTGACCACTCAACAGTTGTTATTATTCTCACCAGTTATTCTACCAATCCCGGGAAGCCTCTTCCCAGCTTCTCCTGCGGTGTGTGCCCCCAGACTGTGCCCAATAAGGTGAACATTGGATGGCAAATAGTTAAAAATGTCCTTGAAAAGGAAAAACAATACGTATATATAAGAGTCTATACAAAAACAGAAGCCTAATCAAAAATAATTAAGAAATGTCCTTGCAAAATGTATGCATTGTATGTTCTTATTGCTTATTTCAGGGGTCTCCAAACTTTTCAAAGGTCCAGTTTATTGTCCTTTACACTTTAGGAGGACCGGTTTGTGGCCAGTGGTGGCAGAAAATGTCCCAGGCCCAGCATCGGTGAAAATAAATATGACCTCAGGGTTGGTGGTCAGTAGGAGGAAAAGTAGTGCCCATATTAGTAGGAGGAATAGTGTCCCATTATTGGTATCAGTGGAAGAAATAGTGCCTCCTTGTTGGTGTCAGTAGCAGGAATAGCACCACAAGGCCTGGATAAAGGCTAGCAAAGGGCCACATCTGACCCTTGGGCCACAGTTTGGAGACCCCTGGCTTATATGGTACTGTTTTAGTTGTCCTTTGGAACAATGAGAACAGAAAAGATTCATGATTATGATTCATGAAGTCTTCTACCTTTAGAGTTTTAATGAAATAGGCCACTTCAGCCCCCACGACACGGATATTATTTGAGGCCTGCGTGTAGAGGGCCACAGAGCCGCCCTGCCAATCCACACAGACACAGTTGACATCCTCCACTTGCAGCATGGCCTGGAAATAGAAAGGTTATGGATTAAAATTCAGAGAACCTGAGATACCTTAGTGGATTTGTTATATACTGTATATCACCAATAGGTCATATAATCAAATAGATTCTATGTGGGCGTACTTTACATGTGTGAATATTTAAATGCAGAAATTTAAACACTAGCTGTTGTACAAGACTCCATAAATAATTGAACATACAGGTATGTTGATTCTCTCTCTATCTTTCTATTATTGGATAAAATGTCTAATGATAGCACCAAACTAAAAACGAAATGACCTATGTATACAACATTTGCTGTACAAATGTCTTAAAAATTTGCACAAGCTTTACAATTTTTTTTTTTTGTAATGTGTTTATCTGCTATGATCTTCGGCTCCAATATGCAGTATTTTTCTAAACTATCTCAATAAAAAACAAAAAAAAAGTATTATGGGCCCTGAATTCATGGTGCCTGTGCAAATGGTTGAATTCCACCCATTTAATATTTTATAAATGGGCCCCTTAGTGTTAAAAATTTATTAATACTAATTAAATGAGAAAAACATGCAGCAGGGGCATTGGGGGTCACCCGTTTGGACTTTTTAGGCATGCGAGTAAAGAAAGGGAATTATATCAAAAGAAAGGAGCAGAAGTGCTAATTTTATTAAATTTACAAAAATAGTAAATATATCATTAATTGTATATGAACATGAAATTCACTTTAAAATATGAAAGATACACCAATGAACCAATCATATACAAGGGATATATATCAACCCAAAGCTCACAATCCAAAATACTGCCCATGTGAAGCTGGGATCAGTTGAATAGATTTGTGGCGTACATCTCGACATATTTCAGAAATTCAGATTGATACATATTTTCCTTCATCAGGGGTGGATTACAATTGGGTGATTTAATCCATGGGCCAGATTCACAGAGCCGTAACTCCTGTCTAACTTGTGTTAGACTGGAGTACTTTCGCGTTTTTCACTAGTTTGAATCCTCAAACCATGAAAAGACGGCTTTGCGCTTCAATCCGACTGGCTTACGTGTTCGTACGCCTTCGGATCTACGCTGCAATAAAATTGCGGCCGCTGGGTGGACTTCCCGTCGTTTTCCGCGTCGGGGTATGCAAATGAGCTTTTGCTGTCGATCCCCGAAATTACGATCTTCAATCGCAATCTCTTACGGCATCTTTAGTCATCTTTTCACTGCGTAATGTTATACCAGCTTTTAGCTGGTCTAATATTAGACAGCCCATGTTAAGTATGGCCGTCGTTCCTGCGTCGAATTTCAACGTTTTCCAACGTCTTTTATTATTTTTTTACGTAAGTCGTCCGGGAATAGGAATGTCCGTAAACGACGCTACTCAAAAAAAAAAAACCCACGTTATTTCGCACAGTGCACGGCGGGAAATTTCTGAACGGAGCATGCGCAGTTCGATCGCCGCGGGGGCGCGCCTAATTTAAATGCTTCACGGCCCCTAATCGCGTATTTCGATTATGCGGCGAGAAATAGACTACGCCGCCGTATCGTATGGGCAAAAATCTACCAGAATTAGTCGTAGAGCCTGGTAAAATACGGCTGCGTAGCGTATCTCAGATACGCTGCGCAAATGTACGTGTATCTGAATCTGGCCCCTTATATGTAACATAAATATGTTTATGTAATAATATTTGTGCAATAGTATAGAGAAAAGTGCTAGAGATTTTTTACACTTTTGCAAAGTATATAGTACCAAGGTTAGTAGTACTTGCATATATAGGCCGGTTTCACGTAGATCGGCGCAATTTTGTGCGGGCGTAGTGTATCTTCTTTACGCTACGCTGGCACAACGTTGAGAGGCAAGCAGGCTATACACAAAGAATATGCACTTAACGTTGCGCCAGCGTAGCGTATAGTTGTCGGCGTAAGCCGACGTAAATCAAAGTAGGTGGAAGTGGGCATGCTATATTAAAATGAAGCGTGACCCCTTGCAAATGATGGACTGAGCTTCAAAAAACAAACTGCGCATGCGTCGTCTCTTGGACGCATCCCAGTGCGCATGCTCACAGTCACGTCGAAATAGCTGCCTAAGATACGTCAATACACTGCCTACGACGTGAACGCAACCTACGCACAGCCCTATTCACGTAGTACTACTACATACCTTTGAATGGGTTGCGCCACCTATATGGGGGATAACTTTACGCCGGACGTAAGCCTTACACAAACCGCGTATCTTTTCCGCCTGGCGCATCTACGTTCGTGAATCGGCGTATCTTACTCATTTGCATATTTAACATGGGTACGCCAAATGCATCCAGCATAACTATGCGCCCATGATACGCCGGCGTAGGCAAGTTACGTGGGGCTGCTGAAGCCTTGCTTTTCGCCGTATCTAGCTTTGTGAATCGGCGCAAAGATGGGACAGCGCACATTTGTACTTACGACGGCGTATCTTTAGTAACGTCGGCGTAAGTCAGTCGCGAATCCGGGCCATAGGGTTCACTTAGAAATCATAAGGAGATAAAAACAATAATGGGAATTATGACAGGAAAGCCATAAATGAGTTCTGGAAATGGATATACCAACATCTCTCCACCATACGAAAACGTTACCCTGATGTGCCTATTGGCCGTCATATTGCCCTGGTTCACCCAGAATCAATCCCCAAGGTCCATTTTTTAGCCTTGGACTGCATACATTTTTTTATTCTAGAGGCGTCGATTTCAACAAACGCCTCCTTCAATGCAAATTGAGGTGGATTTTCAACCTACAGGTGACCTTTTCACCTGGCCTCAACAAGGCATTTAACTTTAGATTGTTCCTTCCAGGTTTTACCTCCGGGGTTTGTGAATTAAATCTGCAGGGTTCTCTCCTGTATATAGAGAAAAACATATGTCAAACTTTCCCCTCTGGATATGGGTTATTAATATACCAAATCTCCCTTTACACCATAATAGGGACCATAATAGGGACATTGCGGTCAATGCGGTTGAACATATTGTTCATCTTGCAAATTATTTTTATGTGATGTGGTTATCTTCTTTATGTAACCAGGATTACCTGATATTTCCATTGCCATGATGTTCAATTTGTTGCTCTCCCCTTTACCTTGCCATGGATGTTCTGTATTTTATTTGTTGTCGTGTATTTTATTTTTATTAAATTTCCCCATGTGCTCTACCATTACGGTAACGGGTTGTATAATGTTTTCCCCATGTCTTATGCCTCGTACACAATATGAGTTTTCCCGGCGGTCAAAAGTCCGCCGGGAAAACCAAAGGGAAAACCGAGAACCTGCTTGGTTGCTTTTCCCCGTGTACACACGGTCGGTTTTCCTGACAGGAAAACTGCCATGACAGCTTTGGTTGGGAAAACCAGCCATGTGTATGCTCCACTGCAGTGTTTTCCCATAGGAAAACTGGCAAGCAAAAAAACGCAGTGAATCGCGGTGGGAAAAAAGAGAATACACACAGCTGGTTTTCCCGACCAAAAGCAAACATGGCAGTTTTCCCCATCGGGAAAACTGATCATGTGTACGAGGCATTACAGTTTTGTACATTTTTCTTCCTTGTAAACACGCTGGCTGTAATCACCTTTTTGTCCACTGGGTAATGCACGCATGGACATTTATTCCCCTGTTTTGTTGCTACTTCTACACTATTTATGCTGTTAAGAGGACTTATTTAATTGCCTACTTTTTATGGTTCCTTTGAATAGTACAACCTACAACCCGGCTGCAGCGACCGGCTGTGGATCCGTGGTTGCCTACCATGTTTTCATGTGGACTTCTTCAGCCAGCCTGCATCCCCCATTATTGTTTTTATCTCCTTATGATTTCTATGGCGGCGTACACACGGCCGAGGTTCTCGCTGAAAACCAGCGAGAACCTCGCTGGAATGCGCATTCCAGCGAGGACCTCGGCCGTGTGTACGGTCTCGGCGAGCTTCCCGTCGGGAAGCCCGTCGAGCAGAAATAGAGAGCACGCTCTCTATTTCCTCGACGGCCCGCCTGGAAGAATGGCTGGTTGCCATTCCCGACGGGCGGGTCGCCGATTTCGACGGCCGGCAGGGAACCTCGACGGGCGGAACGATGTGTTCTGCCCGTCGAGATTCCCTGCCGTGTGTACGCGGCCTAAGTGAACCCTATATATGTAAGTACTACTAGACTTGGTACTATATACTTTGGAAAAAAAAATCCTTTACAACCCCTTAAAATCACCCAATTGTAAACCTCCCCTAATGAAGGAAAATATGTATCAATTTGAATTTCCGGGTTGTATGCCGCAAATCTATTCTACTGACCCCAGCTTCACTGGGGCAGTATTTTGGATTGTGAGCTTTGGGTTGATATATATATACCTTGTATACGATTGGTTGATTGGTGTATCTTTCATATTTTTAAGTTAATTTCATGTTCTTATACAATTAATGATATATTTACTATTTTTGTACATTTAATAAAGTTGGCACTTTTGTGCCTTTCTTTTTATATACTTCTCTTTCTTTACTCTCCTGCCTAAAAAGTCCAAATGGGCGACCCCCAATGCACCTGCTGCATGTTTTTCTTGTTCATGCTTTCAAGGATGTTGGCAGCCCAACACACACACATCTAGTTCTCATACATTTTTCTCTTTTTTTGTATTAATGATAAAAGTTTGTACCAAGAAAACATAAAACAGACAATGCTTTTCAGGGGCTCAATTTATCTCCTACGTCTTCAGGGCTCCAAAATAAATATGGTTGTAAACTTACAAAATCCTACACTAATCCAATCACGAATACACATGTAAACAAAATTTATGGTAATCAGAATTAAAATGAATACAGTATGAAAAAAAAAAATTATTGAAGAAAACAGGTCTCATACAGTATAAAAAGCAGATTTCTTGCTATGACTCATATTATTTAATCATAGTTTAATAGTTCTAAAAATAATTCTGATAACCAGAAATTATGTTTGCATGTGTATTGATGAATTGTAATTACTGTAGATTTGTATTTGTATTTTTACATCTATTTTGTAGGGCTGTTACTGATTAAAATTTTTGTGTTCGATTATTCTTTTTTTTTTTTTTATCGATTAATCGACTAGTTTCGATTAATTATAACGCACATACAGATCCAACTACTTTTAGCTGATCTCCTTGCAGGCCGATTCCCAGTGCAGCTACCAACCACTGGAAAAATGGATAGCAGGATACAAAAACAAACAAGCAGCTATCAATGGGAATAGCATTAAAACTTTTATAGTCTTCAAGTAGGTAACAAAATAAATATTCCACTGGAGATAAAATCGATGTAGCTACACAAACTGTAAAAATGGTGTGAGTAATACCAAACAGTAGCAAAAGCAGCCATAAAAACATGTAGCCAAGTCTCCGACAGGAACTCCCTGAAGGCCCGGAAGTCGGCGGAGAGGTGAATACCAATCAAAAAAATTAACGATTAATCTATGAATTAATAGTTAAAGGGACACTAAACACAGGATTTTTTTGTTTTTAAAATAACAAACATGTGATACTTACCTCCACTGTGCAGTTCGTTTTGCACAGAGTGGCCCGAAAACCTGTCTTCTGGGGTCCCTCTGCGGCTGTCTGGGCTCCTCCTCGCAAAAGCTTTCCCTCTTCATGCGAGGGCGCTCGCATGGAGGAAAGCTTTTGCGAGCGCGCTCCCGTGATACAGCGGCGGCCATAGCCGCCGACTGTATCACTCGGCTCCGCCCCCCAGCGCGCCGCGTCATCCGCCCTGATTGACAGCAGCGCTAGCCAATGGCTGCGCTGCTATCAATCCGCCCAGCCTAGCCAATCAACGGCCAGGCTGGGAACCAAAGAGGACGACGTGGACGCGCCCGGGAGATTCGAACGGTCAGGTAAGTACAACGGGGGCTCGGGGGGGCCGGTGCTGCTAGATGTTTTTTTACCTTCATGCATAGGATGCATGAAGGTAAAAAAACTTGTACCTTTACAACCCCTTTAATTTCCCCAGCCCTACTATTTTGTTTTAGTTTTGTAAGAAGAAGAAGAAGAAGAAGAAGAAGGGGAACACCAAAACGAGTTGAAGGTTTTATGTTTTCTTGTTATAAGCTAACCAATATTAAAAGATTTGAACTTTAGTTCTTTTGTCCAGCATTTTTATTAGACTTTCTATACATGGATTTCACATTTTGCATTCCTTAAGGGGCACCCTGTTGGTAGTGAGAGGAGCCATTGCAACCTATTTGAAATTAATTCAGTTTTGGCAACAAGACCAATCTGGTGCTTTAGCCATATATGTTTTTCCTTCTCTAATAAACCATTATGGCATTGGATTTTGGATCTTCCATTTAACTCAGCATTGTGCACCTTACAGCTTAGCGAGTCTTATTGCTCATTCTTTCATTAATACATTTTTTCATTATTTTTAATTAAATACATTTTGAAGTAAAATGTTGGCATGCACATACTTGGGGCACTTTAAATGAAAATTAAAAGACCACAGGAGGTAAAATTTGGATGTTTAATGTGCATATAATAATAGAACTGTATCAGTCAATAAATGTAACATGTACCTGTATGTAACATTGTGTGATACTGTATCAAATTTGTAAGCAATATGTCAATATACAAGTGATTATTAGAATTCTCAACTAAGTCGGCCATTGAGCGATCTTTGGCACACTATTATTGAGTAGGGATGAGCTGAACATCCCCCCCCGTTCGGTTCGCACCACAAACTGCGAACAGACCAAAAGTTTGTGTGAACTTTAGAACCACGTTAAAATCTATGGGACTCAAATGCTTGAAATCTAAAGTGCTAATTATAAAAGCTAATATGCAAGTTATTGTCCTAAAAAGTGTTTGGCCCAGGGGACATGTATCAATGCAAAAAACGTTTTAAAAACTGCCGTTTTTTCGGGAGCAGTGATTTCAATAATGCTTAAAGTGAAACAATAAAAGTGAAATATTCCTTTAAATTTCCTACCTGGGGGGAAGGTTTCATTTTTTATTTTTTTTATGAATGACTTTTCTCTGTATTGCCGGGAGCCGACAATTCATTATAGCCGCAAGTGATTTCAAATGACTTTTTTTCCTTCAGAAATTACACTTTGTGCAGGGACAGTTCTAAGCAGGGGAAACAAGCGCTACTTCACAGGCATACCATACACCCCCACCCGATACAAAATTTAAAGGAATATTTCACTTTTATTGTTTCACTTTAAGCATTATTAAAATCACTGCACCGAAAAAACTTCTGTTTTTAAAACTTTTTTTTGCATTGATACATGTCCCCTGGGGCAGGACCCAGGTCCCCAAACACTTTTTAGGACAATAACTTGCATATTAGCCTTTAAAATTAGCACTATTGAATTCTCCCATAGACTTTTACAGGGTGTTCCGCAGCTTTTCGTATTTGCCGGGAACACCCCAAATTGTTCGCTGTTCGGCGCACAGGCAATGTTCGATTCAAACATGAGTTCGACTCAAACTCAAAGCTCTTCCCTATTATTAAGATAAAACTGCATTGTTTTTTATTTCTCACATCTAAATTATATCTCTTTCAGGAGAATACCTTGCACATGTCAGACAGCCATTCAGCCTCGCCGCTGTCAGTAAATCCATGAATGATAAATCGCGTTTCTTTAGTCTTCCGAAAAAAGGATGTTTTGATGGTTTCAGGTTTAACAGCGCTGATCTCCTGAGCAGAAAAAATGGAATGACAATGAACAAAATTTATTTTCTGACTCCTCAACTTGATTTGGTATGTCAGTGGAAATGTATAGAGGCCTTATACAATATTAAGAACTAAAAATATTTCCCAAATACACTACGCCACTGTATTTTACCTGGCTCTACGTGGAATCCAGGTAGATTTTGTCCAGTAAACGACGGCGGCGTAGTGTATTTCTCCCGGCGCAATCCATCTACGTGATTAGGGGGCGTGAAGCATTTAAAATAGGCGCGTTCCCGTGGCGATCGAACTGCGCATGCTCCGTTCCCAAATTTCCCGCCGTGCATTGCGCGAAATCACGTCGTTACGTAGTAGTAGCGTCGTTTACGTACATTCCTATTCCCGAACTAGTTACGTTAAAAAAAAAATAATAATTTAATTCGACGCGGGAACGACGGCCATACTTAACATGGGTTACGCACTGTTAGACCAGCAAAAAGCTGCTCTAACATTACGTAGCCAAAAAATGACGTAGGCGATTGCGAAGGACACTCGTACCTTCGTGGATCGCCGTAAAAACTCATTTGCATACCCCGACGGTGAAAACGACGCAGACTCCACCCAGCGGCCGCAAAAATATTGCAACGTAGATCCGAAGGCTTACGAAGACGTAAGCCTCTCGGAACGAAACCCGAAGCCGCCGTATCATGGTTTGAGGATTCAAACTAGTTATACGGCGCGCAAAATTTGAAATTACTCCTGTCCAGGCGTAATCGCTCTCTGAATCTGGGCCATGGTTTCCGAAATATTATTTTTTGTTGCTAGGTATATATGAAATATGCAACTGCAAATTGTTTGTATTTTAAATGTTTCTATTTAAAGCCATTAGAGGGAGCTGTGGGTTCCTTTGTTACATTTACCAGGCTATTCTTACCTGCTTTGGAGAGCTCAGTAGGTGAAGATTAGAATACAGACTAAGCTAAATTATTCAGCGACTCCCCTACTCTTTCTCTTCTATAGATCTGCTCTCTATGGGCCAGATTCAGGTAGAGTTATGCCGGCGTATCAGTGATACGCCGGCATAACCCTGACTGCGCCGGCTTATCTGTTTTCCGTATGCAGAAAACAAGAAACGCCAGTTTGCAGAAAAGATCCGACAGGCGTAATTGTATTACACCGTCGGATCTTAACTGCAATTTTAAAATGGCCCCTGGGGGCGTTCCCGCTGATTTACGCCGAGAATATGTAAATCAGCGAGATACGCCAATTCACGAACATACGTTTCCGTAAGGGGTTTCCCGGCGTAAAGATAAAGCTGCCAAAAGCAGGCGAATCCTATGTTAAGTATGGACGTCGTGACCGCGGGAAATTTGAAAATGTTTACGTCGTTTGCGTAAATCGTCCGTGAATGGGGATTTACGTTGATAACGTTCACGTCGAAAACACCGTCATAATTCGGAGCATGTGCACTGAGATTTTTCTATGGTCGACCCATGCGCAGTACGTTCGGCGCGTGGACGCGCCTAATTTAAATAGGAGACGCCGCCTACACACCGAATTTGAATTAGGCCGCCCAGTTTACACTAGGCCGCCGTAACTTTACGCATGGGAACGCATTCGGCGTTCCCATGTTAAATATGCAAATGAGCAAGATACGCCAATTCACGAACCTACGTACGCCCGGCGCCGTAATCTATGCCATTTACGTAAGGCGTTTTTCCGGCGTAAAGATAAACCACCAAAAAGATGGCGCAGCCCATGTTAAAGTATGAACGTCGGAACAGCAGTAGTTTTTACGTTGTTTACGTAAGTCGTACGTGAATGGGGCTGTGCGTAAGTTACGTTCGACGTCTCTTAGGCATTCTATCCGACATGATTCAGAGCATGCGCACTGGGATACGTCCACGAACCGTTCGGCACCTCATTTACATGGGGTCGCGGTTCATTAACATGTATCATGCCCACCTTCCACCTACTTTGAATTAGGCGGGCTTACGCCGGCCCATCTACACTACGCTGCCGTAACTTAGGGAGCAAGTGCTTTGTGAATACAGAACTTGCCTCTCTAACTTGCGGCGGCATAGCGTATATTCGATACACTATGCCCGCACAAAGATACGCTCAGCTACCTGAATTTGGCCCATAGTCTATAGTAAAGGACAAGGACCTGACCTCAACCCAGCTGCACAGATGTGGAAAGTATCAGAATACCAATCCTTGTGTTAGAAATAGAGAAATGGACAATATTGGGGCAGTTGGATGTTCAACAATCACCTGCAGACCTCTCAGCCTCCAGGGTTGAAGCAGAGGATCAGCAACTTTTGGAAATCAAGTGAACTCAGACCCCTCTGACAACCTAAAGAGTGCAGCTCACAAAAATTAAATAAAGCCAAGTAAGGGGGAATATAAACTTTTATAAGGTCACATAGAGAGAGATAATCTACATCGAAAGTGTGAGAAGTCAGACAGGTAATTTATACTTATAGGGCACTAACCTGATAGGTGCTGAGCTTGTCTCTGGTGTAGAGCAGGAATCGAGCTTTAATCGTCTCTGGAGACCAGGGTAAGCGAGGGATGGGTCTCTGCAGCGTCCAAGCAAAGGGTGTATTATCCGAGAAGCAACCGAGACGATCATAGCACACCTCCTCTAAAAGGAATATGAAACATACATGCCTTGTACTGTAAACTCTGTATAAACATTTACACCATATTACACAACAAACTCATATCAGATGTATTTTTTATTATATGCTGATCAGGTTTTAAAAGATTTATTCATTCACAGAACACCATGGAACACCCAGAGAGAGAGACACTTCATATGATGTTTAAATTAAATTGAGAAAATGAGCCATGCATGCAAGATCTTTTGTACATGTATGTATTAAACTAGATATGTATGAGAACAAATAACTCACTCAGTGATACAGACGTCACGATGGACATCCCCAGCAAAATCTGGCTCAACATCTGTAGAGTAGGAAGAAACACCACATATTACATGTACAATAAAGATAGGACAATGCATGTTGCCAGTAATTAGAGATAAAAAAATATATATCAATATTTTTTTAGCTTTTAGAGATGAAAAAGTTGTCTTTGATAGGCTTAACAATAATTTCTATGATGTTTCACTGAAGGTACATCTTTGGTTGATTGAAAACCAGGTACAAAAGGCACTAGAGAACAGATCACAAGGTCTAAATGGCTTACATCAAAGAGCCTTACTGACTGGAGTGGTACCAACTGATTGCTATAATTGTGGTTATCAAAAAAAAAGGATCAAGATAAATTCCAGGAAACTACAGACCAGTCAGCCTAACATCAATAGTATGTATGGTAAAGGTATTTGAGGGAATGGTACGGACATGTGTACAGAAATGTGTCTGTGATAATAGTATCATAAGTGACTGCCAGCATACGCTTCTTTGTCAGACCAACCTGTTATCATTCTATGAGAAAGTAAGTAAGAAATTGGATGGGGGAAGTCTAGCAGATGCAGTTTATCAGAATTTTTCTAAGACATTTGATACTGTACCACCTCTTCCCAGGTGTCCATGACCAAGGGTTTCAGGATGATGAGCATATTTTCGCCTGAAAATATGTATTTAACAAACAGTTGCACAAATATCATGCAACATATAAAAATGCAATTACTATATTGTTATTCTACAGGGCCTGTGCTTTCATAAAATATTGGAGCTGAGAAAGCCACCAAGGGACCCCAGAAAACGTAGTTCGGGGCGACTCTGCAAAACGAGCTGCACAGTGGAGGTACTTGAACCTTTACAACCACTTTAAGAAGCACAGCAAGTATCCGGGGGGCAGAGAGGGGACCAGGCAAAAAGGGAGAGCAGAACAATAAGGATGGGGGAGGGGGGCTCACAGGGGGATCAGGAGAGGGGAGGCGGCCATCACACCAGTCACATTGACTGTATATTTAGAGAGAAAGAGGGTCAAAAACTGCACAAGTGTCAGACCAAGCAGACCATACTTTATAATATTTTCCCGGACACTGCCTACTTTCATAGGTCAGCCTGTACAATGGGAGCATCGAGGGGTCACCGATCTCTGCCAGGAGTTATGAGTAGGGGGGACCTCCGACTTCCATTTTAACATAATCTCCTGCCTAGCGTAAGATAAGGAAAAAGTTAGGCATAACTTACAGTATCTATCTCCCTCCCATGTAGCTCAGCAGTAAAATTTCCGGGTCAGCCTGTATTCCAACCCCGCCGACATCACTGAGAGTGGAGGCCACAGCTGCACTTCGGGCAGTGGGGGTATCTCTGGGGATATACCTGTGCCAACTCTGTGGAGTATAGTAGGCCCTGTGCAAAAATTTAAGCTGCGCAAATCTATCCCTAGCAGTAATCGAAGAGGGAATATACATAGAAAGGCAATCCTCCTATTCCTCCTCCTCCAGAGATGGAATATCCTCCCTCCATCTATCCCATGTTTTAGTAAGCTTGGTGTCGTGACCCACTGTGAGGTAAAGATAGAGGGAGGAAAGAGGATGCCCCATCATCCGAAATCAGAAGGCGTTCAATGGAGTCTGACTCCATGATCGGGGGTTCCGGGAATTGAGCTTTAAAGGCATGGTGTAGCTGCCAATATCGAAACTGGAAGGAGACCGGCAAGTAGTAGCTACCACGCAGCTCCTGAAATGTCCGGAGTCTACCATGCCTGAACTTGATGATCCCCTTCTTTGCCCATATGGCTGGGTCTGGGATACTATAAAAGTGGGGCAACATAGGGTTATCCCACAGGGGAGCGTGCGGGGAGACCTGATTCGGCTTCCTGTATATCGCACTCGCTTCCTGCCAGACTCTCACCGTAGTGCGCATAAGCGATGACATGGAGGGGCTAGCCCTGAGACCTCGGAACTTCAGGTTGATGACTGCTGCGTACGAGCCCAGGAGAGCCGCCTCCAGATTCACCGCCGGATTTTGTTTCGGCTGGGAGAACCACCACCTCACCGTGACCAACACCGCGGCCCAATAGTAAATCCTGAAGTTTGGGAGTGCCAATCCCCCTCCCGACAGGGGGAGGTACAAAAATGTTCTTGCCACTCTGGGGGGGCCTTCCGGCCCACACAAAGGACAAAGCGACACTCTCCAGTTTTTGGAAGAAGGATCCGGGGAGAGGAGATGGCGTGCTCCTAAAAAAGTACAGAAACTTTGGCAGAAAAAACATTTTCAGGAGGTTAACTCTGCCCACAGGCGTCAGGGGTAGGGAACGCCACACTGCACATTTAGACATTAGTTGCGACATTAGGGGTTGTATATTATTTACCACAAAGTCCTCCACCTTGCTCGTGATTTTAACGCCCAAGTAGGTGAACTCCTCCACCCACCTGAGCGGGTTATTCAACGAGGGTCTTGGGAGGCTGGGATTGAGCGGAAACAGGACTGATTTGTCCCAGTTTATGCGAATCCCTGAGTAGCGCCCAAATTGGTCAAACATCTCCAGTGCCGTCCTCAGCGAGGATGAAGTATCCTGTTTTCAAACTTTTTAACAAAATAAATATGTGAAAGGTGTGGCGTGCATTTGTATTCAGCCCCAGAGTCAATACTTTGTAGAACCTCTCTTTGCTGCAATTAGAGCTGCAAGTCTTTTTTTGTATGTGTCTACTAGATTTGCACATCTAGAGAGTGACATTTTTGCCCATTCTTCTTTGCAAAATATCTCAAGCTCTGTCAGATTGGATGGAGAGCCTCTGTGAACAGCAATTTTCAAATCTTTCCACAGATTCTCAATTGTATTTAGGTCTGGACTTTGACTGGGCCATTCTAACACATGTATATGCTTTGATCTAAACCAGGGGTCTCAAACTCAAATTACCTGAGGGCCACAAGACAATTTTTTATATCCCGTGGGGGCCACATGCAAACTTCAAAAACAGCACTGGTGTCAGTGGATGCATTATTAACACCCAGCACTACCCCCTACACAAATAACTCCTCCCCTCACACTTCACAAATACCCCCTGTTCAGAAATTTAAACCCCAGTCATACCACTAACGACTTTGCTCAGCCTTAGTGTGATAGCTTACTTACCTCTCCTCCTGGAAGTCGGCTGGTGGCTTGATCTTCTGCCTCTCAAGTCCTCTCCTCCTGTCAGGTCCTGGCTCAACACAGGCCTAGTGGCAGGGCACTCCGAGAACGCCATGATCTCCCGCTAGGGTGACCACGTTTTCCGGATTGCCCGGGACAGTCCCACATTTTGCAGGTCTGTCCCGGGCACCTTTATTCCAGGACAATACAGTGTCCCGGAATGAAACTAACACAGCCACCACCTCGAGCCAATCTGATGCCCCCAAAAAAGGCCGTCATATCACCACTTTACTCACTGGCAGTACTTGTCCTGACCGGGAATGCCTGGAGGAGCACAATCCCTGTCCCCTGCTTGTAATTGGAGAAATCATAAGTCCCGCTTCTTGTGTCCAATCACTGTGCTGTGATTCAATACAGCACAAGCTGATTTTTGGGGAGGGAGGGTGTCCCTAAATGGTAGTTTGGAAATGTGGTCACCCTATCTCCCACCCTGAGGCAGCAGCAGGATCCTGAATCCAGGCACAGCCTCCGAGGGAGCACAGCTCTGAACGATCATCAGAGCCTAGGTGGATGGGACGATGGGCCATTCCTCCATCCTCTCTGTTCTCTCTGCTCTCCTGTGCTGTGTTTCCTTTTTTGTGTGCACTGCAGAAGAGGACACAGGAGAGTGAGAGAGTGCACAGCCCAGGATCGTTCCTGCCCACGGCCATTTGTAACCGCTCGTAAATGGCCCGTGGTCAGGTACTTTGAGACCCCTGATCTTAAAAATTCCATTGTAGCACCGTCTGTATGTTTATGGTCGTCGTCCTGCTGGAAGGTGAACCTCCGCCTTAGTCTCAAGACTTTTGCAGACACTTAACAGATTTCCTTCTAAGAGTGCCCTGTATTTGGCTCCATCCATATTCCCATCAACTCTGACAAGCTTCCCTGTTGAAGAAAAGCATCCCCACAACATGATGCTGCCACCACCATGTTTCACGGTGGGGATGGTGTGTTCAGGGTGATGTGCAGCTTTAATTTTTCCACCACACATAGCATTTTGCTTTTAGGGCAAAAAGTTAAATTTTGGTCTCATCTGACCAGAGCACCTTCTTCCACATGTTTGAGGCCGCGTACACACGGCAGAGATCCTCGACGGGCAGAACACATCGTTCCGCCCGTCGAGGCTCTCTGCCGGCCGTCGAAATCGGCGACCCGCCCGTCGGGAATGGCAACCAGACATTCATCCAGGCGGGCCGTCGAGGAAATAGAGAGCGTGCTCTCTATTTCTGCTCGACGGGCTTCCCGACGGGAAGCTCGCCGAGACCGTACACACGGCCGAGGTCCTCGCTGGAATGCACATTCCAGCGAGGTTCTCGCTGGTTTTCAGCGAGAACCTCGGTCGTGTGTACGCCGCCTGACGCGTGTTCCCCACATGGCTTCTAGCAAACTGCAAACAGGACTTTACAATGGCTTTCTTATTGCTTCTCTTCCATAAAGGCCAGATTTGTGGAGTGCACGAATAATAGTTTTTGGGATAATGTGCTCAATGAGATATTCAAAGCTTGGGATATTTTTTTATAACTTAAAGGGGTTGTAAAGGAAAAAAAAATATTTTCCTTAAATAGCTTCCTTTACCTCAGTGCAGTCCTCCTTCACTTACCTGATCCTTCCATTTTGCTTTTAGGCCCCGTACACACGAGGAGCGTTTTCATCGGACATGTCTCCTGGGAGATTTTGGTTTGATCTGTGTACACACGATTAAACCAAAATCCCTGCGGACAGACATCGCTGTGACGTGGCAGTGATGTCGACGCCACCACATCACCAAACCAGGAAGTAAAATACTTCCACGAATGCGTCAAATCCATTTGACGCATGCAGGAGATTTCGGTCCGCTGGTTAGGTGTACTAACCAGCGGACATATCCGACAGACGGCTTTCCAGCAGACAAGTTTTAAAGCATGATTTAAAACTTTTGTCTGCTGGAAACCTGTCTGCTAGCCCGTACACACGATCGAATCTGTCCGCTGAAACTGGTCTGCGGACCAGTTCCAGCAGATATATTCGATTGTGTGTACGCGGCCTTAAATGTCCTTATTTCTTGTGAGAAATCCTCACTTAATGTTCTTCTGTCTGTAACTCCACACCAGGTGGGGGTAGGGGGAGAGCAGGAGTGTCAGGACGCCCACTAACACACAGCTCCTTTCTCTATCTGCAAAGAAGAGAGTGTCCTGATACTTAATGATGTGATGTGGGGTGACATAAAGAAATATAGATAGACAGAGAAAGAGAGAAAGAAAGAAAGATAGATACAAAAAAAAGATAGATATAGATAGAACGTTAAAGATAGAAAGAAAGGAAGAGGGATAGATAGATAGGAAGGAAGATAGATGAAGAAAAAAGATAGATAAAGATAGAAAGAAAGAAGGGAAGATAGATAGATAGATAGATAGATAGATAGATAGATAGATAGATAGATAGATAGATAGATAGATAGATAGATAGAAAAAAGGGAAGGAAGGAAGATAGATAAAGAAAGAAAGATAGATAAAGATAGAAAAAAAAGGGAAGAAGATAGATAGATAGATAGATAAACGATAGAAAGAAAGAAGGGAAGGAAGATAGATAAAGAAAGAAAGATAGATAGATAAAGATAGAAAGAAAAAGGGAAGGAAGATAGATAGATAGATAGATAGATAGATAGATAGATAGATAGATAGATAGATAGATAGATAGATAGAGACAGATAAAGATAGAAAGAAAGAAGAGAAGGAAGGAAGATAGATAAAGAGATAAAGGTAGAGGGATAGATTAAGAAAGATAGATAGAAAGAAAGAAGGGATGAAAGGAAGATAGATAAAGAAAGATAGATAGATAGATAGATAGATTAAGAAAGATAGATAAAGATAGAAAGTAGGAAGGAAGCTAGATAGATAGATAAAGAAAGAAACATGGATAAAAATATAAATAATGAAGGGAAGATAGATAGATAGATAGATAGATAGATAGATAGATAGATAGATAGATAGATAGATAGATAGGAAGGAAGATAGATTAAGAAATAAAGATAGATACAGATAGAAAGAATGAAGAGAAGATAGATAGATAGATAGTGAATGAAAGAAAGAAAGAAGGGAAGGAAGGAATATAGATAGATAGATAGATAGATAGATAGATAGATAGATAGATAGATAGAAAAGAATGAAAGAAATAAAGAAGGGAAGGAAGGAATATAGATAGATAGATAGATAGATAGATAGATAGATAGATAGATAGATAGATAGATAGATAGATAGATAGATAGACAGAAAGATAGAGAAAGATAAATAGAAAGAAAGAAGGGAAGGACAATAGATAGATAGATAAAGATAGAAAGAAAGAAGGGACAGGTAATAGATAGATAGATATAGACGGGTAGGTAGATAGATAGATAGATAGATAGATAGATAGATAGATAGATAGATAGATAGATAGATAAAGATAGAAAGAAAGAAGGGAAGGAAGGTAGATAGAAAGATAGAAAGGAAGGAAGATAGAGAAAGAAAGATAGATAGAGATAGAAAGAAAAAAAGAAGAGAAGGATGATATATAAAGAAAGAAAGATAAATATAGATAGATAGAAAGAAAGACAGAAGGGAAGATAGATAGATAGATAGATAGATAGATAGAGAAAGATAGATAGATAGATAGAGAAAGATAGATAAAGATAGAAAGAAAGAAGGGAAGGAAGTTAGATAGATAAAGATAGATAGAAAGAAGGGAAGGAAGATAGAAAGATAGATAGAACGAAAGATATATAAATATAGAAAGAAATAAGGGAAGGAAGGAAGATAGATAAAGAGATAAAGATAGAGGGATAGATTACAGTTTTTCTCTATTGTTTTGGCTCATTTCTTGAAACCGAGGGGCTAATGTGCGCATGCGTGGTGACATTATGCAAATGATCTGCTGCCTGTGTTATGTGCTATTTTTTAAGACAATGTTGTGTCCGAGGGTTTACATTAGAACCACTTTAAATGACTAGCATAATATTGAAAAAACTTAAACGTGAGGGGCCCCCTATTGGGCGGGGCCCATGGGCTTGAGCCCAGTCAAGCCCAATGGTAAGTCCTGCCCTGCCCAACAGTACTGCTAATCAATGCCACCTATCAGTGCCCATCAGTGCCTCCTGATCAGTGCCACCTCTTTGTGGCACCTATCAGTGTCCATCAATGCCACCTATCAGTTTAGCCTCATCAATGCCTCCTGATCAGTGCCACCTATCAGTGCCTGTTAGTGCCGCCTCATCAGTGCCCATCAGTGACAGAGAAAAATGATCTAAGATAAAAATGTAAAACGGGAACAGTGTTGCATGACCCCGCAATTGCCATTCAAAGTGTGAGAGAGCTGAAAGCTAAACATTGGCTTATTCAGGAAGGGGGTAAAAGTGCCCAGTAAGCAACTGGTTAAAAAAAATGTGTTTATACCGCAACTCCAGGATGTAATTTTGACAGTTGTAAATGGCAGCAAGTGCAAGAATGGGAGTGGCAGCCTGGCAGAAGGACAGGAGGTGCTACACACACAATGTACTTTGATTACATTTTAGGAGCATGTGAAGTACACCCAATGTTCCTGGCTGGTTACAGTGCAACACCCACAACAAATATTAATGGTTTTAGTTGGGAGGAGCAAAAGGTCAGAATTTCTGTTTAGTTTAATTGCTGTTTGTGTGCCCACTGTAGAGACTACAGTCTTCATACATACACTGGAACAAATATTGTATCTTACTGTAACGGAATACACCGTGACAGACTGAGATATTCCTATGTCTAGGGTCACCTTATGTCCACTAGGGCCATAGGGTGACAAAGATTCATAATTCATATGTTACAGAAGACATTAATAAGGGACATTAATAATAATTCATGTTTGCAGGATGTCTTCAAATATCAAAAGCTGTTAGCTATTCAATCTGGGCACACATGATTTGGAAAGGTGTTAATTCAGGTCTACAAGACCAGAGTGAGTCATACCTTTGTATAATATGCTATTGAAATATCGGAAGGTGTTGATTGCACCCACTCTCACAAGACTCTGCCATTGTGTGATAAAGCTGTATAGATAACTTATTCAACTAGATGTCTGTGTTACTATTCAAGGTTAATTGAACACTATTGAAGATGCGGTGCCGACCGGTCTACATGGTTAGCTTACCTGAATGCCTTTTAGAGTGTGATTGAAGCCCCCCATGGTGTGAAGGGGGGTGGAGATTGCATTGCCCTGTGATTAACTGCATTGTGCTTGAGACTGTATAAGAAGCTGAGAAAATACTAATAAATTGTCATATCTTTGGAAGCAAGAACGGAGCTCTGTCTCGTCTTATTCTGGGAAAGAATATGGATCGTGTATGCAATATTGTCGGAGTGTGTCAGATAAGCTTGTCGTGGTTGGATGGAAGGTCGTAAGCGGTGGTGACCGTTACACTTACCATTACCTTACCTTACCTTTTTAATTATGTATGGAGCAGAAAACAGTCTGTCTGTTATTTCTTATCCTAGAGCAGTGATGGTGAACCTTGGCACCCCAGATGTTTTGGAACTACATTTCCCATGATGCTCATGCAATCTGCAGTGTAGTGGAGCATCATGGGAAATGTAGTTCCAAAACATCTGGGGTGCCAAGGTTCGCCATCACTGTCCTAGAGACTCCAGGACAAACAGAGAGGTTTATTCTTCCCAGAAGGAGACAGTACAGAGGTTTTAACCTGTCACGACTCCATCCATAACAAAAAAAAAGAAGAAGAATGTGTCAAAAATGTATCAAAACTGTCCGATGTATACAGTAAAACCTTGGTTTGTAATTCGTTCCAGAAACATGCTTGTAATCCAAAGCACTTGTATATCAAAGCATTTTTTTACAGGGTATAAAAGAGAAGAGAGGCACCTCTAAGTGTAGCAATAAGTTGCTAAATGTTGTACCGTCATTAAATGTAAATGTAATGTGTCTTCTTTTTTTATACCCAGTTGTGACATGATGCTACTCTTATATCAAGACATCGTTTGTATATCAAAGCAAAAGGTTTTACTGTACACTATAACTTTTGCGCAAACCAATCAATATACGCTTATTGCGATTTTTTTACCAAAAATATGTAGAAGAATACGTATCGGCCTAAACCGAGGGAAAAAAATATTTATATATTTTTTGGGGATATTTATTAGAGTAAAAAGTTAAAAATATTGGGCCAGACTCACAGAGCCATTACGTGGGCGTTTCAGGAGATTCGCGGTGTAAGTCTAATTGTGCGCGTGCGTTTCGATGCGCCGCATCCCCAAAACGATATACGCAAGAAACGTACTTTTTTTGACCCGGCGTACTTTCGATAGACTGGCGCATCTGTCTGGGCAAAACTGCGCTAGACACACCATTGATTTGCTAGTCAAATATGCAAAGGAGGGAGTTACGGGGATCCACAAAAGAACGTTGGGGCAGCGCAAGCTACGCGCTGTGCGCAACAGCTGCATGTCCTGTCTAAAATTAGACCATATACTGTAAAAGCTGGTATAAAATTAGACAATTCGTCTACATGTCAGATAAAGCAACACTGTTAGTGAGGAGCTGAGCAGTCACACTTGCTGCACAACAATCTGTATGCCAACATGCCAGGGACATCCTTGCTCATAGCTATACTACTGACTTTAGAGAAGCAAAGAAGGAGGAGGGCACGGAGGAGGGCACGGGACAGGATATACCGCACACACATAGACCTGTTTGGCATGAGTGATTCTGAGGTGTATCGCGTCTTCAGATTCACCTCTCATGCCATCCTGGAATTAACCATAACCCTGCAGGAGGACATCACCAGCCCAACACACCGCTCTTATGCAGTGCAGCCACTGGTCAAGCTCCTGGCAACACTCCATTTCCTTGCCAGTGGCTCTTTTCAGCGTACAAGTGGAGTGGTGGCTGGGATGTTACAATCCTCCATGAGCAGATGTGTGCACCAGGTTATCCCTGCAATCCTCAGACGCATGGCCAACCAAATCATCAAACCAACCACTGAGGACCTGCGGCTGAAGGCAATGACAGATTTCTACAGAATTGCCAGATTCCCACGCACCGTGGGGGCCATTGATTGCACACATGTGGCACTCCAGCCCCCCCATGAGACAGAGCACATGTACTGCAATCGGAAGCATTGGCATTCCATCAACGTACAGGTGATAGTCGATGCCCAAGGCCTCATATGGCACGTCCGTGCCAAACACCCCGGGTCCAGCCATAACAGCTACATATACAATCAATGCCACATCCGAATGAAATTCGATCAGAACGTGTATGGGGACACCTGGCTGGTTGGTGAGTGACATGGGTGGCAGGCATGACTGTACCCCCCCATGATGCACACATCACAAGGGGCACATGCATGACTAACATCCTCCTGTCTTTTCCCTTACAGGTGACTCTGCATATCCACTGGGACCCCATCTCATGACTCCTATCCGGAACCCTCAAACCCCAGGAGAGGAAAGATACAATGAAGCACACGCCCAAACAAGTGCAGTGGTGGAGCGCACTTTTGGCCTCCTGAAGTCACGTTTCCGATGCCTGGATAAGTCTGGGGGTACCCTGTTGTATTCCCCAAACTTTGTGTGCCAGATCATCAGTGCCTGTTGCCTGCTGCACAACTTCGCAGTAAGAAAGGGCCTGCAGATTGACCTACGTGATGATCTGACCCCCCAACCAGACAATCCCCCCCTAACCGAGGATACCCCGTCTGCTGAGGGAAGAGCAGCCAGGAGACAGCTCACATTGGGCATTTTTGCACGTTAAACACACACATTAATCATGGCACAATGAGAATGCATGCATGCACACCACTGTGGTCCCTAGCACACACACCCCACATCCTCATTAAATTGGATTAGCACAAGCCCACCATGCAGGACTTGTGAGCAGCAACGCCACGCCACGGCTCTAATTATGTCACTGTACATTCATACACCATTCACACGGACCTGGGGATCACTTCTCCCTGGTTCTGGGGAACCCTTCTCCACCAAAAATGAGGGTGACACCCCTTTTCCGGCAGGAATATCACCCCCACATTCAAAAAACACACACAACACAAAAAAAAATTGCCCAGCAAAAACAAAAAATGTATGCTGCTGGCGTGAGCCACGCCTGGGGCGCCCACGGCCACGGCCCCGGCTCCTCAGGGGAGACTCATGGGGGGGGTAATCCGGGGAAGGAGGAGCAGCCCCTGGTCTCTGCCCACCTGGCGGCCGGCCCTCCAAGGCCATGGCAATTCTGTCGAGGCCAGCACTTAATGATGCCGTATTGGCCTGGATAGCCTGGGTGAAGGCCCTCACATCCTGCCCAACGTCTGCTGTTGTAGTCTGCAGTTCGTTTAGGCGGTTTGTAAGAGCCCGGGAGTGGCAGTCCAGGTTCCCAAGCGTATCCTTTATGGAGGACAGGATCTCCTCCATCCTCACCAAAGTCTCGCTGACCTGTCCAAGATGGCGGGTCTGAAGGGCCTGGTCCCTTCTGAGATTGGCGGGCAGAACCTCGGCCACCCCCCTGGTCTTCTGGGACGACTTCCTGCCTCCAGCTGATGCTTGTGGCCGGGGAGAAGGGGAGCCCCTTGGCAGGGGAGCCCTGTTGGGGAAGGAGTGGGAGGGGCTACCCCTTATGGAGGGCTGGCTGCTGTTAGCCAGAGGGGAAGAGTCCTCCAAAAACAACAGGCCACTGCCTGACAGGAACTCCTCCTCAAACTCCTCCTCCTCAACCTCCTCCTCCACAACCTCCTCCGAGGACTCCGGCATTGTCTGGGGGTCCTCATCAGGCTGCCGTCCTGGGGATGGTGCGGTCAGGCCAGATGGCCCAGCACCCTCCTGCACATCTGTGGATGACACAAAACATTCACAGGTTGGAGGATCCACACACTTGCCACATATTCCCTTCCCCCCCCCCACACCCACACATGCTACACACCTGATAGGGCAAAAAAAACGTACCTGTCCTCACGGCCTCCTCAATGGAGTCATAGCCAGGCAGGCCCTCCACTTCTTGCCTATGAAAGGTTTGGGCCACCGCACGCTCCTCCGCTGTCAGCCTAACAGGGCATGGTGGGCCCCCTCCAGTGCCCCTGGCATAGGTTGCCATCTTCCCCAGCTTCTTTCGGACCAGACGCCGGAGATCATTTATTTTCTTCTCGATCCCCTGGTGTGTCCGGGTCTCCCCCCCCAACAGAATTTACCTGGTCAGTAATCGTCTGCAGAATCTCCCTCCTCCTGGCCGGGGTGGTGTGGGCACTCTCCGGGCCGTGGAGGAAACGCCCATATTGGGTAATGGCCCGGGCAATAAATTGTTTCTCCCCCAACGAAAAATTAAGCTTTCGCTTCCTCTCAGTCATACTCATACAAAAACTCGCTCACAAACAATCACCAAAAAACACACACAAAAACAAGCAGGAACAATAGAGCAACAAAACAAACAAACAAAAATCTATCAACCAAAAAGTCTCACAAGCAGTCACCAAAAAACACTATCAAATATATTATCAAAAACACTAGATCAAACAGTCAACAAAGATCACAAATACAAGTCACAACTTTACAAACAACAGAACAAAAGCACCTTGCTGTATGGGAAGGGATACAAAGGGATGTACTTTTGCAAAGGAAGGGCGTTTCTGTCTGTCTATTTAAGCTGTCTGCGTAGTTCACTAAGTAGCCCGGGTCCACTTCCAATTTCACTGATTGCGATGTTCCCGAGTTGTGAGCATGCGCACAGAGGTGCTGACCATGGTCTCCTTCAAGCGCGCATGCGTGAGCCGGCCGGCCCTTCATTTGCATGGGGTCACGGCTCATTTCAATGTAACACGCCCACGTCCTTCCCAATTTGAATTACTCCGCCTTACGCCTTTGAAATTACGTTGCACAGGCGCACATTTCTGCGCAAAACCTACGAGAATAGGGTGATTGCGCTGCTACATTGCGCCAGTCTAACGTAAAGGCGGTGTGCTACGCAGGTCCAATAGTGCGCAGATGTACGTGAATCTGGCCCATTCTCTTTAATATTGCACTTTTTTCAAAATTGTCCCTCTATTTTTGTTTATAGTGCAGAAAAAAAAAAAAAGCAGAGGTGATCATATACCACCAAAAGAAAGGCCTATTTGTGGGGAAAAAAAGATGTCAATTTTGTTTGGGATCCACGTCACACGACCGCTTAATTGTCAGTTAAAGCGAAGCAGTGCCGAATCGCAAAAAGTGGCTTGGTCTTTGGCCAGCAAAATGGTTGCGGGGCTTAGGCCACGTACACACGGCAGAGAACCTCGACGGGCAGAACACATCGTTCCGCCTGTCGAGGTTCCCTGCCGGCCGTCGAAATCTGCGACCCGCCCGTCGGGAATGGCAACCAGCCATTCTTCCAGGCGGGCCGTCGAGCAAATAGAGAGCGTGCTCTCTATTTCTGCTCGACGGGCTTCCCGACGGGAAGCTCGCCGAGAGCGTACACACGGCCGAGGTCCTCGTTGGAATGCAGCTTCCAGCGAGGTTCTCGCTGGTTTCCAGCGAGAACCTCGGTCGTGTGTACACGGCCTCAAAGCGGGGTTCCATCCACAGTTAGCATTTTTTAAGTGTATGTCCTTTAATCATGCATTTTTATAATATAAATCCGGTCACTTACTAATTTTACAATCCGCCTCCGCTCTGCATAATTATTCAGAAAAGTTTATAAAACTAGGTCCACACCGTTGTCATTTTGCTTGTGGGCATTGTGAAGCAAACAAGCACTTACTTCCTGAAAGTCTTGGGTGGGGAGTGATAATTGGGCAGCGCACTGCATCCTGGGAAATGATGACACGAATTTCCCAGGAGCATTAGAGGGAGATGATGTCAGAATCCTAGGTGATTCCAAAGGTAGATTTTGTGGGACCGCATAGCAACAGGCATTTCCAGATGAGTAAAAAATTATTGTTATTTTTTTTCTTTTTTAGGTCTAATGAGCACAATAATGAAAACAAATATTTGGGATGGAAACTCCACTTTAAGTGGTAAATAAATACTTGCACTTTATTAGACACATTTTAGATATAAATAGGACATTTTGAGGTATTATGTGTACCCCTGTATTGTTTGAATTACATATATGTAGTTTATTATTTATATGCCAGATATTGGGTACATTTTTTATACACTTGCACTTTGTTAACGTATCATATCAATTGAGCTTTGGATGGGCTAAAGAAATAGCACAAGGGGGGATAATTTATACTTTATAAGGGGGGTGGAATGGACGGGAAATACTTCTGGATTAAATCTGAAGGGGGAGGGGAAGAGGATTGGGATATATATGCTATATGCTTTATCTTTTTTTCTTTTGAATCTCCCGGCTAGGGATGAGCTTCGAGTTCGAGTAGAACTCATGTTCGACTCAAACATTGCCTGGTCGCCGAACAGCAAACTATTTGGGGTGTTCGCGGCAAGTTCATGTGAACTTTAGAACCCTGTTAAAGTCTATGGGACTCGAACGTTTGAAATCTAAAGTGCTAAATTTAAAGGCTAATATGCAAGTTATTGTAATAAAAAGTGTTTGGGGACCTGGGTCCTGCCCCAGGGGAGTGTTTGGGGACCTGGGTCCTGCCCCAGGGGAGTGTTTGGGGACCTGGGTCCTGCCCCAGGGGAGTGTTTGGGGACCTGGGTCCTGCCCCAGGGGACATGTATCAATGCAAAAAAAGTTTTAAAAAAATGCAGTTTTTTCAAGAGGAGTGATTTTAATAATGCTTAACGTGAAACAATAAAATTGAAATATTCCTTTTAATTTTGTACCTAGAAGGGTGTATAGTATGACTGTAAAGTAGCACTTGTTTCCTGTGCTTAGCACTGTCCCTGCACAAAATGTAATTTCTGAAGGAAAAAGGTCATTTAAAATCACTCGTGGCTATAATGAATTGTCGGATACCAGCAATACAGAGAAAAGTCATTCATAAAAAAAAGAATGCATGGGGTCCCCCCAAATTCAATTACCAGGCCCTTCAGGTCTGGTATGGATTTTAAGGGGAACTCCACCCCAAATTAAAAAAAAAATGCCGTGGACCCCCACACATTTTTTTTTTATGAATAACTTTTCTCTGTATTGCCGGGAGCCGACAATTCATTATAGCCGCAAGTGATATTAAATTACTTTCTTTCCTTCAGAAATGACACTTTGTGCAGGGACAGTTCTAAGCATGGCAAACAAGCGCTACTTTTCAAGCATACTTTACACTCCCCGCCCCCCCCCAGATATGAAATTTAAAGAAAATTTTACTCTTAGGCCTCGTACACACGATCGAATTTGTCCGATCGTGTGTATGGGCTAGCGGACAGATTTGTCCATCGGACAAATTTCAAAGCATGCTTTGAAATTTGTCCGCTACAAACCTGTCCATCGGATATGTCCGCTGGTTAGTACGGGAAACCAGCGCACATGCGTCGTATCCTGTGAATCGATCCGACGCATGCGCGCGGAAGTGTTTACTTCCTGGTGCGGTGACGTGGCGGCGTCAACGTCACCGCCACGTCACCGACACGTCAGCGCGCCGTCTGCTGGCGGGGATTTTGGTTTGCTCGTGTGTACACGCGAGCAAACCAAAATCCCAGCAGACAGATTTGTTCAAATCTGTCGGACGGACAGATTTGAACAAATCTGTCCGCTCGTGTGTATGGGGCCTTATTGTTTCACTTAAAGGAATTATTAAAATCACTGCTGCCAAAAAGACTGCAGTTTTTAAAACTTTTTTTTGCATTGATACATGTCCCCTGGGGCAGGATCCAGGTCCCCAAACACTTTTTATTACAATAACTTGCATATTAGCCTTTAAAATTAGCACTTTAGATTTCAAACGTTCGAGTCCCATAGACTTTAACAGGATTCTAAAGTTCACATGAACTTGCCACGAACACACCAAATAGTTCGCTGTTCGGCGACCAGGCAATGTTTGAGTCGAACATGAGTTCTACTCAAACTCGAAGGGATTACAGGCAATGCCTCATTTTTTTTTCGCACGCTGAATTAATAAAATATTTTGAAGCTATGAGGAAAAGGAGACGTAGAACTAATGTAATATGGATAGTAATGGCTGCAGGGACACTGCACTCAAAAGAGATAAATAAGATGGAAGATAGGACGCCTAGTGGATATACAAAAAACTATAGGTACAGCGCTAGAAAAATCATGACATAAATGATAATGAAAGGTAATACTAATTGAATGTGAAATAACTTATAAATAGGGTGAGAATAATGTGATTATAGGAAGTGAGATTCAAAAGTAATCCAATAGATATAGTCCATAATCTGTGAAACTAAACATAATATCTTCTTCCACCAAACGACACCCAGTGAATAAGGTTGGCTCCTTACCACAAAGATAGACCGTATATACACCGGTCAGATGAACCTAGGGATAATTAAAGTCTTCCCAGACAGACATCTCCAGAGCAACGGACAGAACATATGATGGTTCCACGGCGTTGTTTGAACAAGGTATAGTGATGTGTTCAAATGCTCATGGGAGAGAAAACAAAAAGGCCCATGGTGTAGTACGTAATGGTAACGGGTTTATTGAACAAAATTTTTTATGGAAATGCACTCACACTTTAGTTGTAAATACAGCGCGAAATAGTAATGCAAGATTGCGGCGTCTCCTCTGCTCCGTGCCAGTGAATAAGGGCTCCGTGCTGTGTAATCCGTATCCGGTGGACGTGATGACGCACCACTGCTTAGGCCACACCTACGCGTTTCGTCATCAAAAGACGTCGTCGGGGATTGGCTGGCCGATCGCGTCATCACGATGCCCTTAAATAATACACCTGCGCCATCTTTGATTAAGGCGGAAGTCCGGGCTTGATAGGAAAACATATAACGTCGGCGTCAACGCGTCAACCGCGTACAACGTTATCTACACTTACGGAGCAAAGAGGATTAGAAAAAAAGGAAGACTGCCATCTTGTGGAAAAAAAGGAGAACACAGACGGGCCCACATTAAAGCAAAGAGAAGCTTGGAAAGGAGGTGCCTAACCAGCAGACCAAAATCTTCTGCATGCATTGAATGGATTCGACGCATGCGTGGAAGTATTTTACTTCCTGGTTTGGTGATGTGGCGGGAAAAAAACGTCACCGCCACATCACCGCGCTGTCTGTCCGTGGGGATTTTGGTTTGATCGTGTGTACACACATCAAACCAAAACATCCCAGGAGACATGTCCGATGAAAACGCTCTGTCCGACCGTTTTCATCGGATATGTCTCCTCTGGTGTATGCGGCCTAAGAGAAGTCAAGTATTTACGATGATTCAACAGACTAAAGCTAAAATAGTATGTTTGCAGGAAACACATATGATAAAAGATAATTTCAAATACTTGAAGAAGCCCTGGGTTAACCATATCTACCATTCATATCACAAATCGTATTCAAGGGGAGTGTCTATTCTCATCCACCGTTCAGTGCCATGGGAGTATATTAGATATAAATGTGACCCGGATGGTAGATATGTCTTCATCTTTGGAAGTTTACACGCTTTACCATATGAATTTATGGGAGTTTTTTTAACCCACAGCACGCAGGTATGCAGGTAGTGAAGGACGCAGTACTGTTTATGGCTCAATACCCCGATGCATATGTGATATGTATGGGAGATTATAATATGATACTCGACCCAACTTTGGATAGATTTGGAGGTGCAATTCTAAAACGGGCAAGTAGAGATAACACTTTTAAAAGCCTTCTAGATGAGGTAGGGTGGTCGAACTTATGGAGAGATGGGAACCTGCACATTAGGACTTACTCATGGGCAGCCCCAGGAGGAGGGTGTCTATTTTAAATTGATATGGCATGTGGAAATGACAAAGTACAACCACTGATGAACTTGATGGTTTATCTCCCCAGAGGGATCTCTGATCACTCTCCACTAAAATTTGTGCTGAGAGTTGGCCCTAAAGGGAGCCAACCAATCTGGAAAATGCACCTATACTGGCTATATCCCAGATTGGGGTTAATGATCGTATTCCAAAGCAGCAAAATTTCTTTTTTGAGGCACATGAGAACTATGCAATGGATGGCACAGTATGGAATGCATTTAAAGCAACCATATCCCATATCAAGGGATCAAGTAGGCAAGGAGAGGAGGAAATAGCTATACAATGCGTACAAGCAGAAGATGATTATGTATCTAATCCATCAAGTGAAAATCGGGCAAGGTAGGAAAGTCTCCTTAGGTTACCCAAGGGACAAATAGAGATAAAGGCCAGACGGAAACAATTCTTTGAGGCAAAAAAAATAATTGGAGCAGGGGAACCAGTCTAGTAGATTATTGGCATTTATTGCCAAACAGCAAACAACAAACTTGGTTATCTCTAAGATACAAAATGAATATGGGTTACTTGGTACAATAGAAGATATCTTGCAATGCTTTCATGAGTATTATGTCAAGAAGCATGCTACCTCATTAATATGCACTGAGGAGGAAATCGATGGGTATTTGGAGGAGATGGCATTCCCGGAAATATCAAAAGAGAATGAAAAATTCATGGATGGGGAAATTATGGAGGAAGAAGTAAGGGAGACGATTTCATCGCTAGCCAGTGGTAAATCCTCAGGACCAGATACTGTAGGATACCTCTGGAGGTGTATAGTAGATATATAGATCAGATAGCCCCAATATTAACCAGGGTATATGGAGAGGCATTTGCTAAGGGGGAACTCCCAAATTCAATGTATGAAGCAACAGTATATACTTGAGTATAAGCCGACCCGAATATAAGCCAACTTACCTCATTTTACCACAAAAAAATGGTAAAACATATTGACTCGAGTATAAGCCTAGGGTGTCCATCTGCATGCCTCACTGTGCCTCACTGTGTCCATGTGCATGCCTCACTGAGCCCCTGCCTCACTGTGCCCATGCCTCACTGTGCCCGTGCCTCACTGTGCTGTAATCCCCGATCGTAAGTCCCCAGACAACAAATTTTGCACACTTGTAGAGGAGAAATGGGGCTACATGTGTGCCAATTTCCAGGTCTATGGAACCTACGACCGTCCAGTACCGGGTCCCCAAAGTCACCAGAGAAATTACTGTTTAACATAGGAGTCTATGGAAGGGATGCCTGGCTTTGAAAAATTGGTGCTCCCCGGCCATAGGTCCCTGGACACCAAACCTTGCACACTTGTAGAGGAGGAGTGGGGCTACATGTGTGTCAAATTTGGGATCTAGGGGACCTACGGCCAGCCGGTACCGGGTCCCCAAAATCCGGGAGATCAGGCACAAAAAAGTGACTTGAGTATAAGCCGAGGGGGCATTTTCAGCACCAAAAATTTGATGAAAAACTTGGCTTATACTCGAGTATATACGGTAATTCTAATTTTAAAACCAGATAAGGACCCATATGAATGTACCTCCTATAGGCCAATATCCTTGTTAAACTGTGATTACACAATCCTAGCCAGGATATTAACTAGAAGCCTGAACACTGTAATAACATCTACAATCCACCCAGACCAGACAGGTTTTATACCCGGTAAATCAACATCGATAAATATCCATATAACATAATTGGTGACGCAGGAATGGCCCTGCCAGATATGTATGTGTACTATCTAGCTGGAAAATTAAGACATCTGCGTAATACAAGAACAAAATCTGGGGGTGGAGACGTTTTTGTTAAAAATTATACAGGCGGAGAGTCTGTTGATAGGACCTAAAGCAAGGTGTACGCAATTACCAAGAGTTAGGATTCCCATGCTCTCGCTGATTTGATCGGCATGGCGAGAGGTTAAAAAATTAATACGATTTAAAGACTAGTGTTGAGCGGAATACGCCATATTCGATTTTGCGATATTGCGCGAATATATAGAAGAATATTCGCGAATATTCGCTAATATCGAATATTCGTGATATTTTATCCAAAAAAAAATTTGCGAAATTTCGCTAATGCGAAAATGATTGCGAAATTCTCATAAACGGAGATGATTTCCTGTATTACTAAACTAATATGCACTAAACACTAACTCTACACCAGGGATCCTCAAACTATGGCCCTCCAGCTGTTGTAGAACTACACATCCCATGAGGCATTGTAACATACTGACATTCACAGACATTACTAGGCATGATGGGAATTGTAGTTCCTGAACAACTGGAGGGCCGTAGTTTGAAGACCCATGCTCTACACTAACTCTACTTAAAAGAAAGGAGAATAAGGGGGCAAAAGAAGGGCGGAGAAGATAATCACGCAATATTCCTATTGCGCGATTATCTTCTCCGCCCTTCTTTTGCATCAGAGCCAATCAGAATAACTCGAATATTCGGCAAAAGGAATATCGCGCAATATTCCTTTTGCCGAATATTCGAGTTATTCTGATTGGCTCTGATGCAAAAGAAGGGCGGAGAAGATAATCGCACAATATTTCGTTTGCCGAATATTCGAGTTATTCTGATTGGCTCTGATGCAAAAGAAGGGCGGAGAAGATAATCGCACAATATTTCGTTTGCCGAATATTCGAGTTATTCTGATTGGCTCTGATGCAAAAGAAGGGCCGAGTAGCTGATGCGATTCTTTTATGTTGCCGAAAATTCGCAATGCGAATTTTCGGCAACATAAAAGAATCGCATCAGCTACTCGGCCCAGGGTCTCTCTCTAATCATACCAGCAATGCTTTTAGACGTCGATGGAGATCACTAGGATGTGATTTGTTTTACAAATAAATTTGAAAAAATTCGCAAAATTCGAGTTATTTGCGAATACTCGAATATGCAATATTTGTAGCGAATATTCGCAATGCGAATATTCGTGAGCAACACTATTAAAGACATCCCGTTCGAATTATCAAAATTCACATTAATTGGAATATTAAGAACTCTGAGACCAAGAGGACTAGTATCCAAACTACGGTATATACATATCTAATGCAGGCAAAGACATGAGAGACTCCACTCCAGTTCAAATGGCAAAAGATTTGTACATCTATGACAGAACAGACCTGTAAGAAAGCCTGTAAATCACATTTGGTAGTATCCCCAGCAAGTAATAATAGATTGATACAGCTATATATAATATATCAAGCTTATCTTACACCGCATAAACTAAGCCTGATGAGAAGAACAGAGAACGTGGAATGTGCAAGAAGTTGGGTACCAGAGCCTGATTTTGAACATTTAATGTGGTCCTGCCCCCCCAATAGGTAGATATTGGAGACAGGTCCTAGATACACTGCCAAAAGTGCTGGGATAATGCATTCCATCTACACCAGAGGTCTGCTTTTTGGGACTGATTGAGAGCCAGCGGGTGACTGGATATGGTAGGACCTGTCTACAAGAAAAGCTATTCATGGCATGTAAGCAAACTGTGATTAGGTGGATGCAACAAATACCTCCATCTAGGGAGCAATGGCTTAAAGGATCACTAAAGAAAAATTTTTTTTTTTGCTGAAATGACTGTTTACAGGGTATAGAGACATAAAAGTTAACTGATTCCCTTTAAAATGATTAAAAATAGATAAAAATCAATCATATAATATGCCTCTAGTTTCACTTTCGTTTTTAAAAAGGTTTTGTGTTTATGTTTAGTAGAGAGAGAGACAGAACAAAAACAAACAAATCCAGGGCAGTGTTTTGTTTTTAAATTGAATCCCAGGGCAGTGTTTTGTTTTTAAAAAGAATCTGATTGGGTCTGAGGAGTTTGAGACACAGCTTGGACCACAGTGAAAAGCTGCCATGAGATTTTTCATAAGGAGCCAGACAAGCAGGAAGTGTGGAGATCAGAGAAGTATTACAGCTACTTCAAAGCAAAAACGAACAATGAGAACATAAAAACAGCACTGCATTAAGGTAAAGGAAGCTATTTAGCTTAAAAAAAAAATACCTTTAGTGATCCTTTAAAGCAATAAGCCATATACTTACATATGAGAAATTAATGTATTAGTATAGAGGAACACTACAGAAATACCATAGAATTTGGGGTGGATGGTTAAAATCATCTTTAACTCTTAGTAGGTAAGGAATAATATATGAGAGGGGCATAGACAGAAGGCTACCCCTTGAATATGGAACCTAAGAAACGGGGGAGGTAGTGGAGGTTTCAGCCAGGGGAAATGGGTGACTCGAACTCTGTCTTTCTGGGAGGGAGAGGGATTTTTCTCTACCTTTCACCCACTCCAGTCTCCACTCTACTTAGTATTCTCTATGATGGGATTCAGTGTGAAGGGAAGTATATAAAGAATTATTCTGTAAATGCATTTATTAATATGAAAGAAACAAATTAATTGAAAATGATAAAATGTGTGTAAATGCAGATATAACGTATATACTCGAGTATAAGCCAAGTTTTTTAGCACATTTAAAGAGTATTTTAAACTCAAAAACCTGGAAGCTGATTGGTTTCTAGGCAGAGCTGCACCAGATTTTGCACTCTCCAGTTTTAGTAAATCAATCTCAATGTATCTATGTGATTATGTAAGGGGAACTCTGATGGGGATTTTTTTTTTTTGACCCGCAGATATTTGTAAAATAAGCCATGTGTCCCTCATAGTGAAAAGTTTGGAGACTCCTAGTTTAGAGTAAACATACATTAAGGCAGCTTTTAATTTAAAAAAAGTTATCTGTAACATAAATAAGCAAAAAACATAAACAATATATAACAATACACTATATAAAATAATGATAGTAAAATCCCATTTCACTCAGCTAAATTCTGTAATTTGTCAGTCAGGAAATTTACACTTTCTGTAATATCGTCACTCACCTTTGTCACCAATGGCACAGCTGGGTGTCTATGAGATGGGACAAAGGTGAGAATGCTCATATATAGTGTATTTAAAGGGAGGAGGCAACTTGGATGAAAATTTTCATCCAACTGAAACAAGATTGTCTGGTTTTTATAATCTTCAACTCTCGTGACCCCCCCCCCCATTTTGAATGTAGTAGTGAAGTAGAAAGTTGGGCTATCAGTGTTCTTTTTGAAATTGGGCCAACAATTGTCCTCTGCCAGGAATCCTCTTACTACATAGAGTTGATGATTGAAGAATTATACAATCTAGGTTGACACTTGATCAACATGGCATTTTAAAGTTTTTTTTTCTTTTAATTCTCTACATATACAAAAGAATGAAGCATCCAAGAGGGACCCTTTTGAGGCCCTTTTGTGGAAACCAATCACAAAGCTTCTTTGTCCTGAACGCCAACTGGAAGCACATATTTTTACTGCAACTAAATTTACCATAGCAAGGGCCTGGAAGACCCCAGCCCTCAGCTTTGTAGCAGTTAAAAACTGCGTGAATGAGAAACTTACTGCAGTTTTATCGAACACTCATGATAAGTTCCTCTGGGTATGGCAACCATGGGTGGCTCACAACCGCCCTTCACGATTTGACCCAGCGTTACTTTCCCTTTGATGAGCCTCTGTTTCCCCCACCCGTGGACCCCCCCTCCTCCCCTATCCCCCTCTTCCCTATTTATTTCCTTCTTTTCTTTCTCTTCTATCTGGTTCTCTTCTCCTCGCTGTCTCTCTCTCTCTCTCTTTTTTCTGTCTGTTGCTCTGGCCCAAAGCCTTGGTCCTATTGGCCTTGGGCACATGATGTGCCACTGTTTATTTTGCAAATTGGTAAATGTCACCCTCCTTTGTGTAATCTTTTTAGTTTGTTTTCCTTCTTGTAATGTTGAGTGAGTGAGTGAATCATTTGTATAGCGCTACAAATGCAAACTGAATCGCCTTAAGGCGCTTGGTATCCATTTTCTTCCTTAGCCTTCAGAAGAGGTGGTGTAACGGTCACCACCGTTTATGACCTTACATCCACCCACGACAGCTTATCCGACACACTCCGACAATCCTGCATACACGATCCATTCCCCAGAATCAAGATGAGACACGCAGCTCTGTACTTGTTCCAAAATGTATGAATGCTTTAATGCAGGGATCCTCAAACTACGGCCCTCCAGATGTTGTAGAACTACACATCCCATGAGGCATTGTAACACACTGACATTCACAGACATGACTAGGCATGATGGGAATTGTAGTTCCTGAACAACTGGAGGGCCGTAGTTTGAAGACCCATGCTTTAATGGTTTCTTTTCAGCTTTTTATTCAGTTACAAGCATGTGACAGTAATCAAAGGGACAATGAGATCTCCACCCCCCTAATCACACACTAAGGCTAATTACTAATTAGTGTCCAGACATTTCGGCACCGATCTTGACGAGACACATTCCTTTAGATAATGACATCAAAACAAAATACTATCACACAATGATTTGACCTCAACCCACATCATTAGACAGACGTACTATCTCTGGCAGAAGGGTCTTAACACCTGGACATCAATAGGCTATCACACAGTGTTATCACACAATGAAATGTCTTTTAGGAGCAGACCTGAATTAACACCTTTACACAATGGACAATAAAATGTCTAGGAGTAGATGCAATTGACACCTTTCAAAAGAATGTTTTCCCACATTGAATAACCAACAACTTGCGATATCTCAAGACATCCTGCAAACATGAATTATTATTAATGTCCCATCTCATGTAATACATGAATTATGATTCACTAGCCACCCCATGCCCAAAAGAGGCACAGGGTGGACTCAGACCCAAGAGTTATCAGTGATGCTGACACAGGAGTATCCCCCATCCTTCCAAAGTCTCTGGTTGTCATGTGTCATCCCATTACAGGTGGGTCTTGAGTTTTTTTCTGAAGGCTCAATGATGTTAGTTGGTAACGCGTTCCACAGTCAAGGTCCTTGGACTGCGAATCTTCGTTCTCCTTTAGACTTGTAGTGGGATTTGGGGATTTGAAGTCGATTTTGGTTGGTTGATTGAAGAACGCGATTGGAGTTGTGGTATTTTATTTTCTGACATGAATATTAGGGGGGGGGGGCGATTCCTTGTATACATTTGTGAGTGAGGCAGAGGGCCTTGAATGTGACCCGGTCCTTTATGGCCAGCCAATAAAGGGTCCTCAGGGGTGATGGATTCCCAGGGTTTTTTCCCTGTTACCAGTCCTGCTGCCGTGTTCTGGACAACTTGTAGACAAGAAATCTGGTATTTTGGGAGTCCGAGGTAGAGGGAGTTTGCATATGTTATATAGACATCTCGCCTTCACATATTTCACATATAATCACATATAATCCGGTGGGACAGCCGGTATGTCACCTAGACCAGCATAATGTCACTTTACCAGGACACTCAGGGTTTGGACATCCTTTTGCTGGTCAACTATGCCCACCTTCGGATTTCTAAGGGCTGGCTCAAATTTCAGGATTACGGATTAACCTTTCTGATGCCTGCAGTTTTATACTTGTTAGTCCATGATGTGTCCACCACTGTTTTTGTACTATCCTGTTGATGTGTGTTTTCAATAAATCCCATACAAAAAACGAATAAAGCATTCATTAGAGCAATGTACAACATGTACAACAAATAGGTGCAAGATCTCACATAATACAAAGACAATTCAAAGTAGCATGGTAATATATAACGAGATACAGAAATGCAATATATTCTGACATCACTAAAACCCACATAAATTTCTCACTTCCAAAACATCAGGAGGTAACTGGACAATATACCAGAGTTTGCTCGGGCAGACACTTCAGTTTTTTAGAGGGAAAGGAACCAGACCAGAGGAGCTAAATGACGCTTATGGGAGCCAAAACAAAAACATAAACAAAAGAAAAATGGGATGCATGTGTGCTTTAACAAGAAATACGTGAGGGCCTCAATCCCCAGAGCAGCCTTCCAGGAGAAGCTACCTCGCTTCTGAGTATACAAACATGTCCCATTTGTTGAATGATCCTCTGCACCTCCGACCAATACTGTTTAAGTTTTGGACAAGACCAGAAAATGTGAAGTAAGGTTTCCCCTTTTCTCTCTGCTTCTTCAGCAATGATCTGATGACTTTAGAAAGAATTTACATAGAGTGGCCCAGGTGAGGTACCAACGTATTAATAATTTGTAATTGAATTCCTGACGTGCATATGGATGATTTCAGGGAAAGGTGAACGATGTTCTAACGCTGGGCAGATGTGAAGGTTTTATTAAAATCCCTTTGCTATTTGCTGAGGTCTGGCAGAATATAATCGCCTAGGAGGGATATTAGCAGAATATAATCGTCTGGGGAGCATATTAGCAAGGTTTAAATCTTAGAGAGGGTTAGGGAAAGAGGATCCTTGTCCTTGCAATATGATATAAACATTGTCTGCTGATGTTGAATGTTCGCCAGGGGTCCTAGGGTTTGAAAGTAGTGACGTAGCTGTAGCGCCTGCAAAAATGTTAACCCGTACAGACCACCTAACTGCACCAGTGTGGAGACTGTGGGCCAAGTATCAGAGGTCAAAAAATGAGAAGCCCTGAAAACAGTCCTTCTCAAGAAGGCAACAAAACTAGCCAGGTGCAGTGATTGATTGGAAGAATGCTCAGGATTCCTGCAAGCCAACTCGGAGTATGGGGCCTTTATTGGGATGCGTCTTAACCTCCCTGGCGGTATGATTTTTTCAGATTTTAGGTGCTGAAAGCTGAAAGTACAATTATTTTGCATGGAAATTTGGCGTTTTATATTGTAGGCCTGTAATTCTTAGGAATAACTCACTTAAATCTGTCCAAACAAGAGTCTAGTAGACAACCCGAGTATGATAAAGTTTGAAACACAAAATCATAAATTATAATATAATAAATAACTATAAATAATTATAACAAATTATAATATAATAATAATAATAATAAAAAATAATCAATAATGTAATCAAACCAAAAACACTGAAATGTTCTCAGTTGCAGAATTGTCACTTTCATTACTTTCAGTGTTTAATGACGAATTTCTCCACAAATTACTATCGCTCAATTCTGCAAGTGATTCTAATTTATTATCGCTGTTTTCTAGGTGGTCTAAAACCCCTTTTGACATAAAGGGACACTTTTTGGTTGCTATAGACAATCTCCAGTTTCCAGGCAGAAAGAACAGTTTTTATAATATAAAAGTACATGCAGGTCACTGGAAAGACCACTAGGGACAAAGGGGGTGTGTAATTATTTTATACAGTACTGTAATCTGTAAGATTGTATGTGTATTGTGTTTTCACTTTTTTGAATTTTATTGCTGATCTCCACCCCCATGCGTAGTAACATCACAGGGAACATAGCTTGGTGGCAGTCGGGCACTGTGAATCAAGCAAGGAAGACACAGCGCGCTCACACAGCGGGGAGACATCGCAGGATTCAGGGGACAAGGTAAGTAACTGTAGCGCCCCCTTGCGTTTAGCGTGGGTATTGCACTTTAAAAAATAATAGTTGATTGGGAGAGTTACTTTGCTCTCAATCGCAATTGTTGAGTTACTGGGCTGTCTTGTTCTGGGAAGGTCCACTGGCTCGGACTACATTCGGGGGATGTAAGTTCATCCTTGGCCGGCAGTGGGAGCTAGAGGGATTCCCGGCAGATTGGGTCTTCCCCAGCAGCCAATTGGAGAGTTTTCCTCTCGCTGGGCATGCTGGGGAGGGGTATATCTGCAAGAGAGTTCAGGTGTTCTGGGTTCTCTTGGCTTTCCCTGCGGGGGGTCCCGGAGTCGGGGTGCGGCATCCACCTTTAGGGTGTGCGCACCCAGGGACCCAGTCGGCGTGGCCCATCTGGCCAATAGCCGGGCCCTGCTGAGTCTCGGTCGGAGACGAATCTGATGGGGACCCCAGTAGATGGCTGGGCTCCTGAATGTCGCCGGGACGATCCGATACTAGAGCCATAGTCAGGTACTTTTTGCTGTCGCATGGTGCCGGACGCACGTAAAAATAGCTGGGAGGATTTGCTCTGTTCGGGTGCTGACAAATTATTCAGATTATATTGGCCTGTGACAGAGGCCTAGAGCCGGGTCAGAGAGAGAAAGACCCATTCCTCCTAGCCTGCGTTGTGACAGTGACGCGCGTGAATTGGCGCTGTCTGCGAGTGAGTTGCGCTGTGTGCCTATCCAGGCCTGACATCAAGAATCTCTATCTCTTATTCATCAACCTGTCCTTTTTCATCGAGTTAATGTTTGGCTATGTTGGCCTGGAATTAAAGCATAAGAAAATCTTTATTGCCTGTCTGGAAATTCAAGTTATTGCAAAGTGTTCTGGTGCATCCCTAGACCAAGCAAGGGTAACTTCAACATGCCGTTCCCATCATCAATCCAGTGGCCCTTTTGGGGGTGACGATACACGTGGGGGCTCGTCCGGGATTCGGCTGTTGCCCTTGGCAACCAGAAGTGAGTGTCTAGACTGTGTGTTGGACTGTCCGGAGAGCTGGGAGCTGTTCCCGTCTGTGAGGGGCTGGCTGTTCGTTTCCTGCCTTTTGCCCAGTGCCAGCGATGTCGGGCCCCTTTGTTTGAGGTTGTGCCGATGGTTGGACCTCCGCGGGAGTACCACGTGGATCGGTTTACCGGAGCTGTTGCTGTAGAGGTGGAGGCTGTCTTGTCAGAGGTCTTACCGCCTGAGGAGTCGGAGATCCCGAGTGGTACTGTTGCACCTGGCTCGTCTGACATGGACCTGCCACTGACTACCTCGTCTGTCCTTTGCCTGGAGGTGAGTCCATCGAGCGGAATGGCGAATGTCCGCAACCACGCGGCCCACGCGGTGAGCGTGCGGGCCGATACTATGTAAGGTAACATCCATAGTACCCCATACTGCTAAGGGTAACATCCATAGTACCCCATACTGCTGGGTAACATCCATAGTACCCCATACTGCAGGGTAACATCCATAGTACCCCATACTGCTCGGGTAACATCCATAGTACCCCATACTGCTTTTAGATATATTTTTCACGTGATTTTATTCATTTATTTTAAATAAAGCCTTCATTGGTTTTTTGATCTGCACCATTGGGAGCATTTCTTTTTTCTTTTTCCCATGCCACACATGTTGTGTTGATACATGAGCCTGGCCATCCCTCCATTGGCCTTTTGTTATCCGGGTTCCTGTCCCTGAAGTGAGGTATCCGACCAAGATTGAATCCATCATCTCAGCTGGAGTGACCATCGCTGCAAAACCTTTCACGCACAGAGCCCAGGGTCCGCTGTGACCACCATGCCTGATCTGACTTGCTGTTAGTACTAACATGTGAGTCCACCACAGCTGGTAAGAGTATCCATTTCCATTGATTTTGATAGTCTGAAGGTTGCTACAGACAAGCCACCATTGTTGTCTTAATTTCCTTGAACTGGCATCATATGTGAAGATTTCATTCATCCATTTGGGACACACCTATGAACTATTCATTTTTGTTTATTTTGTTTGGTTGGTTTTTTCACTCATCAGTTTGCCAACATATGTATGGACTATATCAGTATTCCACACATGTTGAGTACAATTGTCTTTTACTATGCTTTTACATACAATTTTTGTTTGATTTCACATTGTTATGTCATGTGAATTTGGCAGCATTTTCACAAAACTAATTAGTATAGCGCTGCACTTTCTTTCTCCACATATGTAAGAAGTTACCAGTGAGGAACAGCCCGCTGGCCAGATTGATTGGGCCGCTATACGGGAACTTCGTGGATCCCCCGCGGCCATGCGGGGTTTGTTCTCTGAATTATCTCCCGGTCGGAGCGGAGGATTCTTATGACCTAGAGTTTTGGCCGGGCGGCTCACAATCGGATGGAAACGATCTGCCTGACCACCTTTTTGAGCCCCGGTTCCCTGAGCAACAGGGTTTTGGAGGACTTTGGAGCTCCAGGAGAAGAAGGAGGAGACAGCGTCCTGTTCGGGAGAGACCTAGCGAGCCAGGAGCCGTGTGTTTGCTGTGAGGGGTGTGTCTGTGTGGTGAGTTTTGTCGCACCCCGTGTGTTTCTATTTTCTCTACCTCATTCCGTCCGGGTCGGGCGCCTGTTGCCGAGCTCTAAACCCCTGTCTGTTAATTCTGGGAAGTTACAGACAAATATGCCCCCCTATTCATGTGATGTGAACGTTCTCCAAGTTTTTTTTCCCCCCTTACTCCTCCGGAACCATAAGGACTCTTGTGTGATGAACTTTCGGGAGGGGTTTGGGTTCAGTCAGTTAGAATGGGGAGGGCTCTTGTGCAAATGATACCCTGGAACTGTTGAAATCAAGAGAAACAGTAAGAGGTCTTTTAGACCCCCAATCCCTCCATAAAGAGTACCTGTCACCACCTATTACTGTCACAAGGGATGTTTACATTCCTTGTGACAGCAATAAAAGTGATCCAAATGTAAAAAAAAAAAAACACAATTTAATATAATAAAAATAAATAAAATAAATACGATTTTTTTTTAAAGTGCCCCCCTCCACGGAAGTCACGCCCGCATATGAAAACAGTGTTCAAATCACACATGTGAGGTATCGCCACGATCGTCAGAGCGAGAACAATAATTCTAGCACTAGACCTCCTCTGTAACTCTAACCTGGTAACAGTAAAAAAAAAAAAAAATGTAAGCATCGATTATGGAGATTTTTAGGTACCGTAGTTTGTCGCCATTCCATGAGTGCGTGCAATTATAAAGCGTGACATGCTTGGTATCTATTTACTCGGCATAACATCATCTTTCACATTATGCAAAACAATTGGGCTAACTTTACTCAAAAAGTTGCGTTTAAAACACCGCCACACAAATACCATGTGACATAAAATATTGCAACGATCATTTTATTCTCTAGATTCTCTGCTAAAAAAATGTATATAATGTTTGGGGGTTCTAAGTAATTTTCTAGCAAAAAATACAGATTTTAACTTGTAAACACTAGTGTTGCTCACGAATATTCGCATTGCGAATATTCGTAACGAATATTGCATATTCGAGTATTCGCGAATAAATCGAATATCGTGGTGAATATTCGATATTGCGAATATTCGTATTTTTTCAAATTTATTTTTAAAACAGATCACATCCTAGTGATCTCCATCGACGTCTAAAAGCATTGCTGGTATGATTAGAGAGCCTGGGCCGAGTAGCTGAGGCCATCCTTTTATGTTGCCGAATATTCACAATGCGAATATTCGTATTACGAATATTCGCATATACTTTCTCTGCCCTTCTGTGTTTTGTGTATATAAAAAAAAAAAAAAATAGCTTTAGTTTAGTCATATAAGTTTGTGTAAGTAGAGTTAGTGTTTAGTGCATATTAGTTTATAATCCAGGAAAAGATTTCCGTTTTCACGTGTTGACGAGAATTTCGCAATCAATTTCGCATTCGCATTAGCGAAATTTCGCATTCGCATTAGCGAAATTTCGCAATATTGTTTTTTTGATAAAAATAACGAATATTCGATATTAGCGAATATTTCATATATAATTTCAATATATAATATTCTTCTATTCAAATTCCACTGATATAAATGATGGAACACCATTCCTCCAACTGACAACAAAGGTGGATACTGTTTCTCCCAATGACACAAAAACCAGAGCACTACTTCTACCAATGGCACCGATGATGGGGCATTATTTCTTTAACTGTTAGAAAGAAAGGACCATTATTGCTCCCACTGACATCAATGCAAGGTGATTGTCACATCCTTCATGTTTCCCTTCTTATTGGGCACCAAGCAAGGGTCACATCAGAGGCCTACCCCAGGGTGGGTCCTTCTGGTTACGCTGGGCACTTAATACAGGGTCACTTGTCTTATACCTGTCATAGTATCTTGCTTTGTGCCGTTCTCATCAATGCCCTGGGACAACACTGAGGCTGCCGTGGGGGAATACTCGAGATTAAGGCAGGCCTCCACTGTTAGAGATGAACGTACACCATGTACACTGGCACCACAACTGTTCTTCAGTTAACTCTCAGGTCCCCGTGACAATGTACACCCTCACTGTAACTTGCATTGAGGAGAGAAGCGTTGAGCCTTGTCCACATCCACCTGTCCAGCGTTTTCCACTACTATTCCCCAGTAGCTTAGTGGGCTGTGCCATGCACCCTGCGCAGGCTCCACACGTGCTCTCAATTTGTTTTTTGAACCATCTTACCTCTGTGCAGAATGGAAACCTCAGCGGTGCGGATCCACTCCCGGAACTATGGAAGACAGACCACTAGCGTAAGGAGTGTCGATAACATCTGCCTCACTGATAAGATAAGATAAGAGATAAGATTTATTGTCATTGTAGAAAACAATTTCACAATGAAATTACATTTCTACTCCACATATTATTCATACATCACAATTGTCAACCATGCATTTACCACACATGATTTAATTATACCAATATATATATATATATATATATATATATATATATATATATATATATAATATATATATATATATATATATATATATACACATATATATATATATATATATATATATACATATATATATATATATATATACATATATATATATATATAAGTGTCCCCATATTATAAAAGTATAAAAAGTGACCTCACATTAAAAATGAAACAAGACAATAAAATTAGACTATGGGGTTTATGTACTGAAGGTAACTCCACGTTACACTAAAAGTGCACAGCAAGTGCACTTGGAAGTGTAGTCGCTGTAGATCTGAGGGGGACATGCAAGGAAAATAAAAAAATAGAATTTTTTAATACAGCTTACCTGTAAATGCTTTTCTTGGGAATATATTACAGGACACAGAGCCTTAATTACTTAATGGGGTATGTAGTCACCACATGTGATTGGACACTGGCAAACCCAATTAGAATTGAGTTCAAGAATTGGAGGCCTGGTAATGCACTGCCCATAAAGCACCAATTGCTCTAGTCGAGTGCGCTTTCACCTGAAAAGGAGGGATCTTCCTTTCCAAACCATAGGCCATAGGAATAATGACTTGTCGAATCTACCCTGCAATAGTGGATTTTGACGCTGCCTGGTCCTTCTTTGGGCCTTGTGGCAGAATGAATAGACTTATCTGAGCCGTAGCTTGCAGATAAACCTGTACCGCTCTTACAACATCTAGAGAGTGTAGACTCTCTTCCTCTGCAGACTGTGGATCTGGAAAAAAGACGGTAGGACTATATCTTGGTTCAGATGAAAACCGGAAACCACCTTAGGTAAAAAATGCAGGTGAGGCCGCAGCACCACCCTGTCTTCATGAATAATCGTATACGGTTCTTTACATGAAAGAGCCGCCAATTCCGATACCCTCCTAGCTGAGGATATGGCTGCAAGAAAAAATCTACTATGATCAACAGATCATACAGGTAGGCTGTTACTGCTATGCCTCGTGCCCTTAGCCTTGCTAGGGCCGGGCAAGTATTTTTGTGAACACTCAAGGTGCTGTAGCCAGCTCCAAAGGAAGGACCACAAACTGAAAGTGGCGCTGATCCACCACAAACTTTAGAAACCTTTGGTGAGCGGGCACATGTAGATATGCATCTTCGATGTCTATTGGAATTCTCCTCCCTCAAGGGTGGAAACAACTGAACGGACAGACTCCATGTGGAAGGAGCGAATGTTCAGAAACTGATTCAGTCTTTTCGGATCTAAGCTAGGTCTGATATGCCCGTTTGTTTTTGGAACCTTAAACAGGTTTGAATAGAATCCTGACCCCTGATCATTTGGGGCTAACTCTATGATTACCTCTTGGGACAACAGGTTTTCCAAGGCCAACAGTAAAGACCTTCTTTTTTCTGGATCTTTGGCAACTCTTGAGCTCAGAAAATGGGGTGGCGGAAGTTCTCTATACTCTAGCTTGTAGACTGAGGACACTGTGGTGATGACCCACTTGTCCTGAACCTTGTTCCGCCAGGTGTTTGCAAAATGCAGCAGCCTTCCCCTCACTCGGCATAGGGAAGTTTTGGGGGTCTGTTTAGACTTTGAACCCCAAGTTCTTTTCTGCCCTTGGGCTTGGCTCTGGACCTTTCCCCTAGGGTTAGACTGGGGCAGCGGTCGCCACTGCCTGGAGACTGAGTACGTTTAAAAGAGGGATGCTTACGCTTCTGCTTAACTGGCAATAGAGTAGACTTGCCTTCGGTAATCTTTTGCATGTATTTATGCAGGTCGTCCCCAAACAGGCATTTTCCCCCAAAGGGAAACGCTGCCAAGTATTTCTTGCAGGAAGCCTTGGCCTCCCAATGTTTTAACCAAAGGGATCTGCGCATGTGTACCTGCAGGAGATTCAAGCGAGATGCTTGTTGAACAGAGTCCATAATTGCATCAATCGCAAAGCACAATGTCTTATGAAGGTCCTCATAAACCTCAATCTCCTCTGTAGGGAGGAGGTTAATCATCTGCTGTATTTGTCCCTTGAGGAACTGCCATACACCAATGGCTGTAACTACAGGTTGTACTACAGCCCTAGCCATGGCAGAGGAGGAGAGGAGGAGGAGATGGGGACTCCAGCTTTTTATCAGTTGGATCCTAAAAACCCTGCATGTTGTGTAAAGGACAGGTCAGGTTTTTGTTTGCACAATAAATAGCTGCATCAATAGCAGGCACCCCCCATGTCTTGGTGAAACCTTCCTCCATAGGATAAAGAAGGGAAAACTGCAACGTCCAACTCTTCTCGAATCTGTTCTGTCAAGTGAGAAATACCTGAAGAGGAAATATATTCCTCCATGATATTTTGAGGTTGTGATCTGGTAGGAAAATTATATAAGGCTTCTACCTTCGGAGTCCACTAAGTGGGGGACATGGGATTGGATACTCTGTTCCTGTAAAGCTCTAGCCAGTGAACGGCTGCATTTTTCTCTTGTTTCATAATAATATTTCCGGCATATGTTGGAGTAACTCTGTCACTTGTCTATGCAATTTAAGGAGTTCTGTATCCCCTCGTACACCTCATGTTTTTATGTTGGGTCTCTAACATCTGTATATCTGTCAGTAATTGGGTCAATTGGGCCTCCCTTTCCTTTTTTATTCTGGAACCATGCTTAATGAGTACCCCTCTTATTACCGTTTTTGCGCTTCCCAGATTGTCACTGCATCTGACTCCTCTACAGTATTTTAATGAAAATAGTACTACAATTCCTTAATGACTTCCTCTACCACCATCTTATCTTCCATCAAACTCTCATTCAAGAGCTTCCCCCTGATGTATCCATCTTTGGGTCGAGGGGAAGAATAAAATCTCCCCCCAAGATAATTTAGTAAATTTCATCAGCTTGTTAATAGTAACGCAGATAAATTGATCTTGGTTATTATTGGGGGCATATATCATGGACAAAGTCACTTTTATGCCACCCATCTTACCAAGGTTAAAAAAAACCTGCCCTCTATATCTGTTTTTTTGTCTATTATTGTCCAGGGAATTTGTCTTGAAACCAATATAGAAACCCCTCTTGATTTAGCTGCCCTCTTTAAGGATTTTTAAGAATTGGTACCTTACCCTCTCTAAAATGGGTTTTCTGAGTGTATGCCACATCCGAGTATGAACGTTTCAAATCTTGCAATAAAATCTTCCTTTTCTCCGGTACATTAAGCCCTTTTGCGTTTAGAGAAGTGACCTTTAAAGCCTCCATCTCCCATACCAAAAGTACCTTCCTTCCCAAGCCATGCTTCCTAAGAAGTCGCAAAAATATAAACGCTGTTACAATTTCTTAATAATGGCTGATGGTTGATTGTACACAAAAAGTTTTCAGAAATGCACGTTTCCAAAAACTTAAAGCGGCGTTCCACCCAAATGTGGAACTTCTGCTCATTTGTCTCCTCTCCCCCTCTGGTGCCACAATTGACACCTTTTGGGAGTTGGGGAGACAGGACACCATAAGGCTACACAGCTGCGGTGGCAAGATCACTGGATTCCAAGACAGGTAAATGTCCTATTATTAAAAGCCAGCAGCTGCAGTATGTGTAGCTGCTGGCTTTAAATTACATTATTTATTTTTTTGGGCGAACCTCCGCTTTAAAGGCAGAGACTCGCTCCACGTACATGCCTTTAATATAAGGCGGTTCTGGTTCAGGCCTGTTCCTTCTGAAATCTACAGTTTCTTTTGTTTTCCCTGTGTTTAGGATCAGGTTATTCACTGTATACCATTCTACTATCCCATTAACCTCTCTCTTGATTGTTCCTCAACGTCTCTAGTGATACAACCGATTATGGTAGTGTCATCAGAAAACTTAACTATACTATTGGTCTCATAATAGGGAGTGCAGTCATGTCTAAAGCGCAGAGAGAAAGAGAGGCCTGGAGCAAAGAACAACAGGAAATTGGCGCAGGGCCGGCATGACAGGGTTAACAGTAAAACCCTTACAAGCCAGGGGGGAGTGGGGAGGGGAGGAGAGGCTATAAATTCCTCCTCCCTCCTTTCCCGGGTAACACAGCTTGGGGAGAAAAGTTCAGGTAGGATGGCTGCTGGGGAATTAGTGCTCTGCCTGATAAGAGGCTGGGGTTGAAGCCATGCTCGCCCAGCTCTGTTAGTGGACCGATCGGCACGGTGAGGGGTGGCTGCAGGCTATCCTGGAGCCGCTCCTCACACAGGCGAGCAATCCGCTCGTTTCACCCCCGGGGGGGGCGTCAGGCCACGCGAGCCCGGCGCTTGCGGCCTACGGAGCGGCACCCCCCCAGGGCCATCCACAAGGCAAGAATGTAGGGGGGAGCCCCACTTGGGCCCCCCCAGCAAGCGTACAGCGGCGGCAGGCTCCACAAGGCGCGGTGCGGGGGAATGGTCAGAGGGCTTTAAGGTGGTGGCTTGGCCTGCTCAGGGTGTTGTGCAAGCTGCTGTGGGCTCTCACCCTGGTTGTGCACCTGGTCAGGGTTAAGCCTGAGTCCAAAAAGGAGGATGAAGCAAAAGGAGGTATAGGTTTATACCCAGGACTTTTGCGAAGTGGTCGCAGTCGTACTAGATCGGGGCGAACGTGATCGGTGAGAAAAAACACTGAACACTGTTCGACGCTTTTCAGTTAACAGGAGGCGATTAGCGAGGCACGGGATGGCTCTGTTGCGACGAACAGTTCAGGCAACGCAGGGCGGTGGGACCGGACATGTAGGTGGAGAGACTGAGGACTTTGGCCTTTGGATGCAGCTCATGTCGGCCCCACAGACGTCCACGACTTTTTTTCAGGGGGGCCAGTGTAACCTATTCCCCGAGACAGTCGGCCGGAAAGAAAGAGGGGGTCTGCTGGCAGTGTAATAAGGGTAACTGCAAGTTTGGGGGGTCCTGCCGGTTCAAGCACGAGGGCTCCGGCTGTGGGGGTAACCATCCCTCTTCCCGTTTTTTTGTGAGCAAGGCACGGTACGTCCCGGAGATTTTACGAGTAAGAGGGAGGACTCCGGTGATGGTGTAAAGGATGCGACCGTTTCTCAGTAGCACCCTGACCGGGCAGCTGCCTGGTCTTTGGAGAGGGGTTTTCAGAGGGTTTTAGCATTCCTTGCAAGTTGGGGGTTGTCCCCCCCCCCCCCCGTGCCTAACAATTTGCGCTCCGCGCTACGTCACCCTGAGGTGGTTTCGGATACACTGCGGTAGGAAGTAGCTCTGGGCCGGATGGGGGGCCCATTCGCCCCTCCCCCCCCCTTTATATGAGTTGGTCGTTTTCCCCTTTGGGGTGGTGCCAAACAAGGAGCCGAAGAAGTTAAGGCTCATTCATCACCTGTCTTTACAGGGGGGGGGTCGGTCGACCAGGCTATTAGCGCGGGGTATTGTACGGTATGTTACGCCTCCGTTGATGTGGCGGTTGATTGGGTCAGGGGTGTTGATGGCCAAGACTGACATCGAGGCTGCCTTTCGGCTTCTTCCGGTACACCCGGATAGTTTCCGGCTATTGGTCTGTCACTGAGAGGGGGAGTTCAAAAGGGACAAGTGTCTACCGGTGGGTTGCTCTGTTTCATGTGCCTTGTTGGTACAGTGTAGTTTGTTTCTAGAATGGGTGGGTCGGTATGTGGCTGGAGTGAACTCCGTGATCCACTATCGGGGTCGACTTCCTCAGCGTTTGCCCAGATGGGTCGCGTATCTGCGCGGTGTTTTTGGCCACGCTGGAACGCATTGCGGAGCGATTTCGGGTGCCGCTGGCACCCGAGAAAAGGGAGGGGCCGAAGTCGGTCATACAATTTTTTGGGCAAGTTATTGGCTCGGAGGCAATGGAGTGCAGATTACCGTTGGACACACTGGAAAGCCTCACGGCAAAAATTGGCGAGATATTTGGTTCACAGAAAGTACAAATCTGAGCGCTGCAGTCGCTCCTGGGAAAACTTATTTTCGTGTGTCTTATTCTTCCTATGGGGCAAGTCGTTTGCAGGCGCCGCTGGGCAAGCACGGCGGGGGTTAAGTCACCCAAACACTTTGTGAGGTTTGTAAAGGAACACAGGGAAGACCTGGCTGTTTGGCACTCCGTATGGCTATGTGGATGTTCGGTACGGTCAGCAATGTTGGCATGGAACTGTTCACGGTTGCGGCCGGGGGTTCGGGCTTTGGTGCATTCTTGCAGGGACAGTGGAGGGCGGGCCTTTGGCCCCAGTCCTGGGTGTCAGCAGGGTTCACTAAGAACTTGGTTTGGCTGGAACTGTTTTCCGGTAGTGCTGGTGGTGGAACTACTGGACCCTGCCTTCCGGGACCGGAAGGTCTGTTTCCATGGTGATAATCTGAGGATGGTACAGGTGTTCATCAGGGTGACGGCGTCCTCTCCCCCGGTTATTCATCTCCCGAGGCACCTGGTGCTGCGCTGTTTCCAGAGGTATATGATTGTGTATGCGGTGCATTTACCGGGAGTGGACAAGGTTGGGGCGGACGCCTTGTCTCGGTTTTCAGTGGGGACAGGTTCTGGGTTTGGTGCGGGAGGCAGAGGAGCAAGTTGTCCCCTGTCCAGTGTGGGTGTGGAGGATTCAGTTGGAATCATCTCCCAGAAGGTCGGTAAAGTGAGGAAACATGGGCGGCCTAAGAGAAGGTCTGGTTGGTGTGGCAGATGCTGGTTCGGGAGGCGGAGGTGGAGCTGGTGGGTCCAGAGGTTTGGGTCCTGATTCGGTATTGTTTGCCCAGGAACATGGAAGCAGGGATGTCACAGTTGGTACTCGATAAGAAAAGTTGTTGAGTCTGGTATTCTCGTTTGAGTGGCTAGGGTGTCCGGAATTTAACTATGGGTTTTGGGTGCGACAAGCACTCAAGGGTTATAGCCAGCAGGAACGGCGGATGGATGCGGATGGATGCGCGGCGCCCAGTATCGTTACATCTTGAGAGGTGTTATGGGGAATGTGGGGACATTGTGTTTATCCCGGGATGGGGTTGTGTCATTTCCGCACAGTGTTTTGGTCTGGCAAACTTTTGGAGCATTCAGGGTGGGCGAGTTAGTTAGCCCCCTCCAAGAAACAGTTCAAGGCGGCATGTTGGCTGCTGACGTGTGGAGGGCACATGAAGGGGCCACACTGCTTCTAAGCAGATCCAAAATGGATCAGAGGGGGTAGGGTAAGTCAGTGCAGGTGCTCACTGTTGTTGGTTCAGACCTTTGCCCAGTCGGGCTGGTGCGGGAATTCCGGCAGGTACGCCCGAAGCTGGGCGGTTCATTTGGTTACATAAGAAGGGGGCTCCAGTATCGCGGTATCAGTTTGTGCCAGGGTTTAGGAAAGGTTTGGGGGCATTGGGCCTAGTGAAGAAGGAATTCTCGGGCCTTCCCTTAGGATTGGGGCAGCGACAGAGGCTGCACGTGATCGTCTTGACGAGGAAACAGTCAAGGGGATAGGCAGGTGGGAGTCGAGGAGGTTTCAACTAGATGTAGGACACAATGGTTGGTGGGCCTGGCATAAGGGTAATTTGGTGGTTGCATCAATGGTTGTATATGTTGCTTACTGTCTTTCAGGTACAGTGCAAGGATTGGTCTGGATTATGGGCCACTCCTTCGGGGATTGGGGGGGCTTGGAGAGCGTATGTGCGACCGGTGGGTCAACAGCTGGGGGTCCCGAGACGGCAGGCTCGTGTACATTGGTTGCGTTTCCCAGGAATGCTGTGGAAGTAGAGTGTTATCGGAAGTACACAGGTTTGCACGTTTGGACCGACCACTGGAGGTACTGGTTCTCCATGTGAGGAGAAATGATTTAGGGCGTGAGGTCAATGCTGGGGTCGCGAGGTTCCCCGGTACGATAGTGGTATGATCGGTCATGGTGGCTGGGACATCAAAGAGGATGGCCAGACAATGGAGGGGGTGAAAAAGAGCTTGGTGGAAGATCGACAGAGATATAGTGGGGGCACTGCGGTCAGTGGTCGTCTCTGAGCCAGCTTGTCGACTTGAGGCCTATGACCAGGGGTTAGATAACGCAGTGCCAACCAAATGTTGTTTGTGAGTAGAAACAGGGGCCTGGTGGTCAGGCATCTGGAATTGGAGTTGTCTACGTGGAGACACCTTAGGGGTGATGGAATTCACTGCACAGACGTTGGTATCGATATGATGGGGTTTGGACCCGTAGGACGGGGTAAAACAAGCATGGAGGGTGTGGAGGTGCGCCCAAAGGTAAGGAGTTACCTTTGGGTGCTGGTGGCGGGTGTTTGGACCTTGCAGGAGAAGAAATTACCCCAAATATGGATGCCATTACCCAGAGGTGGTATGGGTTCTGAAGGGGTGTGGTTTCCAGTCTACCAAGGTTTAGCTGGAATGTTGGTTAATGGGGGCACTGCGGTCAGTGGTCGTCTCTAAGCCAGCTTGTCAGCTTGAGGCCTATGACCAGAGGTGAGGTACCGCAGTGCCAAAAATGTCATAATGTTAAAAGGCTTTACAAGTCAGTGTTAGTGGTGCCTGCAAAGTCCAGCACTAGTATGAGAAGAACTGTTTTTCTCAGGAATTATATGGTTTATATATGTTATTTATAATTGGAAGTTATCTAAAATAAAGGAGGCTGCTACGGACAGTTTTTACTCCAAGTTACAGTGTTGGTCTCATTATTATTAAAGGTTTAAGGGGGAGTATAAACAGTGGGTCTTAGCAGTAAAGGTTATATCTGGGATACCGGTCCTGGTGAAAGGAAAATCTAAAAAATCGATTTGCTGAAAATCTGAATCGATTTGACATCTCAACTCGATTCTAGATTGAAAGTGGAAGTGCCTGATTAGAGCCATCGGCCTGTGGGCTCTAATAGGCTTCCAAATTGTTAAACAGCGGGCGCACGGACTGGGCGTTCCCTGTTTAATTAAACAATGCTGTGTTAGGGAATCACTTCCCTAACACTGACCCGCCTCTCAGCCAATCAGGTGCCAGTCTGGTTACCGGTCACCTGACTGCCTGAAGCGACATCAAGGACGGAAGAAGACATTGAGGGAGCGTGGAGGAGGATGGCGCTGACCCGAGGAAGGTAAGTGCTGGGCTGGGGACAAACTGTCTGTATTTGAGGGGAAACTGTCTGTATTTGAGGGGAAACTGTCTGTATGTGGGGGGAAACTGGCTGTATTTGGGGGGGAAACTGTCTGTATTTGGGGACAAACTGGCTGTATTTGAGGTGAAACTGGCAGCCTATGGGGGGAAACTGGATGTATTTGAGGGGAAACTGGCTGTATTTGGGGAAAACTGGCTGTATTTGGGAGGAAACTGGCTGTATTTGAAGGGGAACTGGCTGTATTTGAGGGGGAGCTGGCTGTATTTGAGGGGGGAACTGGCTGTATTTGGCGGAAAAATGGCTGTATTTGAGGGGAAACTGGCTGCATTTGAGTAAGCCTAGGGCCCTGCGGACAATTGGGCCCCTTACAGGTGTAATGCAAAAAAAAAAATGATGGGCCAGTCTGTGATGGGTCGGTTTGTGATGGGTCAGTCTGTGATGGGAGGGTCTGTGATGGGAGGGTCTGTGAAGGGAGGGTCTGTGATGGGTCAGTGATGGGAGGGTCTGTAATGCGAGGGTCTGTAATGGGTCGGTCGGTCTGTGATGGGTAAGTCTGTCATGGGTCAGTCTGTGATGGGTCAGTCTGTGATGGGAGGGTCTGTGATGGGTCAGGGATGGGAGGGTCTGTAATGCGAGGGTCTGTAATGGGTCGGTCGGTCTGTGATGGCTAAGTCTGTGATGGCTAAGTCTGTGATGGGTCAGTCTGTGATGGGTCAGTCTGTGATGGGTCAGTCTGTGATAGGTCAGTCTGTGATGGGAGGGTCTGTGATGGGTCGGTCTGTGATGGGTCGGTCTGTGATGGGAGGGTCTGTGATGGGTCGGTCTGTGATGGGTCAGTCTGTGATGGGAGGGTCTGTGATGAAAGAGAGAGAAGGAAAGAAGTATTTGAACCAAGGACCCCAGTGCTGCAAGGCTAACCACTAAGCCTCTGTGCTGCCCATATACAGCCTCTATTATATAAGGCCCGCCCCCGCTGAGTGGGGTACATCAGTGATGTCCAATAGAGCTCAGAGATGATGGAAACAAAGAAAGAGAGAAAGAGAAAGAAGGAAAGAAAGAGAGAAAAAAAGAAGGAAAGAAAGAGAGTAGCATGTCTTTTATAGTGTGGGAGGAAACCGGAGAACCCGGAGGAAACCCACGCAAGCACAGGGAGAACATGCAAACTCCATGCAGATAGTGTCCTGATCATGATTTGAACTAAGGACCCCAGTGCTGCAATGCTCACCACTGAGCCTCTGTGCTGCCCATATACGGCCTCTGTTCTATAAGGCCCGCCCCCGCTGAGCGGGATACATCAGTGTCCAATAGAGCTGAGAGATGATGGAAAGAATGAAAGAAAGAGAGAGAAGTGAAAAAGAGAGAAAGAAAAGAACGAGAGTAGCATGTCTTCTATGGGGTGGGAGGAAACCAGAGAACCCGGAGGAAACCCACGCAAGCACAGGGAGAACATGCAAACTCCATGCAGATAGTGTTTTGGTCAGGATTTGAATAGCTCCAATAGAGCTCAGAGATGATGGAAAGAAAGAGAGAGAGAAAGAGAGAGAGAGAGAGAGAGAGAGAGAGAGAAGAACATAAATAAATAAGAGAAAGAAGGAGAGAGAATGATATAAAGAGAAGAAAGAGAGAGAGAGAAAGATGGAGGGAGAGAGATTGAAAAAAGGAAGAGAGAAAAGGAAAGAAAGAGAGAGAGAGAGCGAGAGCGAGAGAGATAGAGAGAGAGAAGGAAATAAATAAAAGGAAATAGAGAGAGAGAGATATTGGGGGAGAAAGAAAATGATAGAGACAGAAATAAAGAGAAAGAAAGGACAGAAAAAAAGAGAGAAGGAAAGAAAGAGAGAGAAGGAAAGAGAGAGAAAGAGAAGGTAAGAAAGAGAGAGAGAAGGACAGAAAGAGAGAGAAGGAAAGAAAGAGAGAGATAATGAAAGAAAGAGAGAGAAGGAAAGAGAGAGAAAGAGAAGGACAGAAAGAGAGAGAAGGAAAGAAAGAGAGAGATAATGAAAGAAAGAGAGAGAAGGAAAGAGAGAGAATGAAAGAGAGAGAATGAAAGAGAGAGAGAGAGAGAATGAAAGAAAGAGAGAGAAGGAAAGAGAGAGAATGAAAGAGAGAGAGAGAGAGAGAGAGAGAAGGAAAGAGAGAGAGAAAGAGAGAGAGAGAGAGAGAGAAGGAAAGAGAGAGAGAGAGAGAGAGAAGGAAAGAAAGAGAGAGAAGAGAGAGAGAGAAGGAGAGAAAGTGGCTTTTACCTTGCAGGTTTAAAAAAAAAAATTGTATATGCGGTTTACACCGCCTTAAAATTCAGTTTTAATTGCTCACTCCTGCAAAAGGCCTTTGCGGAGTCATTCTTCATATAACTGTCTGTGCATGTTTAAACTGTTGTTCAGTCTTACTTTACCCCTTCACCATATACCAAGTAAAGCTTTCCATTTGGTTTTAACTATATTTCCTGTGTGAGGTGTGTTTACTCCTGGAGCCGCAAGTTAAAGAAGGTAATCATACCATTGTTTTGTATTGCATATTTTATATGTGTGTCATTGTGGCCCCAACCAAGTGGGGGACACAATACTATTGCCTTTGCCTGGTGTGCCAACGGAGGGTTTGAGCCACTTTAAGGGGGTGTGTAAATTAGTGAGAGTAGATCCCAAATCTATCCAGCGGCTCCTGAAGGGGTAGCGCTACATTTGTAAAGCATTTTGGAAATTTCTAATAAAGACAGATTGTAAAATCACTGGGATTGACATGAATACATGACATGTGAACTTGTGAAACTGTTTCAACTTTCTTAGAATTTTCTTTCTATCAACAGACAACTTGTAAATGAACCGGTGGCAACACCCATCATTGTGCTTTGGTAAGTAAACTTTTATGTTTTATCAATTGTGTGTATAAGAGAGCTGAACACACAAACTTTGTACTGTGTACGTGCCACGACCAGTGATGGGTTATCACATATTTTCATAGGTCATGGAGCAGAGCTTGCTTTTCTTTTCTTTTCTTCATTACAAAAATTACACTTATGCGGCATACACAGGGTCAGAATTTCCGACAACAAATGTTCGATGTGTCGGAAAATCTGACCGTGTGTAGGCTCCATCGGGCATTTGCTGTCGAAATGTCCAACAACAGTTGTTTGAGGCCACGTACACACGACACACGAAACTCGACAGGCGAAACACATTGTTTTTCCCGTCGAGTTCCTTGTTCGGCTGTCAAAAAACTTGTCGAGCCAAATTTTCCCATTGCCCTACGAGGAAATAGAGAACATGCTCTCTTTTTGGCTCGACGAGTTCCTCGACAGTTTTCTCGGCGAAAAGTGTACACACGACCGTTTTTCTCGGCAGAATACATCTCCCATTGAGCAGCGTGAGCTCCGGTGACGTCACTGGGTGTGCGACGACGTTTCAAAGCATGCGCCCGTCGGAGAGCGCACTTCTTTCTCAAGCAGTTTTGTTAAAAAAAGTTGGATTCAAAATGTCCGACTTCATAATGGCCGCCATGGTCACCACCCATCTTGAAAATCCCACCCCCCCCCCCCCTCACATATACTAATGTGCCACAAACAGGAAGTTAATATCACCAACCATTCCCATTTTATTAAGGTGTATCCATATAAATGGCCCACACTGTATTTCAATTATTTCTACACTATTCCCAGTAATTTGAATGATCTTAAACTTGTTGGAAAAGTACAACAGCAAAGTTGCTTATAAAACTTGCAATATATATATACACATATGCATTATACCTATCTATGCCAGCAGGTGGTGTTGTACTATTATAGTGTATAGTTCATGTATTCTATGATATGAGAGGAAGTACCCTCTATATATAAGTGTGCACTTTGTGTTCTCTTCCTGTTTTCTGTCTACGTGATGTAAAGTCATGATAAAGGTATCCTCCATGAAAGTAAAGGTGTTCTGCTGTATACAAGAAGCTATCAGCCCTTAATTTCAATATTCTGCACAATATAACTTTGTAAACTTACTTTGTGAAGATCCCACACACTTATTTCCTTGAATTCTGTGACACATAGTCATTATTCCCTGTAAGTAGGCACTTCTGGTGCATAGCCTGCTTTCTGCACCATAGAGGTGCTGAGATGAGGACTCTCAGGAGGTGTAGTCAGCAGAGCTTTTTTTCTCAGAAAATAGGTGCAGGAACTCAACCACGACCCCGTTCAGATTTCACAAACAGTAGAAGGGTCTTAAAGGGGCATTAAATACCAGAATTGCACTAATACATAGTGCAGAGTTCAGGGGGGTTACACACAGAGTGAAGAGCTGGCACTTGTAAACACAGAAACCAGACTTCTGTGTTTACAAGTGATTGTGGTGAGCAGGCACTGAAGGGTCTGAGCCAAAGGTGGTGGAACTGAGTTCCACCAAGTTCCCCCAGAAAAAAAGCCCTGGTAGTCAGTATGGGAATCACTGCTTGCAGGCAGCAAGGTACCATGTGATATGTAAAAACAAACAAAAATTGTAGCGCTAAATGATGTGAGAAGAAATCCATATATACAGTATGTATCTATGGTAAATACAAAAATTAGTTTGTAAGCAAAAACACCAAGTGACAAGTGTTGTATGCAATAAAATAAAGTCCAAATGTTCATATAGATGAATAAATGGCTGGATGAATAAATAGAGCTTAGCAAATAATTCCAGATCCACAATAGTTCATCCTATAGGTGACGTGCGATAGTGAAATGCCCACCACCAGTGTAAGTGAAGGCTTACCGGATCACTTGAACCCGAATGAGCATATGCCCAAAGAGTATGATAAAGCTGAGGATGTATCCAAGATGAGACCAGAAGTTCAAACAGCAAGATGTGATGGTATAGCATAGCCGTCAATTTATCGTTGGTATATGGTGCTAGGAGGTGACTCTCAGAAAACCAAAACCAGATCTGTGGAAGGAAAAAAAAGCACATAGCATAATACCGTAGACGAATCACGTTTAATGAACGGTGTCATGGACCATGAAATACTGAAGTGTTTCTACGTGAAATCCTAATTCATGTATTACAGAAGATGGGACATTACGAATAGTTCATATTCCAGGATGTCTTGAGATATGACAGGAGATTTTATTCTGAACCCCAGCCAGGTCAATAGACTCAGAAGAGATACTCATTGTCCATTGTGTGATAACCCTATCTAAAAGCCTTTTGATTATCAGGTGTAAATGTCTTCTGCCCTGTCTCAACTCTCCAGATGGTTCCATTGTTCTGTGGCTGGCTATTGTGTACATTGATTGCCCCCCTGGGGCTTTTGTCTGAATACACATAGCAGTCTTTCTTTTACAACCTTTCTGACCAATCTCTGCTGGGTAATTTTCAAGTCCTCATTTGCATGGTTGGGGAGGACCTGATGGGGAAATGCCTGGACTTTGAAAGGGACCAATAGGAAAGCAGTTGTTGGGGGCGGGATGTTCCAAATCCTGTATACAAGTGTGCTGTGTACTTTCAATAAAGTGTGTCCTGTTTACATCCAGCATTAAGCCTTGGCTCATGTGTGGATTATTCAGCGATTCCAGGCATATTCCTACTCGTGGAATATTGGGTGATTTTCTTTTAAACCAGAAGAAAGGAATGGATGACAGGGATATGTTCTACTACCGTCACAAACGGTTAGAAACACTTACAGGTATAAGGATGAGAAAGGCATTCTTGATCAAAAATATGCGTGGCAGCAGTGGGGTCCGATGCGTTTCGCAACTTGCTTTGTCTGGGATATACAACCACCATTGCCACTCTGGTATAAATGTATAATCTGACCTCAATTAAGGGCACATCCCCCGGGAGCTCGTCCAATCACAGACCACTTCCGGGTTATCCTTTGCAGATTAAAAATGAAATTTAATATGAAAATTAATGCAAGGGCCAGATAGATTGAAAAAGTATAAATCAAATTATAAATGGTCTGGCGCATTGTACATAAAAGTGCATGAATCACTGGCGTCTGGCCGTGCGATCGCACAGGCTAGCCAATGGCGTATTAGCGTATGTACCTGCTCAAAGGGTCACTTATGTCACCGAATGTAAATAGTGACCTTGCGCTCTAGTGTGGAACGCAAATGTCACGCACCAATGGCACGCACGTTGCGCTCAGCTGTTCCGGCGGATGAGGATGTCCGCCTATAATGTGTCAGTGCGCGCGCCATGCAACCTACGTCACACGACAAGCCCACCGCACCTAGAGCGTGCCGAACAATGCATGCGCTGCGCTTCAGCATGGCTGGAGCGACCTACGCCACACGACACGCTCACCGCACCTCGAGTGTGCCAAACAATATGTGCGCTGTGCTCCAGCATAACTGAAGCGGTACACAGCTGGAAAAACACAAAGCTGAAAGCAACAAATATCAGGGTGATTGCACTGATACGTAGTTCCAAAAATATTGGAATTATTTAAAAAAATCCAATAATATAAAAATACAAACATTATAAATGAATTTAAAAGAAAAAAACTCTATATATTGAATACCCAAAATGTACCCCAAAAACCAGGGGAGATGAGGAAAGGGTGTATATATTATTAAATTAAAATTGAAAAGAGGGAAAGAAAACCCAACTAATCGATTCTGGCCTTAGACGAACCCCCTTGAGAATGAAAGTAATTGTGCTAATATAACATATACCATTACTAGTACTACAGATGAATAAAAACACATCAAATAAAAATGAGTATAAAACAATAAAATGTTCAAAAAGATGGCAAATTTGTTCCTTTTGTGGAGCAGAGCCCCCCCACGCATCGGAACATAAGACTACTGTCCCCCATCTGTACCAATGCCCAAAGGGGCTCTGTCCACTCCTACCATTGGCCCGCCATTTCTGTTGTGGCAATCCGGGGGTGTGCAAAGCACACCGCCATCTTGCCATGTGCTCTAAAGCACATTCCCTATCTTAAATGAAATAATGCCATGTTTAAACTAAAAGATTTACTCACCATCCATACCAATCAAGAGACATTACAACAGCTTGCTCTCATCCATCGCTCCCCAGCATCTCTGCTGCCGATGCCCTCTACAGGCAGTTTTATTAAGACAATAGATTTCACAGACCACCTCTGATTGGACGAGATCACAGCATGTGACCACAGGAAGTCATGTCACAGCATGTGACCTCCACAGGAAGTGATGTCACAGCACAGATAAACCCTTCTAACAGGGATTCATTACAGTAATAACACAATATGATAGTACAATAACACAGTATGATACAGAAATAATACAATAACTAATGAACACAGTTCCTCATAAGGGGAGCCTTTATGCAGCTGTATGCTCATACCATCATACTCATGTTGATCAGACAGAGATGACAAAAGCCCACATCCGCTAAACCAATAGTGTGCCTGCAGAGTGATGCGTCACACAGGCGAATATCTGTGCATCACACAGGGGCCTTTGCGCCGGCGGCACTCACTCTTCAAACACCCGTCTCCAAGTCAGGAAGTGCATCTCAACCAGCCTCAGACTGCCCCAATCCGTTCTAATTAGAGCGGGTTGGGGAAGTGTCAAGACTGGGTGCCAATATGGCAACAATACATATTAAATACATCTTCAAATTTCCACCACATTAGATAGAGCATTGAGGTTGGCTTGTAAATTGGAGACATCCTGTAAAGACATTATTCCACTGCATAGCTTGGTGTCATCTGCAAAGACAGAAATGTTACTATTGATCTTAGACCCAAAATCATTTATAAAGATATTAAAAAGTAAAAGGTAAGAACTTTAAAACATTTAGAGAAAGTTAGTTCTCAGTAGCTGCACCATGACTGATCTCCTGGGCGGCCGTCTGCTACATCAGTACCACTCTGCTGCAGCTACAGAGAACTAATGTTTCGAAACTTTGCACTACTCTGTGATGTGATTATGTAATAAAAATCCATAGGGACGCTACCTTGTCGATACATGGAATGCTGGCCAACATCCTCTATTTTAAAGCCATGCCAACACATTATATATTTTGCCATACATAAAAACGACCAGAAGTGGCTGCTGGCTATACAAATCTATTTCTATTTGTGCAGGGCTCTTTGTTTTCTCTCCTCCTCTTTAGTCTTCACCTTTTTATTTTCTATTTAATAACCACAGTGGCCCATGATGCAATATATAGCCTTCCTACCACAGGGATATCCTTACTTCCTTTACTAAGCACCATGGGTGGAGCAAAACATATCAGGGGTGAACCGCGGTGACCTCACACGGGAGAGCCGGTAGTCACGGTCTTTTCCCATCTCCATGCCACCTGACCCAGCGAATATCAGCCCTTCCATATCCATCTATACTGGCTTGGCATCGTATTACCTATTAAGGTTGTCACACTCATCCCCTGCATCCCAGAACCAACACAGGGGTCCAGCATGGTCCCTTGAGCTCAAATTCTGCATAGGCCTACTGCAGAATTTCTATGCCATTTCTCTTGAGCGGGATATCACTGGAATTGGTGAGCAGGCACTAGCTCATTCTTTTTACACCCAAGGACACTGCATGTAGACACCATTGCTTTTTTTCACTTTACCAAGCCTCGTAAGGAGACACTTACAACTATTTGTTTCTACACTGATGGAATGTTGCATTCACCAAACTTGCAATATCACATTGGGCCTGTTTAAAAGAGCTAGCTGAAGACACAAGATTTTTACCTCAAAAGACTATTATATATCCCAACCTCCTTCACAAGGGACAGGAACCTTTGGCGCCCATTTAGGACTGTAACAACTAGGAACTCTCTCTATTAGAGGCCAGGGTCAAAAACTTAAGAAGTTGCATATTTGAATTGTATTTAGTGCTTGTGTTATTACTGGGGCTGTGGTGTCGGGAGGCTAAAAGGGAGTAGTCTGACTAGAGCTTGGTCCTTCTCCTACCCTTTTTTGGGCCTGCAGTTGTAGACCCGGAGTTGGTTAAACCCAGCTGGTTACATACCACTAAGGGTTTTCAGTTGGTTATCCATTTAATTATTCTTAACAAAGTTTAACAATAACTGTATCTCTTTACCAGCTGCATTTTCTTTACTGTTGACCTTATTTACTGCAAAAATTTTAAGTAAACAAATCCAACTGGTTTACGGTGAATTATTGTGTGTTTGCATTCAAGTTTTTTTGCCTACAGAAAATGTCTGAACCCATATTGTTAAAGGTGTCGGAAGACTTGTGTCATGAACAGTCCTGTTCACCAGATGGCGGTAGTGTCGCATTGGCGCCCATGCATTCGCGGTAACGACACGCACGTAATGCGGACATACGCACTGGCGGCGGTGCGCGGGCATGTGAAGACGCCACTTTGGCACCAAATTTGAACATAAAAGGGATCTGACACCAGTGCCTCTTGCTGTCCGGTCTACAGCGTTTCGTGAGACCACCTGTTACCTACCAGCTCTGCTGAACCTGTTCCTGCAACCCGGATTGTCTCCTGATTACCCCTGTCTTCTGCCTGCCCTGACTTCGGCTTGTTGTAACAACTCTTCTGCTTGAACCCCTGTATCGTCTGTTGCCCGCCTGTTGATGACCCGGCCTGTTTGGACTTGTTGAGCCTGTACTACGGTACACCTCCCCCGCTGCTGCTGCTCTCCGCTCCTAGTGCCACAGCCTCCGGTCTGCAGCCATCCAGTTTGCACCTTTGACGCATCCCCCGAGACCACACAGCCTTGCTCAGCTCCTGCACCAGTGTTACATCAGGCGCTTGTGCGACTCTGTATTCCTGACCTTTCTGTCTGCCCTACCAGGGGTCTCGAGATCAGAGGAGTAAGAGTAGCCGCTCCCTGCACGTCAGGCTCAGCCGTCAGGTACGTGACAGTACCGGACAGCCATGTTGGTCTTAAGGTCTGGGCCGATCACCCAAGAAACCCTGCCTCTGGCCACAACCGTTGCTAATACTCACCATGAACTGCTGTGCCTAGATGTTATCGAGTCTCCTCTATTCCCCATCATCCTAGGCATGCCATGGCTACAAGCCCACAACCCACAAATCAATTGGATTACTGGGGAGATCATTCTCGACTCTCCCTACTGCCGGCAACACTGCCTGCAAGTGTTGCCTTCCGCGCCCTCTTTGCTCTGTATGGACTCTGATGTCGAGACCCGCCAATCCATCCCTAAAGTATACCATTACTTTCTGGATGTCAGCAAGAAGGGGGCTGAGACCCTTCCTCCGCATAGATCCTACGATTGCCCGATTGAGCTTCTCCCGGAGCCGAAATCCCCTTCGGATCTTCCCTTTGACGGAACTTGAAATCGAAACCCTAAAAACTTACATTGATGATAATCTCAGGAAGGGATTTATCCGTCCGTCCACTTCACCAGCAGGAGCTGGGATCTTATTTGTAGAAAAAAAACACTCTCCGCCCCTGTGTGGACTATCGATAACTTAACAAGGTGACTATCAAAAACCGGTACCCTCTCCCCTTGGCACCCAAATTGTTCCAACGATTGGGGGCCGCGGTTATCTTCACAAAGCTGGATCTCCATGGGACCTACAACCTTACTTAGGCATGGCCTTTGAGCTCTGCAACGCCCCCGCTACATTCCAACATTTTGTGAACGATATTTTCAGAGATTACCTTGATCTTTTCGTTACCATTTATCTGGATGACATCCTCATCTTCTCCCAGTCCTTGAACAAACATCGGGAACACATCAAGTGTGTGCTCAGAAGCCTTTGAATGCACATAATCTCTGTAAAGGGCATCAAGATGGATCCCCAGAAAATCATCGCGATTCTTGACTGGCCGACACCCGTGGACAAGAAGGGTGTCCATCGCTTTGTCGGATTCGCAAACTTTTACAGGAAGCTCATCAGAGGCTTCTCTGATATCATTGCTCCGATAACTAACTTGACCAAACAGACTGTTCGGTTCCCTTGGTCTCCAAAAGCCCAAATGGCTTTTGAAACTCTCAAGAACCTGTTCACCTCCGCATATGTCCTTAGACATACTGGGCCAGATTCAGGTAGATGGGAGCATCTTTGCTCTGGAGTAACGCTTCTCATTTACGTTACGCTGCCGAAATTTTAGGAGCAAGTGCTGTTTTTCATGAAGCACTTGCTCCTAAAGTTGCGGCAGCGCATCGCAAATGAGCCGGCGGAATTCAAATTGGGCGGGTACGTGGTGTGTATTATTTAAACTAAGCACGATTCCGCGGCGAATGTGCTGCGCATACGTCGAGTGTCAATGCATCCCAGTGCGCATGCTCCAAATTCTGTCAGTGAACGTCAATGACGTCACATCCCCATTCATGAAAGTTTTACGCAAGCGACGCGATTTTTTTTTTCGACGTGATGACGACGCCTATACTTAACATAGGATACTCCACTAGGGGGCTGCTTTATCTTTACGCCGCGTATCGCTTACGGAAATGTCGGAAAGTCACTGCGTCGCGCCCGAATACGATCGTGAATTGCCGATTCCCGCTGATTAACATATTTTTTCAGCGTAAATCAGCCGGAAGGCCCCGGCTCCATTTTTAAATTAAAGTTGCGATGCGATGGCGAAATTCAATTACGCCGATTGCATCGGAACTCCAACCCGGCGTTTCTGGTTTTCTGGTTACAGAAAACAGAAACGCCGGCTTAAAGTGACAGTTAGGCTGGAGTATCACAGATACTCCAGCCTAACTCTACCTGAATCTGGCCCATTGATGCAAGCCTGCCCTACATCCTGGAGGTAGATGCGTCCGAATCGGCATTTGGGGCGGTCATTTCCCAAAGACAGGAACCCAAGGCCCTCTTACATCCTGTTGCCTTCTTTTCCCACAAACTGTCAGAGGCAGAAAGGCATTACGATGTGGGGAACCAGGAATTGTTGTCAATCAAGGCCGCTCTGGAAGAATGGTGGTACCTCTTGGAAGGTGCAGCACACAGATCCTGATCTATACAGATTATAAGAACCTGGAATACTTGAAAGCCGCCAAGAGATTGAAACCACGCCAGGCCAGATGGGCACTGTTCTTCACCAGATTCTCGTTTCACATAACATACAGGCCAGGGTCAAAGAACACAAAGTCTGATGCCCTTTCTCGCATGTATGGTGATCCGGAAACCCATACCCCCCAGGATACCAGTCTGTCATCAGGAAACTTCTTATTGCTTCAAGAGGATCTCAAATCAGGCAAGCCTCTTCTGGAAACCCCCCTTTATCAGGTTCAGGTCTGCAACTTAAGGATGGTCTACTGTGGCACCAAGACAAAATATTTGTGCCGGAAGGCCTACGGGTCAGTGTCCTGAACTCTTGCAATGATCATGAGATGGCCGGCTATTTCTGGGTACACAAGACGTCCGAAATATTGCAGCGTACATTTTGGTGGCCAAGGATTTTAAAGGACTGCAGAAATTATGTGGAGTCCTGTACCACATGTATTCGAAATAAGGGGAGCAAGTCAAGAGCCTGGGGATTACTAAAACCACTACCAGTATCGGAAAGACCATGGAGGATGATCTCCATTGACTTTATCGTGGAGCTTCCCCCCTTCGGATTGCCTTCGGATTGCTTTACCACTATCTTTGTGGTGGTGGACAGACTTTCAAAAATGGCACACTTTCTGCCCATGAAGTGCACACCCTCTGCCCCCGAAACAGCCAACATTTTCATTAAAGAAATTGTGAGGCTCCACGGTATCCCTGTAAATATTGTATCTGATCGGGGGGTACAATTTACTCCCAGGTTTTGGAGAGCACTCTGTAAATCCCTCAAAATCAGCCTGTCATATTCTTCAGCTTATCATCCGCAGTCAAACAGCAAGACTGGGTGTCTCTGTTGCCTTTGGCTGAGTTTGCGTACAACTCCCTCCACAAAACAATCTCTGTTTTATGCAAATTACGTCTTTCACCCGTTGTTCATGTCCAACTCTGTCCCAGAGTGTACGGTACCTGCCGTTCAGGAGACATTGGACTTCTTTAGCACAAATAAAAAGATCCTACAAGAAACAATGATGAAGACGCAGGAGTACAATAAGGAAGTTTTGACAGGAGAAGGAGGGGAGAACTTAACCTGGAACCTGGAGACCAAGTATGGTTCTACCAGGAGTCTCAAAATCAGAGGAGTAAGAGTAGCCGCTCCCTGCACGTCTGGCTCAGCCACCAGGTACGTGACAACTTGCAAGGTCAGGGCAAACATTGGGGTGCAGAATCTTTAAGCGGCCCTCATAGGGAGGTAGCGCTACATCCGCAATGGGACACAGATGGCGAAAAAAAACTAACAGGGATTATAACTCTCTCTTACTCTATCCAAAATAAAAATAAATGTTTTGCCTATAGTTCTAGTTTAAATTTTCAAAACTGTCAGTTATGGTAAGTCAAATTTGCTAATGATAACATTAAAGCACTTTACGAAGACATTATACAATAAGTGGAACCTCGGATTGCAAGTAACGCGTTTAACGAGTGTTTCGTTGTATTTAAAAAGTGTGTTGTGTGTTGTCTCGTAAAACGAGCATGATTTAGGCCAAATAACTGTGCAGTAGTGTGTTTGGCCTGAGGTGGTGGCGCAGACGGAAATGCACGGAAAGGCCAGAGGGCAGCTCTGCTGACCTTGGCAAATCTCGGGAACGGAGTCTTTCCGAGGTTTGCAGAGGTCAGCCGAGGTGTCCTCTCGCTTTTCCGTCCGTTTCCGAGGCTCTCCGGTGCCCTCCCACCTCTGGCCGCATGTGGTATTGCATGCCATTGAAGTCAATGCGGAACAAATTATTTTATTTTCTATTAACTTCAATGGGGAAACTCGCTTTGATATGCAAGTACTTTGGATTACGAGCATACTCCTGGAATAGATTATGCTCGTAATCCGAGGTTCCACTGGATTTGTTTTCTGACCTTTTAATTTTCATTGTCTGGAAAAACGAATTTTCAATGTACCTAGGTCTTGTGATTTATGCAGTGCTCTGACAGTACACATTGTTTTAACTGTTTAGTTGTCTAAACTCAACATTCAGTAAACTCAATCCATCACCTCTTTTTTACCATGTTAGAGGCATGATCTTGATTGATTTAGTGCTGGAAGTAAATTGATATATCTTCAGGGAAGCCAAAAACAAAAAATGTTATATATCGCAGTATACCATAGCATGGCTGCATTTTTTTTTTAAGGCTTTTACCCTGCCAGTAACGCACTTTCTGTCCATTTATTTATACACTCATTTCTCCATTATATCTATGGAGGATGCTATGGTTGTCACACAGGTGAGACCTCAAGCATGTCTTGCTTTGTTCAGCTTCCTAGAGACTGAACGTCCTACAGACTAGCCACATCGTCCTAGAGACTGATCTTCTTTCGATTTTCACCTCTTCCAAACTCCCAACCTCCCTCCAACCTCTGAACCTCTCTGATCTCTAGCTACTCCCAACTCCTGCCCCCACAATTCCCATTCTTTCCTACTCCTTGAATCCTCCGGTTACCATCTCTCCAGTGCCTGGATTTCTCTAGTTCCCACTTTCTTCCTACTCCTGACTTGCCCATGTTCCTACCTCCTCTCACCCCCCCCCCCCACCAGTTTCAACCTCCTCCTAACTCCTGGCCCCTTTTTAGTAACTATTTCCTCCCACCTCCTGGCCTCTTCCATTAACTTAGTGTGGAATACATGGTAAATATGAGTTTACAACTTGTATGTGTCACATGAATGTCCCCAAAAGTGATAATTACAGCTTGGACAATTAGGGCTGCAAGAAGCATGCCAAGTTATCCATGTTGCAACATTACAATGCATTTATATAAAGTGCAATGATAGGTTCTCCCTATTTTCCACAGGAAATTGCTGTGAATGCAAACAGGTGGGACCTTCTGACATGTCATTCAGATAATATCATCTGTCTGACATGACATGAATTCAGAAGTCCTTCCTATCTCCTCCCAGAAGTTGCCGTACTCCCTCTTCTACCTCCACCAAAATGCCAACCTTCTTCTTGTTCCCACTTCTTTTGAACTCCCAAGCTTCACTAGTTCCCACCATATCACACCTGCTACCTTCCTCCCAGTTTACTTGTCTTACCTAATCTCTGTTCTCATTTTCTCTCAACTGCTAAGAAAAAGAAAATTGAAATGTATCATCGCATGTAGTGGTCATGTGGATACATTAAGATACTACGTGTGCCATGTCCAAAATTCATTAAAAATAAATCACCTATGGGCAAGTCATGGACTTTTAGGGCACTGTAAACTGGTAAGGATATAGTCAATAGCGAGTAAGAGTCGGTTCACACTGGGGCGACACGACTTCCAGCACGACTTTCAGAAGCAACTTCAACACGACTTGAGCATGAACCACAGGGCGATCTGGGGCGATTTACAACACGACTTGAAGTCCTTTTCAGGTCAGGAGACATTTCAGTGGCCAATAAAACAACAATCAGCTCTGGGAGAGGGAAGGGGAGGGAGGGGTTTGCCTGAGAAATGTATGTTATCTTGCTGGAAAGTTGCTTCAATTAAAACAGTGATTAGACTTGGAAGCGACTTCCATTGAAATCAATGGGTACAAATCGCCTAGAAGTCTGATTGAAGTAGTACAGGAACCTCTTCTGAAGTCGGAGCGACATGAGTAGTGTGTATTAACACCGCTCCCATTCACTTACATTGCTTTTCTGGACAGCACGACTTGGGACGACTTGAGACGACTTCAAGTCGGATCCCAAGTCGCCCCAGTGTGAACCGACTCTAAAGGTTTTCTTAACCTCCCTGGCGGTCTTTCCGTGTGTGGCACGGGGTGAGATTTTTAAGCTAAGATCGGTAACCCCGTGCCACACACGGACTTGCCTCGCTGGATGCAGAAAGAAAGTTTACTTACCTTTTCTCTGTGATCCAGCGATGAATCCCCGCAGTACACGGCGGGCGGATGTCCGCCTGATGCTGTGTGTTCCGCCGATTCCCTTCCCTGCGAGCGTCGCGACATAGGGGGGGGAACGGCGCCAAATTCAAAAAAGTAAACAAACACTATACATACAGTACACTGTAATCTTATAGATTACAGTACTGTATGTAAAAAATACACACCCCCCATGTCCCTAGTGGTCTGCCCAGTGCCCTGCATGTACTTTTATATAATAAAAACTGTTCTTTCTCCCTGCAAACTGTAGATTGCCCATAGAAACCAAAAGTGTCCCTTTATGGCAAAAATTGTTTTAGAGCAGCTAGAAAACAGCGATAATAAATCAGAATCACTTGCAGAATTTAGCGATAGCGATTTATGGGGAAATTCGTCATAAAAAAAAAAAAAAAATGACAGCAAAAATTCTGCAACTGAGCAAATTTCAGTGATTTTGATTTGATTACATTATTGAATAATTTTTACTATAATTATATTATTATTTGTTATAATTTTTTATAATTATTTATTATATTATAATTTTTAATAAGAAAAAAAAAAAAAATCATACCCGGGATGCCTATTAGACTCTTGTTTGGATAGATTTCAGTGAGTTATTCCTAAGAATTACAAGCCTACAGTATAAAACGCCAAATTCCCTTGCAAATAATGGTACCGCTTTTAGCACCTAAAATCTGAAAGAATCATACCGCCAGGGAGGTTAAAAAAGATACATTTATTACAAAAGTTGAGCAAGTACTAAAAAACTCTGTTTGCTAGGAACTGTACAGAGATAAACAAAACTTAACAGCATTGTCATGGTCCCTCAAGACCAACAGAGGATTGTATAACAACAAATATAAACATAAGTAACAAGGAGATACTTGTGGAGGTGTGGCCTCAAATCATTTACATAATAGATACATCCTGAGAGGAATTGGGCAACAGTAGACTTGATATCTGCAAGTTGATTAATGCAATGCTGTGGCTTGACATGTTTTGCGCTCAGAATCGCGCTTCTTCATAAAGCCTCTATTTAAGTTTGCTAAAATTGCAAGGAAATTGTGTAAGTGAAATACAAAAACAACATAACTATCAATAAGTCATATTTATAAGGACATAAGTTGCATTTGCAGGTAGGCAACAAAGTTTTGTTTGTCTCTGTACAGTTCCTAGTGAACTGAGTTTTTTAGAACTTGCTCAACTTTTGTAATAAATTTCTCTTTTTTTTAAAGAAAACCTTTACTCGCTATTGACTATATCCTTACCAGTTTACAGTGCCCTAAAAGTCCATGACTTGCCCATAGGTCATTTCTCGCTCCTCTCAACTGCTACCTTCCTCTCAGTTCCATTAACCACTTAAGGACCACCTACTGCACATTTACGTCGGCAGAATGGCACGGCTGGGCACATCAACGTATAGATACGTTGATTTTAGTACCCAGCCGTGGGTCGTGGGCGCGCGCCCGCGACCCGGTCCGAAGCTCCAGGACCGGGACCGCGGGATTCGCGGTCCCGATCGCCGCTGCAGTGCGGCGATCCGTCCCTGGAGCGGAAGAACGGGGAGAGCCGTGTGTACACACGGCTTCCCCGTGCTTCTCTGTGGCCGTAGCATTGATCGCGTCATCCCTGTAATAGGGGGACGCGATCGATGATGTCACACCTACAGCCACACCCCCCTACAGTTGTAAACACAACACATAGGCACACATCCCCTACAGCGCCACCTGTGGTTAACTCCCAAACTGCAACTGTCATTTCCACAGTAAACAATGCAAATGTAAATGCATTTTTTGCTGTGAAAATGACAATTGTCCCAAAAGTGTGTCAAAATTGTCCGAAGTGTCCGCCATATTGTCGCAGTCACGAAAAAAAACGCTGATCGCCGCTATTAGTAGTAAAAATTTTTTTTTTTATAAAAATGCAATAAAACTATCCCTTATTTTGTAAACGCTATAAATTTTGCGAAAACCAACCGATAACGCTTATTGCGATTTTTTTTCCAAAAATAGGTAGAAGAATACGTATCGGCCTAAACTGAGGAAAAAAATATTTTTTTTATATATTTTTGGGGGATATTTATTATAGCAAAAAGTTAAAAATATTGCATTTTTTTTTAAATTGTCGCTCTATTTTTGTTTATAGCGCAAAAAATAAAAACCGCAGAGGTGATCAAATACCACCAAAAGAAAGCTCTATTTGTGGGGAAAAAAGGACGCCAATTTTGTTTGGGAGCCACGTCACACGACCACGCAATTGTCAGTTAAAGCGACGCAGTCCCGAATCGCAAAAAGGGGCAAGGTCCTTTACCTGCATTTTGGTCCGGGTCTTAAGTGGTTAAAGTGGTTGTAAACCTCAGTCACAAAATCTGAGCAAATCTGAGCAATCGGTAGTGTTTACTTATCTCTCTCGAAAACCCTAACTTCTAGCTACAGGCCTAATCTAAGTTCCCACCTACTTCCATAAGCTACCCTCTCAATTTTCACCTCCTCTCAACTACCACCCTCTTTCCAGTTCCCATCTTTTTCCAATTTCCACCCCCCTCTCAACTCATGGCCGACTCCCAGTTCCCATCTCCTCCCAATTCCTGGCCCTTTTCAAGTTCCCACCTTCTCCAGCCATTGTCAATCTCCTAATTTGAACTCCTCTCAGTTCTTGCCTTGTCTCAAATCCCACCCTCTGGAGCGATCCTTGCACTAAAGGCCCCAAGGCTCTCCAGCAAAAAGAAAAGTTAGCAGCACAGTAGTGACATCATAAAGTCACACAGATCTTATGAGACTAGCATTTAGAGGCATGAGAACCTGTATTTTTGGGTTATTTTATACAGATACCTTTAACCGTTGGCACCAATTATAGTTTGGTTTAACATCACCATACCTCCCAACCGTCCCAGATTCTAGAAATCCAGGACTTGCAGCAGGATTTGAAGCAAGTTGCAGGGTCCCGTGGATCTGGGCTGGAGTCCCGAAGCCTTTGAGTCACTTCAGGCAAATCCTATGCATCGCATTATGTAGGTACCACAATTTATTTTACCAGTCTCCTTCCAACCATCCCGGATTTCGCGGGAGTGCCCCGCGATTCGCGGCACACCCCGTTCAACAACTCCGATCCGCCCCCCCGCTCAACAACTGTGATTCTGCCCCCCCCCCCCCCCCGCTCAACAACTCCGATCCACCTCTGCCCCCCCTCAACAAAAATGTCCCTCAGGGAAATTTTAAAATGTTGGGAGGTATGCAGTCATGTTATCTGTTCTAAGAGAAATGTGTGTAATGCCACCATCCCTCATATGCCCCCACCCCCTTCCACATATACAACAGACTGGAGTGCCAAGATTATAGCTATATGAATTTTATTCAATGAGAAACACACAGCCAGGAGACAAGGTCATAACAACATGTAATGAATACATGTGCACAATCCAACATTGAATGCTCCGCCGGATGTTGTGATGATCTGCAGAAATCACATGATGGAAGGAATGTTCATTTTGTCATCTCTGCAAAAGATTTAAATTATTTTTTTAGAAATTATTTGTTTTTAAAGGTGAATTTCCACATTTGCAGTCAAATTGTGATTACAGTACACATACTTTATTTGTCATCGCTTCCATAGCATAACATAAAAATTAGGGTTGTCCAGATACTAGTATCGGTATCGGTATCGGGACCGATACCAAGTATTTGTGGGAGTACTTGTACTCGCCCAAATGCTCCCGATACCTAAATAGAATACTTTTTTTGTATTTATCAACATGTTCTGTGAAAATTCTTTGAGTTTTTTACTACTGCGTGACAAGCAAATAAAACATTTTTATTCATTTTTATTCTTTTATAATGTCTTGAGTTAGAGTTCTTCATATTTCTAAAGAAAATATCCTTAGTCTGTATTGTGGTTTGAAAACTGTCACATGACATTTAAAAAAAGTATCGGTATTCGGTATCGGCGAGTACATGAAAAAAAGTATCGGTACTTGTACTCGGTCCTAAAAAAGTGGTATCGGGACAACCCTAATAAAAATATTTAAATTTGCTGCTTGCTTTTTACTTGCTTAAAAATAAAAAAAATTCTCCTTGTATGCAATGTAAAAGAGGGGGCCATGGAGTTTTGTTTGCTATAATTATCCCCGTCTGAACTGTGCTTTATGTGCTGTATTCTAGATCGGCACACTGTTTCAACAAAGGGTTAAAGTAGTACAACACTGTCAGCATGTTTTTAGCTTAACATGTTAAGCACAATAAAAAATGTTTTTGTTATGTGTTTCTATTGGTGTACACAGTGTAGGGAAACTCTAGAAATGGTGGCTCTATAGGATGCAGTAAGAGAAAGGAGCCACCCTGAAACTTGGGGTAGTGATCATGGCACCAGCTTTAAACACAAACATTGGCAAGGATTAAAAGGTGACTAAGCGACTAAATTAGCTTCTGAAAAGGTTTGAAAAATTAGGGTTAAATATCACTTTAAAGATCTCAACTGTTCTAAAAAATATATAATAATAACAATAATAATGTTAATATTAACCTCAAGGCTTAGGGGAAACATTGTCTGTTAATGCACTGTGGTGGTGTGGTACCCCACCAGTGTCTAAAAACAGGATTTTCAACCAGGCAGGTTGAGGGGCTCCAGTGTATTTGCTTGTTTGGGAGGAAACTGGCTTTTCAGTTTCCTCATTATTTACAAACGTCCACTTTGGGACCTGGAGCCTGAAGATTTCTTATGCCGCGTACATACGATCATAATTTGGGTTGTAAAAAAAATACGTTTTTCAGGCTCTAGAAAAAACAACGGGCCAGATTCAGGTACACGTACATTTGCGCAGAGTATCCGAGATACGCTACGCCGCCGTATTTTACCAGGCTCTACAACGAATTCTGGTAGATTTTTGCCCGTACGATACGGCGGCGTAGTATATTTCTCGCCGCGTAATCGAAATACACGATTAGGGGGCATGAAGCATTTAAATTAGGCGCGTCCCCGAGGCGATCGAACTGCGCATGCTCCGTTCAGAAATTTCCCGCTGTGCATTGCGCGAAATAACGTCGTTACGTCGTTTTTTTTGGAGTAGCGTCGTTTTACGGACATTCCTATTCCTGGACGACTTACGTAAAAAATAAAAAAAAGACGTCGGAAAACGTTGAAATTCGACGCGGGAACGACAGCCATACTTAACATGGGCTGTCTAATATTAGACCAGCTAAAAGCTGGTATAACTTTACGCAGCAAAAAGATGACTAAAGATGCCGTAAGAGATTGCGATTGAAGATCTAATTTCGGGGATCAACGGCAAAAGCTCATTAGCATACCCCGACCCGGAAAACGACGGGAACTCCACCCAGCGGCGGCAAATTTATTGCAGTGTAGATCCGAAGTCGTACGAACACGTAAGCCAGTCGGATTGAAGCCCGAAGCCGCCTTTTCATGGTTTGAGGATTTGAAATTTGTAATTTGAAAGTACTCCAGTCTTACGCGAGTTAGACAGGAGTAAGGGCTCTGTGAATCTGGCCCACCGTTTTTTTCAACCTGATTATTAAAACGGCCTTGCCTACACATGATCGTGAAAAAAAAATGCTCTAGCAAAGCGTGGTGACGTACAACGCACGTACAACGGCACTATAAAGGGGAAGTTCCATTCGGATAATGCCACCCTTTGGGCTGCTTTTGCTGATTTCGTGTTAGTAAAAGACGATTCGCGATTTTTTGTCTGTTACAGCGTCATGAATGTGATATCTCCATTACGAACGGTAGTTTTACCAGAACGAGCGCTCCCGTCTCATAACTTGCTTCTGAGCATGTGTGGGTTTTTCACGTCGTTAAAGCCCACACACGACCATTTTTTACAACCCGAAAAACGATAACGTTAAAAACGTCGTGAAAAAATAGAGCCTATCCGGAAAAAAAATTGCCCGTTTTTCAGAACCCGAAAAATGCTCTGAAGCCCACACACGTAATTTTTTAGAACCCGAAAAACGGTAGTGTGTACGCAGCATTAGAGATCCAGGTTGTGAGACTCAATGGCACACTGATTGTTCAGGTGTGTGTGGGTCTGATAGTAGAGTCAGGACCAGCATTCAAGGCTCCACCCTCCCGAGGAGTCCAGCCTTGCAAGGGAGAAGCCAGAGAGTGCAGGTGTGCACAGTGAAAGTCAGAGACCCAAGTCTGAGGGTCAGAGCTGTGAGGATCTGCTACCTGTATGGACAGTGTTGGTAAAGGGGATTAGTCTGTAGGAGATGGACAAGATCCTGGAGCGGAAGGCCTGAGCAGCACTGCTGCATGTATAAGCCAGGAGGCTGAAGTTATTATTTTGTACGGACAGTGGAAAACCCTGTGATTTTTTTTGTTTTCTTTAACTTTTCTTAATAAAAGTGGGCCAACAAGCCCTGAAATTGAATTTCTGCCGTAGATTGTTCTCGCTAGCGGGTTCTACACTTGAGCTAAACAACCCCCCAGCATTAAAAAAAAAAATATCTGTCCTGTCTATCCCCTATTTGCACATTGGAAGCTATTCTAAACCGAAGACACTCCTTAAGGCCGGATTCACACTAGTGTGGTGCGAATTTCAGCTCTCTTATCTCTGCAGAGAGATAAGAGAAGTGTTCAGCAGATCCACTGCATTTTAGCTGCAGATTAGCTGTGAATTTGGAGACCTGGGAGAGGGGAGGGGGAGGGGGGAAGTGTATTGAGCTGAATGAGAGAAATCCTGAAGAGAAATGAACACATCTGTGAATCAGCTGCGTACCCATAGAAGATAATGGGCCTGAATTCACACCTGAGATGCACCGCAAGGCCTAAAATACGCACACGTTTTTTTGGCAATGCGCAGTGCGAATGCATCACACATATGTGAACCAGCCTCATTGAAAATGGCCGCTATTCAGATACATTATCTTTGTGCGGGCGTAGCGTATCTTCTTTACGCTATGCCGCCGCAATTTAGAGGCAAGTGCAGTATTCACAAACCACTTGCTCTGTAAGTTGCGGCGGCGTAGCGTAAATTGGCCGGCGTAAGCCCGCCTAATTCAAAGTAGGAAGGAGGTGGGCGTCATCTATTTAAATTAAGCGTGACCCCATGCAAATGAATGGCCGGTTGAACTGGGCATTCGCCCGGACGTAAGCCTTACGCAAATCGCGTATATGAAGCGGCCTGGCGCATCTACGTTCGTGAATCGGCGTATCTTACTCATTTGCATATTTTTAATTGGAACGCCGAATGCGTCCAGCGTAACTATGTGCCCACGATACGTCGGCGTAGGAAACCTATTTTTCTACATATCTCGCTTTGTGAATCGGAGTAAAGATACGACGGCGCACATTTGAAATTACGGCGGCGTATCTGGAGATACAACGGCGTAAATTGTTTCTGGATCCGGGCCAATGTATTTAGAAATGTTCTGCGTACTGGATGCTGTTTAAGCCACACTCAATAGGTTTGAACCCGGCCTAAAAGTCTTATGTATAAACTTGTTCCAAAGAAACAACTAGATAGGTTAGAAATATGTTTTATACATTTTAGGCATGCTGTGTGATTTGATCCACATAACAAACAATGTGGGGGTTTCCCCAATTTGAACGTAAAAGTGGAAACACCATTTATTTTGAAACAATACAAATACAAGAGCAAAAAAAAACACAACAAATATATACTGTATAAAAAACAACAATAACAAGAATAAAATGGAGAAACATTAAAAAAAGCATATGAATATTTATATTATCTATTTTTTTAAAGGCAGACAGCAGGTGGAGGTCTGGGCTCCATTTCACATGCTTTTCTTTGCCTCTTTAGCAGCTGTTTTAGAAAGCCTAATCAGAGCAGTGACATGAAAGGGGTTGTAAAGGCAGAAGTTCTTTTTATCTTAATGCATTCTATGCATTAAAATAAAAAGCCTTCTTTGTGCAGCAGCCGCTCTCCGCCACCCTAATACTTACCTGAGCCCCATCTCTGTCCACAAGTGTCTCAGCCGACCAAGATTCTCCTTCCTGATTGACTGAGACACAGCAGCAGTGCCATTGGCTCCTGCTGCTGTCAATCAAAGTCAGCTAGCCAATCAGGGGAGAGGGGGTGGGGCCAGGCCGGGACTCTATGTCTGAATGGATATAGGGAACTGAGACTCAGCTTGTGTGCCCCCATAGCAAGCTGCTTGCTGTGGGGGAACTCAACAGGAGGGAGAGGCCAGGAGAGCTGAAGAGGGACCTGAGAAGAGGAGGATCCGGGTTGCCCTGTCCCATTGGATTGTTGCACCAATGAATCAGGAAGCCATAGAGGAACCCTGTTCCCCATGACTTCCTCTCTCTCTGCGTTGCCACTGCAGTTGAGCGTCACCTGCAGTAGAGACAGGAGATTGCACCTGTATCCAACCCCATATAACACAGGCTGAAAAAAGTATTAGAAATGACCAGCAAACGGGGCATTTTTTAAGCCCAGTGTTGAATCCTGTGCCCTTATATTCTGAAGGTATATATACATACTGTGTAGGAGATGCAGAATCTTTGGTGTACACTTACCTCTCTAGCACTCAGCCAGGTAGCACACTGTGTTCGTCTCCTCTGCAATGACACAATAAGAGACATGTCATACTAATGTAATAAAGTGGAAAAAAAGGAAAAAATGATTGACTATTGTATTTTTTTCCTGTTTTGTGAAACAAAGCGTATCATGCCTCCTATTCCATTGTCATGTTCGTTTCCTAATGGCCTAACCATTTCTGTTTAGACACAATTATGTAAGGAAATCATTTCATTCATGATTATTCCAAAAATAATGAAAAAAACGATTACCAAAATCTCCTATGAATCTCAAAATAATGTAATTTCAAAAGTAACTCTTTCAATCAGTGGAGGCTTGTGTGGAAGAAGGGATAGGAAGGTGGTAATCCCCCACAGCGCGGGAGACGGATGGGGGAATGCAGTGATCCTGACCCCCTTACCACCCGCTGGAGATGGATTGGAATGCAGGGGCACTCCCCCCACCCCTCGCTGGAAATGGACGTAGATGCTGCGATCATCCTCGCCCCACAGGAGCACTGGTACCGGGCATGAAAACTGGGTGAAGAAAGAAGCCCTGTCAGTGGTTACGGCGCGGCGCTGAAGGGCTTTGTTCTACGGTAAGTATTTCGTAATGTGCTAGTGCGATGCATGCTAGCACATTATGCCATTGTCTTGCAGTGTTGTAATTTTTTTAACCTTTTTCCGACCGCCCCATGCAGATATACTGTGGCAGGGTGGCCGCTCTGCACCAGATCAAGTACTAGGTGCGTTATCTGGCACTTCCGTGTCTGGGACGTGCACACGCGGCTGGCATCTCGCTCCCGCTGTGACTGGACACAGCGGGAGCCAATCAGCAGGTCCAGGGGACACAATGTCAGCCAGGACCCACTGATCGTTGGGAAGAGAGGCAGAATGGCGGTCTGCCTATGTAAACAAGGCAGACCGCCATTCAGTGACAAGGGAAGGCAGTGATCTTGTGTTTCTGCTAAGCAGAAAACGGATCTCTGCCTTCCCACAGTACAACCACCTTTCCCACACAGTTAGAAAGCACTCCCAGGGAAAACAGTTAACCCTTTGATAGCCCCTGGTGTTAACCTCTTCCCTGCCAGTGTGACTAGTACAGTAGCAGTGCATATTTTTAGCCATGATCACTGTATTAGTGTCACTTGTCCCCAAAAAGTGTCAGTTAGTGTTTAATCTGTCCACCAAAATATCGCAGTGATAACTAGTAAAAATAAATAAAAAATACCATAGATTGTAGACAATCAATATACGCTTACTGGGATTTTTTTTTTACCAAAAATATGTAGCAGAATACATATTCATGAAGAAATTTGATTCTTCAATTTTTTTAATGGATATGTTTTAAACTAGAAACTAAAAAATATTGTTTTTTGTCAAAAATGTCTGTCATTTCTAATTTATAGCGCAAAAAATAGAAATCGCAGAGGTGACCAGATACCACTAAAACAAAGCTCTATTTGTGTGAAAAAAAAGGACAAACATTTTATTTGGGCACAGCGTCAGTCAAAATAACGCAGTGCCGTATTGCAAAAATGGCCTAGTCATAAAGGTTGGTAAACCTTCTGGAGCTGAAGTGGTTAAAGGTTTAGTTCACTACCGATTTAAGGAAATCATTTTTATTCACTATGTTAGAATGATCGTTTTTTAGAATACATTTTTGTATATTTGGATTTGTTTCATATATTTGTTGTTTTCAAATCGATCTGAAAATCACATTTCTGAAGATGGCTATATTTGTTCTATCCTTTTATTTAATTGTTTATTCTTTTCTATTCAATTCTTTTATTTTCTGTTTTTATTCTATAATTCACATGTTATACCTTACTGTAGTTATTGCAATATGTTTCATTTTTTAATTCTATTTAATTTTCAAATTTGAAAAATGTATTTTGTTATAATTTATTTTTAATTTGTTGAAATTCGTTATTATTGGAATTTTGGAAATTTGGATACATCCCAATAACAAAAATTGTGTCCAAACTAGGGTTGTCCCGATACCACTTTTTTAGGACCGAGTACAAGTACCGAAACTTTTTTTCATGTACTCGCCGATACCAAATACCGATAACTTTTTTTAAATGTCATGTGACAGTTTTCAAACCACAATACAGACTAAGGATATTTTCTTTAGAATTATGAAGAACTCTAACTCAAGACAAAATGAGTAAAAATGAATAAAAATGTTTTATTTGCTTGTCACGCAGTAGTAAAAAACTCAAAGAATTTTCACAAAACATGTTGATGAATTCAAAAAAAGTATCGGCAAAAGCATCAGGAGCATTTGTGCGAGTACAATTACTCCCGCAAATACTCGGTATCGGTCCCGATACCGATACTAGTATCGGTATCGGGACAACCCTAGTCCAAATGAACGAAACTAATGACACATGTTTAGTCCTTGTTCGGGCACTTCATGTTAGAATGGGACACTGCTCTGTATCATGGCATACTGCTCTCACCATCAGCATCCCGTTATGAGAAATGGCATGTGGCCATTGCTGTTTTGCATGTAGACAGGAAGTGGAACTCAACAATAGCAATTGAATAATAAATAATACATTTCTACAATGTTTTATTCTGATTTACAACACTCCATATGGGACAGTGTTGCTTCAACATAAAGTAACATGATGTGCTATGGGGGTGTAGCAAACAGACAGAGTCGCATTACCAGGCATGTAGTAATCCAAGAGATTAACATAGGCGGGTTTCAAACCGGTAACCGGGACCGAGCGCTTAAATAAGATCTCCACAGTCTTATGGTCTGGTGTGACCTGCCAGAGATAAGAGAATTAACACCAAAATCTTACATGGCACTATACAAGTACAAGCATGGTGTATCTACGACGTGTAGATCCAATAGGGCCACATTAAAGAGAAGACATTGACCTTCAACTTCTACTATCAGTAGTAGAAGTTACTTGGTCACTGTCCTATGTGTCCTACCTTTTCCCAATAGAAAGTAATCAAATCGTCGTTGATTTCCACCCGCTGCACATCCGAGTCTCTCTTTACCTGTAAGGTGAGAAGTATTCCATATTTAAATGGGAACTAATGTTTTTTATTTTTTTACATACATATGTGAGAGTTGTCATCCTGATATAAAACATACAGTACATAGGTTGATGATAAACACAGTGGTGACAAATCATTGCAAATTTCTACATCTTCTTTGTGTTTTCCCCTGTTATAAAGGCAGCTGCATGCAGAAAACTAAAATCCTCTCTCTATGCAGCAGCAAGAATAACCATTGTAGTTCCCACCTTGCAAGGGTTAAAGGTAGAATTTTACCCAGAACAACCTGATAAAAAAAATCATGTTCCTTAGCAAGGAACATACAGAACATTCCAAATGAATATCTATGCTACCAAAAGTAGTGTATGCTCTAAATTGCATCCAGCATTGCCCCTTAGATATGTGCGTTCCCGTTCGTAACGAATGGATTTTCATACGAATTTGTTAGTATTCCTACATTCGTATCAATTCGAACATCCGAATAGCTGAAAGACCCAAAATACGAAAATTACGGAATTACGAATAAGCAAAATAACGAACAAACGAAAATACGAAAGTACGAATGGACAATCTTACTAAAATACGAAACACCAAAAAAACAAAAGAACGAAAATTACATCTATAACGAACGATTTGCATTCCGCATTTTAAATCCTTTGTTAGTATTTTCATTCGTATGTTTTGTAAATCTGTTTCTTTGTCTGTTCTTAAATTTGTGTACTTGTAAGTTGTAACGTTCTTTCGAATGGGCAGTGTAGTTAGTAAGTGATGTATCTTACTAAATATCTTAGCCAATCAGCTTTTGTGCTGAGTCACCTTGTTGGCAAAAAGTCCGACCGTGTGTACGGGGCTTAAGAGAAAGTATATCTTAATATGGATTAGCCGCGTGTTGCTATGCATTTACGAAAGTACAAAATTACGAATCCATTAAACGAAAATTATTATCTAACAAAATTACGAATTTCGAATCAACGAACATAAAGTAGACTGAATTACGAATCATTAAGTATAAACGAAAATAAAACTGTTACGAAAATACGAACGGATCCGAATAGGAAAACTTGCGTCTTACAAAATACGAATCTTTACGAATCTACGGAACGAGACAAAACGGAACAAAAAAATACGAAATTTTTTGTTGTGCACATGTCTATTGCCCCTACTACTTCTTGTGGAAGCCCAGGGTCCCTGAGCAGCAGTAAATCTTTAGACACTGTGGCTAATATTATGCAAGGATATTGAGCAGCAATATTGATATTATCATGCAATAAACATTTTTTTCCAGGTCTAGATTATACCAACATACTAAATACCATCACTTTAAGATGTACCTATGGTAGATCTGAATATCTAAGACACTATGGCAAATATTATGCAAAAATATTAAGCAAAATATTGATTATGTCATGCAATAAAAATTTACCAGGTCTAGATTATACCAATATACCAAATAACATCACTTAAAAATGTACCTAAGGCAGGTTTTAAATGAAAAAAAGCAAAAAAACAATTCATGCAATCACCAATGCTAATAAAACACCAATGCTGAAAGTCCATCAGATAGACCAAAGGATCATGCAATGTAATGTTGGCAGTATAAACTTCAATGCTACCAAGTCCATCAAAACAACTCCGTGGTGAATCGTGAGCCTAAAGTGATCCCTTCGTATGCTGACAGGTACACAAATCGACCATCAATCGCACCACCGTGAGAGTGTGAACCTTGAAGTGATCCCTTCACCAGTTAAGTAGTGGAGGCTTACCAAAGGCGAGCTCTAAAGGAGCAGATGGCTATAGCCCAGCCACGGCAAAGATATCTGGAGGCTCCAATACTTGTTCTTCCGGTCGGTGTCGCGGCTGTTAGGTTGAGCACGACTTACAGCTCAGCCATGGGAACAAATAAAGAGCATACCATAGTGTGATTCCGTAGGAGATTGTTTTATTTAAAAAACAGATGAGTACTCACATTTAAAAAGTAAAATTAAGCATATGAAAAGCCGGCCAGCAAACGTTCGAGCGATACCTTCCCTCTACGTGGTGACGTCACTGCGTGGCCCCCAGACGCGTTTCGTCATCAACAGACGTTCTCAATGGGATGGGTTCTCGCAGTAACTCACCATGTTAAATAACCCGCCCTCGGTGTGAGATGCACAACGAGCGCTACAAGGAAGCCATCTTTATTATGGTAAAAAATGCCCTTACTTGAGACGTTCTCTTCACGTTCATCCCAACTCAAAGGGGCATAAAAAATATACTAAATTTACATTCGAATATTGAGGGATAACTATATGGGAAGTAAATACTAACTATGACTAAACTTTCTATACTGAAATAAAAAACGTATACAAGTAAATCCTAGGATCGTGCAGTCCGGTGACCAGCGTGCATGAGACCCCCGGCTTGGCATATAGCCGCGAGTCCCTGCAGCCATCCCACCAGGACGCACAATGCCATACTCATAAGGAGGAAATAAGGAGGAAATAAAAAGGAACAATAAAGGGAGTGGGGTTGACTCGTGGATATCAACTGAATATTTGGTAGTCAGTCAATGGACATCCATCACAATAGTTAGACACATAGTTATAATGTTACTAGTGTAAGATGTTGACTAAACCCTCAGCAGAAAAATATATACTATATTAGCCCTATTTTTAAAGCTAAAAATAATAAAAATAGTATTAATATTGCTAAATGGGAATAAACTTTTTTCCCAAAAGGATCCTAACTAAAAGTTAGTGGTCAGTAACCTACTGTATCATACATAACAATGTATGATAATGTGATTAGGTGTATTCAGTATGGATACCATATCTGATCTTATTAGGTGTGAAAAATAATAAATTATCTGTTTCACTAAAAGTGTATAAGTAAAAAAAATTTGTACAATTATAGTAAAGTGAAACTAAGTGAATATGCTATATATTTAGTGGAATCTAAAATACCACCAAAAACATATATGTACATTTATACTAAGGTGAATGTATTTGAAAATAAGTGAATATAATATATGCTTAGTGAAATTACAATATGATGGAATTAACCATTAAAGTGTTTTAGGAAAAAAAAAAAAAAAATTAGAAAAATTGTATTAGAAAAATTATCCATTCAGTGAAATATTGAAATTGCCAATTCAAAATTGATCTAAATTATAAAAAATATAAATAAAACTATATAAAGAGAACTAATCTAATTATATAAATTGTATACTATGTGCTAGGGGGTAGACGCCTCTGTTGGTGCAGTTCACACTAAGTTCACATATCAGGTTTCCACATTATGCGTTATCAATAAATGCGTTTCCACATTATGCGTTATTAATAAATGCATTTATGTTGGTTTCTATGTTCAAGCCGAATGGAACATACGTCTTGAGGCGGTATATCCACCCCATTTCCATCCGAGATATTTCTCGCACCAGATGGCTCCCCCTCCAGTGCGGTTTGAATTTATCAATTCCCAAAAACAGGGTATTGGATGGATCCCTATGGTGCTTAAACCTGTAATGTTTCGAAACTGAGTGGTTCTTGAATCCTGATATGATATTCGTGATATGCTCGTTTACACGAACTTGGAACGCCCTTTTGGTCCGCCCCACGTACTGTAGGCCACAGGGACATTGTATTAAATACACTATGCCTGTGGAGGCACAGGTAATGCAGGGCCTGATCTTATACTCCCTGCCTGTAGCTGTTGAAGAAAACACAGTCACACATCTTTGAGTGACTGTATTTAAACTGCATACTCTACACCGCTTACACTTATAGTAACCTTTCAATTGATCGAAGAAGCCAATACCTCTGTACGGTGGATCAATGATGTTGGCTGCCACTCGATTTCTAATAGATTGAACTCCCCTAAATACCACCTTAGGTTTAGGGGGTAATAACTCCTTCATTAAAGGGTCATTTTTAACCAGATGCCAATGTTTATTCACTAAATTCGAAATGGCCCTATGTTGGATAGAGTAGGTGGTGATGAAGGGCACCCCCTCTGAGAACCCAGTACACACCACCGGATCCCTTTCACGAAGAAGGACCTCCCGTTCGGTATGTAAGACCTCCCCTAAGGACTGTTGTAGGGTAGCATGGGTATAACCTTTTTCTAGGAACCGTTCTGTCAAGATATCAGCCTGAGCCAGAAACTGAACCTGATCAGAACAGTTCCTCCTCAGTCTAAGATATTGACTCTTTGGGATGCCTTTGAGCCATGGTTCGTGGTGGCAACTGTCTGTTGGAATAAAAGAATTCCGATCCGTCCCTTTGAAGTAGGTAGAGGTGACAAATCTACCCTCTTTGATTTCGATTTTTAAGTCCAGATAATGGACATCAGTCTGGCTGGCCTCATATTTCAGTTTGATCCCTTTCTGGTTCTCATTCAAGGCATCCATGAATAGGGCCAGGTCTTCCCGTCTGCCGTCCCACAGGAGGAGGATGTCATCGATATAACGTGCCCACAGGGCCACCTCGATTGTGGTCAGTGGGTCGATGACATCCTCCTCCCATTTGGTCATAAACAAATTGGCCAAACTGGGGGCATATTTAGCCCCCATGGCAACACCCGTGTCCTGCCTATAGAACTTGTTGTCGAACCAAAAATAGTTCGACGCTGCCGCAAACTTAAGTAGGGACATAATGAAGTCAATCTGACTAACATTGAGTCTGGAATCGCGTGTAAGAAAATGGTATACAGCATCAAAACCCAACTGATGTGGAATGATCGTATATAGGGAAGCAACGTCTATCGTAACCATCCACATGTTATTAGTAGGCAGATGGCTAGAAAGGATGTTAATGATATGTCTCGAATCTTTAACATACGAGGGGACCTTTTTTACTAGTGGCTGTAAATAAAAATCCACATATCTACCCACCCTGGACGTCACTGAGTCAATACCACTCACTATAGGACGTCCTGGGGGGCAGACCGGATCCTTGTGGAGTTTAGGCAGATAATAGATGGTGGGGGTACGGGGTGCCTTAGGCAGGAGATGAAGTTTCTCCTTAAGGGACAAAATTCCTTCGTAGTGTCCTCTACTTAAAAGTGCCTCCAGGGCCCTTATGTATTTCGTTTTAGGGTCACTTGGTAGCAGAGTATATGTTTTAGTGTCATCTACGATATTGTGCATCTCTTTGAGATAGTCCACCCTATCCAATATCACGATCCCCCCACCCTTATCTGCTGGTCTAATAACCAAATCCTTATTGTTACACAAGGAATCGAGCCCCTCTTGAAGCATTTTATTAAGTTTCCCTTTCTTTAATTCAATCTCCTCCAGGTCTCTAATTAATACATCTCTAAAGATTTTTAGAGAAGGTGCCAATCCACCCGGAGGGTTAAACAAGGAAGCGTTGGCTAGTCCTGAATGCACATATCCATTGTTGGGCACAGGATTGGGGGGTGAATTCCCAATCATATACCTTTTAATGTTGAGTTTCCTAATGAATCTGTGAATATCCATATAGGTATCAAATTTATTAAGGGCCTTAGGTGGAGCAAATTTAAGATCCTTGTCCAAAAGGGCCTTTTCTGGTTTGGACAGGGTTTTTGAGCTCAAATTAAAAATACCTTTGCCTTCTACGTTTTTGTACGTTTTGAGTGCCCTACATCGCCTCCCCCCTCGGCACCCTCTCCTCTTTCTCCCTGTCTTTTGGTGCCCTGGCTGGGTCGGTGAAAACCCCAATGTGAGGTGCCATTGGGGGCCGCAGGACCCGCCGGCCACCCAGATTCACCCTGAGGTGGACCTAAGGGGGTGCAAACCATGCATTCTCATTGGTTATAGGGTATTGGAGTCCTTCTAAGGCCTGATGCCCTTCCGGACCTCCTTTATCCCTCAGAGGGAAAAAAGAGTTGGATGTGGGAATATTATATTCCCATCCCATATTCATTCCATTTTGGGCATAGGATGGGGATGATCGATCGACTTCACCCAGGTTGGCCTGCCTCCAACCTTCCTTCGTATCCCCAAAGAAACCTTGATTACTCCCTAGATTCCAGTCTCTCTGGGGTGCCTGACTAAAACGGTTGGGGGGCGGACCTTGGTTCCACATCCCTCCAGAATGGTAAACTCCATGACCAGGATTGCCCTGATATGGCCCACCCCCATAAGTGGATCCTGAGTTATTAGATTGGGTCACAGGGGGGCATCCCTGCCCTCTCCCTGGGGGTCCTCTGGCTCCTCCCTGACCCCTACGGGGTGAGTTCCTTGCTTGGGGCCCACCCGATCTTGGAACAGAAAAATTCCGCCTTGGACCTAAGGGGGGCTGGGTGTAGAGTATGCAGTTTAAATACAGTCACTCAAAGATGTGTGACTGTGTTTTCTTCAACAGCTACAGGCAGGGAGTATAAGATCAGGCCCTGCATTACCTGTGCCTCCACAGGCATAGTGTATTTAATACAATGTCCCTGTGGCCTACAGTACGTGGGGCGGACCAAAAGGGCGTTCCAAGTTTGTGTAAACGAGCATATCACGAATATCATATCAGGATTCAAGAACCACTCAGTTTCGAAACATTACAGGTTTAAGCACCATAGGGATCCATCCAATACCCTGTTTTTGGGAATTGATAAATTCAAACCGCACTGGAGGGGGAGCCATCTGGTGCGAGAAATATCTCGGATGGAAATGGGGTGGATATACCGCCTCAAGACGTATGTTCCATTCGGCTTGAACATAGAAACCGACATAAATGCATTTATTAATAACGCATAATGTGGAAACGCATTTATTGATAACGCATAATGTGGAAACCTGATATGTGAACTTAGAGTGAACTGCACCAACAGAGGCGTCTACCCCCTAGCACATAGTATACAATTTATATAATTAGATTAGTTCTCTTTATATAGTTTTATTTATATTTTTTATAATTTAGATCAATTTTGAATTGGCAATTTCAATATTTCACTGAATGGATAATTTTTCTAATACAATTTTTCTAATTTTTTTTTATTTTTTTTTCCTAAAACACTTTAATGGTTAATTCCATCATATTGTAATTTCACTAAGCATATATTATATTCACTTATTTTCAAATACATTCACCTTAGTATAAATGTACATATATGTTTTTGGTGGTATTTTAGATTCCACTAAGTATATAGCATATTCACTTAGTTTCACTTTACTATAATTGTACAACATTTTTTTACTTATACACTTTTAGTGAAACAGATAATTTATTATTTTTCACACCTAATAAGATCAGATATGGTATCCATACTGAATACACCTAATCACATTATCATACATTGTTATGTATGATACAGTAGGTTACTGACCACTAACTTTTAGTTAGGATCCTTTTGGGAAAAAGTTTATTCCCATTTAGCAATATTAATACTATTTTTATTATTTTTAGCTTTAAAAATAGGGCTAATATAGTATATATTTTTCTGCTGAGGGTTTAGTCAACATCTTACACTAGTAACATTATAACTATGTGTCTAACTATTGTGATGGATGTCCATTGACTGACTACCAAATATTCAGTTGATATCCACGAGTCAACCCCACTCCCTTTATTGTTCCTTTTTATTTCCTCCTTATTTCCTCCTTATGAGTATGGCATTGTGCGTCCTGGTGGGATGGCTGCAGGGACTCGCGGCTATGTGCCAAGCCGGGGGTCTCATGCACGCTGGTCACCGGACTGCACGATCCTAGGATTTACTTGTATAAGTTTTTTATTTCAGTATAGAAAGTTTAGTCATAGTTAGTATTTACTTCCCATATAGTTATCCCTCAATATTCGAATGTACATTTAGTATATTTTTTATGCCCCTTTGAGTTGGGATGAACGTGAAGAGAACGTCTCAAGTAAGGGCATTTTTTACCATAATAAAGATGGCTTCCTTGTAGCACTCGTTGTGCATCTCACACCGAGGGCGGGTTATTTAACATGGTGAGTTACTGCGAGAACCCATCCCATTGAGAACGTCTGTTGATGACGAAACGCGTCTGGGGGCCACGCAGTGACGTCGCCACGTAGAGGGAAGGTATCGCTCGAACGTTTGCCGGCCGGCTTTTCATATGCTTAATTTTACTTTTTAAATGTGAGTACTCATCTGTTTTTTAAATAAAACAATCTCCTACGGAATCACACTATGGTATGCTCTTTATTTGTTCCCATGGCCGAGCTGTAAGTCGTGCTCAACCTAACAGCCACGACACCGACCGGAAGAACAAGTATTGGAGCCTCCAGATATCTTTGCCGTGGCTGGGCTATAGCCATCTGCTCCTTTAGAGCTCGCCTTTGGTAAGCCTCCACTACTTAACTGGTGAAGGGATCACTTCAAGGTTCACACTCTCACGGTGGTGCGATTGATGGTCGATTTGTGTACCTGTCAGCATACGAAGGGATTACTTTAGGCTCACGATTCACCACGGAGTTGTTTTGATGGACTTGGTAGCATTGAAGTTTATACTGCCAACATTACATTGCATGATCCTTTGGTCTATCTGATGGACTTTCAGCATTGGTGTTTTATTAGCATTGGTGATTGCATGAATTGTTTTTTTGCTTTTTTTCATTTAAAACCTGCCTTAGGTACATTTTTAAGTGATGTTATTTGGTATATTGGTATAATCTAGACCTGGTAAATTTTTATTGCATGACATAATCAATATTTTGCTTAATATTTTTGCATAATATTTGCCATAGTGTCTTAGATATTCAGATCTACCATAGGTACATCTTAAAGTGATGGTATTTAGTATGTTGGTATAATCTAGACCTGGAAAAATTTTTTTATTGCATGATAATATCAATATTGCTGCTCAATATCCTTGCATAATATTAGCCACAGTGTCTCAGGTATACCTATATTGGCGCGGCTTTGCTCTATTTAAATCATTCTCTCTGTGCTCTCACACGACAGCTGCAGCCTAAAACATTAACGTGTTTATATGTACCCTACTTTCCTAAATTAGCGCAGTTTTTTGTTTGTTATTAGTAAATCTTTAGGCTGTCAGCATATCGGCCTCTAGTTGCTCTGATTTTAGGCACGGTGCCGAAAAATAGACCAACTGGGCATGTGTACAGCAGGGTGAGGCAGTGTATTACTAGATTCCACTTTAAGTCTAGTCGTAAGCTAGGGGTCATATGGGGGTGGTCACATTCTCCATGTTTCCCTCCTTATTGGACACCAAGCAAGGGTCACATGAGAGGCCTACCTTGGAGTAGGTTCTTCTGGGCAATGCTAGGAACTTTAAACAGGGTCGCTACCTTACACATGGGGCACCTTTTCCATACCTCCCAACTGTCCTGAAGTCCATCCATTTCAGAATTTGATGTAAATCCTGACAAATCAAGGAGTCCCGGAGCAGAGCCCAGTGCCAGAACAAGTTGCGGCACTTTCCCAGCAGGCGTGTGCTAGAATGAGCACCAGTTGCACCTGCCCTGCAGCTTGTGTGGGGTGTATGATGTACTACACACCTCAGCAGGGCCGTCTTAATAGCATCATGGGCCCCTGGGCAAAGTAATGCTCTGAGGCCCCTACAATGGAGACATTGTAGGTAAATATCAAGTAGGTAGGAGGCCGACAAACGGAGCTTCCCCTTTTGGGTGGAGCTCCACATTAACTACATGAACAATCATTCTGTACAGCAAAGAAACAGTGGGGGAAATACTACATACCTAAAGTAACAAAGCTGTCCTGTGCATATAATATTTCTGCTAGATTGATGCCTCCCCGCCACTATGGCCCCTTTGCACCACTGCCAGCCTGCCTCCCCTGTGTATACATCACTTTCATTGCCACCTTGAGGCCCCCAATTTTGGGGAAGGAGTGGGCTCAAGGACCAGCTGCTTTGGGGAAAGGGCAGGGGCCCCCCGTGTAGCTGGGGCTCCTGGGCTGTGCCCAGGTGTGCCCTCTCATGTAATCCAGCCAACATCTTCCCACTGGCTGCCTGTCACAGTAGCCCACTGCATATCAAACTGAAGCCTTCTCCTCAACTCTGGCTCTGTTTTTCGGGACTCGCGGACCCGATCGCCGCTGGAGTACGGCGATCGTTCCCCGGAGCTGAAGAATGGGGAGAGCCGTCTGTAAACACGGCTTTCCCGTGCTTCACTGTGGCCGCAGAATCGATCACGTCATCCCTGTTATAGGGGGACATGATTGATGATGTCACACCTACAGCCACACACCCCTGCAGTTGTAAACACACACAGTCAACACTCAAATCCTACAGCGCCCCCTTGTGGTTAACTCCCAAACTGCAACTGTCATTTTCACAGTAAACAATGCAATTTAAATGCATTTTTTGCTGTGAAAGTGACAATTGTCCCAAAAATGTGTCAAAGTGTCCGCCATAATGTCGCAGTCACGAAAAAAATCGATGATCGCTGCTATAAGTAGTAAAAAAAAAAAAATATATAAAAATGCATTAAAACTATCCCTTATTTTGTAAACGCTATAAATTTTGCGAAAACCAACCGATAAACGCATATTGCGTTTTACCAAAAATAGGTAGAAGAATACGTATCAGCCTAAACTGAGGAAAAAAAATGTATATATATTTTGGGGGGATATTTATTATACCAAAATGTAAAAAATATTGAATTTTTTTCAAAATTGTTGCTCTATTTTTGTTTATAGTGCAAAAATTTAAAAAAAAAACGCAGAGATGATCAAATACCACCAAAAGAAAGCTCTATTTGTGGGAAAAAAAGGACGCCAATTTTGTTTGGGAGCCACGTCGCATGGCCGCACAATTGTCAGTTAAAGCGACGCAATGCCGAATCGCAAAGGGGCAAGGTCCTTTACCAGCATTTTGGTCCGGGTCTTAAGTGGTTAAAGTATCTCGGCCTAAACCCAGGGACTGGACAAGGGTTGAGCAGAAGGGGCAGCTATCCTGGGCACAATGGTTTATTGCAGGGATGGGGGGAGCCATGTGCCAGTTGTTTCTGTTACAAGGCTGACAGGAGTAGTGATAGCAACATCACTGCTAACCCAACTCTAAGGAAAGAAGGAGGGGGGGTGATAGTTTGTTATCTTCGCCCTGGGTGCTGGATGACTTTCTCCCAGATCAGCTTTAAATTTCAGCTCCACCTAAGTGCAGTATTAAAGAGGTTCTTTTAATGACACATTGTACAAAACACACTTACAAGATAAGGAAAGAAGGCTCATCTGTAACATCCTGTAGTCCTCGTCCTGGATCCATGGGCTGCTTAGAAGTAAAGATGGCAGAATGTGTTGAGTCTTCAGGCTTGTCCTGTGGCCATCAGGATGAGGCCTGTTCCAGGCTGATTGGGCTACGCGCTCGGCTCCACTGCTCCTTCAATAGGCCAATTGAAGGAGCAGTGGCTCCGAGCGCGTAGACCAATCAGCCTTTGTCCTCCCTGTCTGACCCTCCTTCTGGAAGTGTTCCCCGGAAGTAACCATGTGACCCGTGAGTCTGGAACAGGCCTCATCCTGATGGCCACAGGACAAGCCTGAAGACTCAACACATTCTGCTATCTTTACTTCTAAGCAGCCCATGGATCCGGGACGAGGACTACAGGATGTTACAGATGAGCCTTCTTTCCTTATCTTGTAAGTGTGTTTTGTACAATGTGTCATTAAAGAACCTCTTTAATACTGCACTTAGGTGGCGCTTCCTTTCTCTACCCCTCTTTTGTTTACCACAGAGTCAGCTCTCTGAGGACAGCAGCCGCCATTGAACAACCAAATCACCTGCATTTTTAACCATTGAACTGCCTGTTACTATTACTTCTAATGAACTAATCACCATACCCCTACCATACATGTACTTTGTACCTGCACTGACAGTTACCTTTCCTATTATAAGGGCAGCCGATAGACAGGTATAACTTATGTAGGAGGATTTGTTTTAAATCTGTGTATCACCGGAGGCCAGTCACTTCGCTGGGTAAATGTAAGGATTTACAACCACTCTAAAGAGTAGAATTGTCACCTTACAGGTCATTACAGGACACATGCTCCCTCTCGTATGTTTCTTATAATTCACTACTAATATTGCTTGCTAAAAAACGTAGACTTACTGGGAATGAGAGGGGTTATACAGTCCTGTCCTCATAGGTTTATTATTCAATCACCTGAAGGCAGCTGCATAACCCATTTGTATAAGAGCCTGTGTCCTGTAATGTACTCCTTACAGGACTCCAGGAGTTCTGCTTTAAAGCTTTTTCTAAAAAGAAGCGTCTGCCTCGCTGTACAACATCTAAATGTCCTTTGTAGGTCGGGTCATCTACTGCGATCATTGATGCATCATAAACATAGTGTAAATTAGTCCAAACACCCCATTTCATAAGAAGGACATCTCCTGGCCTCAGCCAGTGTAAATTGAGTGTTTACAGGGAATATATATTTCAATATTTTAATTATTTCAACTTATATAACTATATAAAGTTATATAACTGATCCCCATTTGAAATACGTTTCATTTTGGTTGAACATGACTCCTCAGGAAAGGTGGGCATATGTTCCCTGATATGGCCATTATACTCACCTCTTCTATGGACTCTGGAATGGGGACATAGCCAGACAAAACCTTGATCTCCATAAGTACCATGTTGCTATTGGTTCGACTTCCCTTATACCTGAGATGACAGCCAACAGAGCGTGTTATTTAATGACCACTTCCACCCACAAGATAAATTCTACTTCATAATATGAACTCGGTTACCAACACTTTAATTTACTGATTATTCGTATGTATATAAACTGTGTGACTGTGGTGGGACATTAGAGTGTAAGCTCCTCTGGCGCAGAGACTGATGTGGCTGGCTCAGTATTCTCTGTACAGCACCGTGGAATATGTCAGAGCTTTATATATGTATAATAATATAATGACACTGTAATAGAACATTAGAGTGTAAGCTCCTCTGGTACAGAGACTGATGTGACTGGCTCAGTATTCTCTGTACAGCACTCCAGAATATGTCAGAGCTATATAGATGTATAATAATAATAATAGTGCATTACTCTTGTGGGGATATAAGCTCGCCTGGTGCAGAGACTGAAGTGACTGGCTCAGTATTCTCTGTACAGCACCTTGGAATATGTCAGAGCTATATATATATATAATAATATTGAGTGTGGCTGTGGAAGAGACAATAGAGAGCAAGCTTCTGTGGTGCACAGACTGATATAAGTGTCTCAGAGTTCCCTGTACATCACTGTGGAATATGTCAGAGTTATAGACATGTACTGTATAATAATAGTGTGTGACTGTGGTGGGACATTAGAGTGTAAGCTCCTCTGGTAAAGAGACTGATGTGACTGGCTCAGTGTTTTCTGTACAGCGCTGTATATTATGTCAGAGCTATATAAATGTAAAATAATAGAGTGTGACTGTGGTGGGACATTAGAGTGTAAGCTCTTCTGAGACCAACATTCTCTCACCAGAATTCCAATAAGATCGCCATTTTTTCACCTTCCATACACTGAGGCTGTACTGACAAGGAAAATGCAGCTTCTTTAACTTCCGGAGGGGCATGGTAACGCTGGACAACCTGTGTAGATATCAATAAAACATAAGCATACTGTCCTAAACAGCAATAGTTAAAAGGACCATTCCACTTAAAACTCATATTATAAGTTTTAGCCTTATGGCAACTTGTTTCCACTGATCTTGAGAAAAATTACCCTCTCAGGGTTGCTAGAATTGATCCTGTAAGCTATACAAATCTTCTAGTTAAAGTGTATATAAATCCTAACAAACTTCTCTTATTTTCACCCTTTTGGGCTGTTAAATATACCATTAAAGGGGCTGTAAAGGATTTGTTCCCCCTAAATAGCTTCCTTTACCTTAGTGCAGTCCTCCTTCACTTACCTCATTCTTCCATTTTGCTTTTAAAAGTCCTCGGGCCAGATTCAGAAAGGAATTACGCCGGTGGGCCAGATTCTCATATATTTTCGGCGGCGTAGCGTAAGCCATTTACACTACGCCGCCGCTGCGTGCTAGAGCAAGTGCTTTATTCTCAAAGCACTTGCTCTGTAGTTTGCGTTGGCGTCTCGTAAATCGGCAAGCGTAAACCCGCGCAATTCAAATGGGGCGGCTTGTATTTAAATTAAGCGCGCCCCCGCGTCGAACGAACTGCGCATGCGCCGGCCGGGGAAAAAGCCCAGTGCGCATGCTCCAGCTCACGTCGGGAAGCGTCGTTGAAACCGACGTCAAAACGACGTGAGCGTCATTTACGCAAGTCCCTATTCGCGAACGAGTTAGTAAAACGACGTAAGCGACGGAAAAAGCCGACACTGACCCGACGCCATACTTAACATGGCGTCCGACGGGACACGACGGCATCCGACGGGACCTCGTAAGGTTACTCCACATAGAAGCTGGGGTAACCTTACGCGAACGAAAACGACGTACGCGACGACGGGGCGGCGTAAAAGCGATCGAGAATCGGCGTACTACTTCATTTGCATATGCAAATGAAAAAAACAACGTGAAGGCCACCTAGTGGCCGGAGTTGTCATTACACCTACGATCCGAAAGTGTAATGCTTTTACACTTGTCGGATGTAGAAGCGTATCTATGCAAAAGTGATGCTCAGCATCACACACATAGATACGAGACAAAAAAAAAGGCGATACGACGGGGTATCTGAGATACTCCATCGTAACGCCTCTGAGAATCTGGCCCTGTATCTACAGATACACCGGCGTAATTCGAATTTCCCGCCGGCGTATCATTGTTTCCTATTCAGAAAACATGATACGCCGGATTTACAACGTCGGATCTTAAATATAATCTTCCGCCGGCCGCTAGGTGCCGTTTACGTTGTTTCTCACGTAAAATATGCAAATTAGCTCTTTACGCCGATTCAGAAACGTACTTGCGGCGGCGCGTTGTATTTTATGTTGAGCGGCGTAAGGTTACCCCTGTTATAGGAGGCGTAGCCAATGTTAAGTATGGACGTCAGGACCGCGTCAATTCGAACGTCGGTTACGTCGTTTGCGTAAATCGTTCGGGAATGGGGCTCGACGTTAGTTACGTTCACAACGTTTACATTGAGAAAAAGCAACGTGATTTCGCGCATGCGCACTGGGAACGTCCATGCGCCGTCCAAAAAAAACGTCACTTATGTGGGGTCATGATTCATTTACATCTTCCAAATTTGAATTGCGCGGCCTTCCACCGCCACAGATACACTACGCCGCCGTAACTTTTGGCGTAAATAGTTTCTGAATAAGGAACCTGCCACTGAAAGTTACGGCGGCGTAGTGTATCTGAGATACGCTACGCCTGCCTATAGATAGGCAGAGCTTTCTGAATCTGGCCCCTCATTTCTTCTGAGAAATCCTCGCTTCCTGTTCTTCTGTCTGTAACTCATCACCGTAATGCAAGACTTTCTTCCTGGTGTGGTGAAAGCCTCTTGAGGGGGGAGGGGGCAGGCAGGAGTGTCAGGACACTCTCTACTTTGCAGATAGAGAAAGAAGAAATAAGGACATTTAAAAGCAAAATGGAAGGATGAGGTAAGTGAAGGAGGACTGCACTGAGGTAAAGAAAACTATTTAGGGAAAACTTTTTTTTCATTTACAACCCCTTTAAATCTGATATATGGTGAAAAGGTGCCAAAAATACCTGTTGATCCTGCCATAAATATTGTTAGCTGATAACTTCCTGTGATTTCTGCCTGCATTAATAATAGTTACAGTGCAAGGATCTCCCTGCTTTTTTTATGAATTCTGTCAATCAGTGCTTTCTCCACTTCTATCATTAGCCGACCAGTCTTCAGATCACCAGTCATCATGCAGGCAGGTCTGATATGAGGAAGCAAAACACTGCTCTATCATATTGGCCCCCTTCACATAGAAACACACAGGTTTATTTACTAAAGTTGGAGAGTGCGAAATCACGCTTCTGTACAGAAACCAATCAGTGTCTAATCTCAGCTTGTTTAATTAAGCTTTGGCAATGAAACTTCCAAGCCGATTGGTTTATAAGCAAAAGTGAACCTGATTTTGCTCTCTTTTTAGTAAATAAACCCTCAAGGCCCGTACACACGATCGGTTTGTCTAATGAAAACAGACCAATGGACCGTTTTCATCGCACAAACTGATTATGTGTGGGCCCCGTTTTTTTTTTTCAATCAGTGGAAAAAAATAGAACCTGTTTTAAATTTTCCCTATGGATAATAAAATGATAGAAAAAACAATCGTCTGTGGGGAAGTCCATCGGTCAAAAATCCACGCATGCTCAGAATCAAGTCGATGCATGCTGGGAAGTATTGAAGTTCATTTTTCTCAGCACGTCGTAGTGTTTTACGTCACCAGGATCGGATTTTTAACCGATGGTGTGTAGGCAAGACTGATGAAAGTCAGCTTCATCAGATATCCGATGAAAAAATCCATCGGATTAGTTTCCATCAGATATTCGATTGTGTGTACAGGGCTTAAGAGCCGGTTCACACAAGGGCAACACAACTTTTAGCGCGACTTTGCGAGGCAACTTAGACACAACTTGAGTGTGAATCACAGCGCTAAATGGGGCGACTTACAATGCGACTTGAAGTCACCTCCAGAAGGGGGAAATCCATGTCAAATTTTTAATAAAAAAACGGCATGGGTTCCCCCTCCAAGAGCATACCTTAGGTCTGGTATGGATTTCAAGGGGAAAACCCGCTACGCCAAAAAAAAAAACAGCATAGGGGTCCCCCCAAAATTCATACCAGACCCTTATCCGAGCATGCAGCCCGGCCGGTCAGGAAAGGGAGTGGGGACGAGCGAGCGCCTCCCCCCTCCTGAATCGTACCAGGCCGCATGCCCTCAACATGAGGGGGTAGGTGCTTTGGGGCAGGGGGGCGCCCTGCGGCCCCCCACCGCAAAGCACATTGTCCCCATGTTGATGGGGACATGGGCCTCTTCCCGACAACCCTGGCCATTGGTTGTCGGGGTCTGTGCGCGGGGGGCTTATCGGAATCTGGGAGCCCCCTTTAATAAGGGGGCCCCAGATCCTGGCCCCCCACCCTATGTGTATGAGTATGGGGTACATCATACCCCTACCCATTCACCTGAGGAAAAAGTGTCAAGAAAAAAAACACACTACACATTTTTTTAAAGTAGTTTATTAGGCAGCTTCGGGGGTCTTCTTCCCGCTTCGGGGGGGGGTCTTTGTCTAACTTCAGGGGACTTCTTCCAACTTTTCTGCTCTCTGTTTCTTTCTGCCTTCTGTCGGGCTCCTCCGCTATTTTCTTCCAGCTCTTTTACTGGTGGCCCGGTCTTCTCCCTTCTTCCGACTTCGGGGGTCTTCTTCCAACTTCTCCCCTCTCTTCTCCCACTGTCCGGTTCTTTCTGCCTTCTGCTGGGCACCGCTATCTTCTTCCAGCTCTTTTACTAGCGGCGGGCCGGTCTTCTGCGCCGTCTTCTTCCCTCTTCTCTAATGCCGGGTGCGCAACAATTTATATAGGCCTCTTATGACATCACAGTCCCAACATGCTCTGGGTGGTGACGACATAAGGGGCAGGGTCACCAGATGATATCACTCGGTGACCACGCCTCATGCCTATCTAAGTCGTTGCGCACCGTGCAGCCGGCATTATTGCGGGACAGAGCATCGAGTCAACATCTCAAGAAGAGAAGAGGGAAGAAGGCAACGAGGAAGACCAGGGCACTGCTAGTAAAAGAGCTGGAAGAAAATAGCGGTGGTGCCCAGCAGAAGGAAGAAAGCAACAGAGAGCAGGAGAAGAGGCCGGAGAGTCAGAAGAAGACCCCCCCATAGTCGGAAGAAGACCCCATGAAGTTGGAAGAAGGCCCCCAGAGTCGGAAGAAGACCCCCGGAGTCGGAAGAAGACCCCATGGAGCTGCCTAATAAATTACTTTAAAAACCTGTGTAGTGTGTTTTGTTATTGACATTTTTCTTTCACCAGGTAAATGGGTAGGGGTACAATGAGTGGGGGGCCGGGATCTGGGGGCCCCCATATTTAAAGGGGGATCCTGGATTACCATAAGCCCCCCGCCTGCAGACCCTCGACAACCAATGGCCAGGGTTGTCGGGAAGAGGCCCTTGTCCCTATCAACATGGGGACAAGGTGCTTTGGGGTGGGGGCCGCAGCATGCCCCTCCTGCCCCAAAGCACCTACCCCCCATGTTGAAGGCATGCGGCCTGGTACGGTTCAGGAGGGGGCCACTCGCTCATCCCCACCCCCTTTCCTGACTGGCCGGGCTGCGTGCTCAGATAAGGGCCTGGTATGGATTTTGGGGGGACCCACATGCCATGTTTTTTTGGCGTAGGGGGTTCCCCTGAAAATCCATACCAGACCTAAGAGCCTGGTATGCTCTTGGAGGGGGGATCCATGCTGATTTTTTATTTAAAATTTGGTGTGGAGTTTCCCCTCATGATTCAAACCAAATACCAGCTCGGTGGGAGGGGTTTGACTTAGAGCTGGTTTACAGTGGGGCGATTTCCTGTAAAGTTGCCTCACTATAAACGGGATTCAACTTGGAGGCGACTTCCATTGAAATCAATGGGTACAAGTCGCCTAGAAGTCAGATTGAAGTAGTACAGGAAACTTTTCTGAAGTTGGAGCGACTGCAGTAGTGTGCATTAAGATGGCTCCTATTCACTTCCATTGATTTTCTCAACCGCGCGACTTGGGGTCAACTTGAAGTCAGATCCCAGGTCGCCCCTGTGTGAACCGGCTCTAACAGGACTGAACAAGGCAAGTCAGTGATGGGTAAAGATCAACTGCAGCAAAACCACAAGCAATACTAGTCCTTCTGGCCACTGCTCCCTGATTCCACAGTACAGGTCCTCTTTCTACCTTTCATTAAACTACCCTGTAGCAACCAGCATAAAACTTGACCCAGCTTGGCTGCATTTTCCCTTACCTACCCCATACATTACCTATAAACAGCCAGAACCCTACTTCCTCCCTGGAACACAGATAACCCCAACTCTGACACCAACCATCCTCACCTGCATGAAGGCGGTACCAACTCCTGATGCCGTCACCAAGTATTCTCCAGGCACCTCTGGCAGGGTTAACTTCTGCAGCAGGAGTTTGTTATCATTATTGATACGAATCGTGTGCTGGAATCCTCTATCTGATGTCACGTCAAGCACTACTTCTCCCGACTTTCTCGAGGTTAGAGCAGCAAATCTCGACAAACTATAAAGACCCACAACAGTATCCTGCAAAAACACAGCTTATAGTGAGCTATCAGTAGGGTTGCCACCTTTTCTTCAAGCCAAACCCGAACACTTTAGCGGTGCACGGCATGGCACCCCATCCCCTCCTATTACAAATCTTCTTACCCTACCAGCACAAATCCTCCTGCCTCCAATACCCCCATGGAAGGCAACAGGGGGTATCACTGGGCCCCAACACACATGGGGGCAATTACAGAGGAGGGGGTGCAAATACAGAGGAGGGGGTGGAAATAGAGGAGGCTGGTCAATTACAGAGGAGGGGGGTGCAAATACAGAGGAGGGGCAAACACAGAGGAGGAGAGTAATTACAGAGGGGGGGGGGGGTGCAAATAGAGGAGGGGAATGCAATTACAGAGGAGGAGGCAAATACAAAGTAGGGGCGACAATTACAGAGGAGGGGAGTGCAAATACAGAGGAGACGGGGGCAAACAAAGAAAAGACAGGGCAAACAAAGAAAAAACGGGGCAAACAAAGAAAAGATGGGGCAAACACAGAAGAGGGGCAAACACAGAAGAGGGGGGGTGCAAATACAGAGGAGAAGGGGCAAACACAGAAGAGGGGGGGTGCAAATACAGAGAAGATGGGGGCAAACACAGAAGAGGGGCAAACATAGAATGGGGGGGGTGCAAATACAGAGGAGAAGGGGCAAACACAGAAGAGAGGGGGTGCAAATACAGAGAAGACGGGGGAAAACACAGAAGAGGGGCAAACACAGAAGAGGGGCAAACACAGAAGAGGGGGGGGGGTGCAAATACAGAAGAGAAGGGGCAAACACAGAAGAGGGTGGTACATATATAGAGACTGGGCAAACACAGAAGAGGAGCAAACACAGAAGAGTGGGGGTGCAAATACAGAGGAGAAGGGGCAAACAAAGAAGGGGGGGGGGCAAACACAGAGGAGAAGGGGGACAAACACAGAGAAGAAAGGGGGGACAAACACAGAGGAGGAGGGGGGACAAACACAGAAGAGGAGGGGGGACAAACACAGAGGAGAAGGGGGCACAAACACAGAGGAGAAGGGGGCACAAACACAGAGGAGGAGGGGGGACAAACACAGAAGAGGAGGGGGGACAAACACAGAAGAGGAGGGGGGACAAACACAGAAGAGGAGGGGGGGACAAACACAGAAGAGGAGGGGGGGACAAACACAGAAGAGGAGGGGGGGACAAACACAGAAGAGGAGGGGGGACAAACACAGAAGAGGAGGGGGGGGACAAACACAGAAGAGGAGGGGGGGGAAAAACACAGAAGAGGAGGGGGGGGACAAACACAGAAGAGGAGGGTGGGACAAACACAGAAGAGGAGGGTGGGACAAACACAGAAGAGGAGGGTGGGACAAACACAGAAGAGTAGGGGGGGACAAACACAGAAGAGTAGGGGGGGACAAACACAGAAGAGGAGGGGGACAAACACAGAAGAGGAGGGGGGGACAAACACAGAGGAGAAGGGAGGACAAACACAGAGGAGAAGGGGGGACAAACACAGAGGAGAAGGGGGGACAAACACAGAGGAGGAGGGGGGACAACAGAGCCGGACTGGCCAACCGGGACAGCGGGAAATATCCCGGTAGGCTGGCTGTCATGGGGCTGCTATGAACAGGACTCGGGGCTGAATGAGGAAATTAATTCCAGCAGCGGAGCGCGGAGGGCTGGAGGAGCACGTGACCATCGTGCGGCAGGCACTGGCAGGTATGATGTGCTCTGCGGTGTGGAGGAAAAGAAAGCAGGTGGGAGGGAGCATGGATGGACACTTACTGAGTGTTCTCTGGCCAGTCATTTCTCTAGTAGGGAACCCACAGCCAATAGCGCTGCTTAAAGGAGTGCAAGGGAGGACCTGCTCTTCCTCCGGTCCATCCACAGCCAATCAACAGGCAGTGTAGCTTTTCCCCGCTCACATTTGATTGCAAGTGCTGGAGTGAGGCTGAATGGGGGACGCCAGGAGGGAGATGCAGGAAAGGTAGGATGACAAATATCCACGTTCTGCAGCCTCCAGGACACACAAATCTGGCTCAATAGAAAAAAAACAGGATCACCAGGAGAACAGTAACATGTTGCTGGCCGGCTGCAGTGTCTTTCAGATGTGATCAGGCAGTGTGCAGGTTGCCAATCAGCCTCCTCCTCCCTCTTGTCTCCCTTGTTACTTTTTTTTATCTGCCTAACCTGACCTGCACATTGTCTGATCGCACTGACAAGATCTCTGAAAGACGCTGCAGCAGGGTTCTATGAGACCGGGGATACATGGCTGTTAACCATTTCAGCTTCTAATCAGCTATTTAGGCAGAGCTCTGTAATGCTGCTGCACAGATTGTTTGGGAGTTTTTTTTTTTTTTTTGGAGGATTTACTGCTGGATCAGGCTAAAAGCTTCACAGACTAATTTACTGGTTACTGTCCACTAATCCTGAGCAGTTCAGTTTTCCAAGAAAATTTGTATTTTAGAAATTGGATGCGATTATTTCTTCTGTCACTTGGTTGTACTTTCAAAGAAAAAAGACTGATTTGATCCCTCAGAGATGGTTTACATAGAGTGTAGCAACACTACAATACTATATACCTGTACACTGAGTTCAACTTGAAATGCAGTCTCTGACCATCTCCTGAATCAATCATGTCTGCAATCCCTAACCGTCCCCTGTGCCATGTCTGCAATCCCTAACCGTCCCCTGTGCCATGTCTGCAATCCCTAACCGTCCCCTGTGCCATGTCTGCAATCCCTAACCGTTCCCCTGTGCCATGTCTGCAATCCCTAACCGTTCCCCTGTGCCATGTCTGCAATCCCTAACCGTTCCCCTGTGCCATGTCTGCAATCCCTAACCGTTCCCCTGTGCCATGTCTGCAATCCCTAACCGTTCCCCTGTGCCATGTCTGCAATCCCTAACCGTTCCCCTGTGCCATGTCTGCAATCCCTAACCGTTCCCCTGTGCCATGTCTGCAATCCCTAACCGTTCCCCTGTGCCATGTCTGCAATCCCTAACCGTTCCCCTGTGCCATGTCTGCAATCCCTAACCGTTCCCCTGTGCCATGTCTGCAATCCCTAACCGTTCCCCTGTGCCATGTCTGCAATCCCTAACCGTTCCCCTGTGCCATGTCTGCAATCCCTAACCGTTCCCCTGTGCCATGTCTGCAATCCCTAACCGTCCCCTGTGCCATGTCTGCAATCCCTAACCGTTCCCCTGTGCCATGTCTGCAATCCCTAACCGTTCCCCTGTGCCATGTCTGCAATCCCTAACCGTTCCCCTGTGCCATGTCTGCAATCCCTAACCGTTCCCCTGTGCCATGTCTGCAATCCCTAACCGTTCCCCTGTGCCATGTCTGCAATCCCTAACCGTTCCCCTGTGCCATGTCTGCAATCCCTAACCGTTCCCCTGTGCCATGTCTGCAATCCCTAACCGTTCCCCTGTGCCATGTCTGCAATCCCTAACCGTTCCCCTGTGCCATGTCTGCAATCCCTAACCGTTCCCCTGTGCCATGTCTGCAATCCCTAACCGTTCCCCTGTGCCATGTCTGCAATCCCTAACCGTTCCCCTGTGCCATGTCTGCAATCCCTAACCGTTCCCCTGTGCCATGTCTGCAATCCCTAACCGTTCCCCTGTGCCATGTCTGCAATCCCTAACCGTCCCCTGTGCCATGTCTGCAATCCCTAACCGTTCCCCTGTGCCATGTCTGCAATCCCTAACCGTTCCCCTGTGCCATGTCTGCAATCCCTGCAGGAGAGGGCACACACAAACTGTACACACTTCCTCATCTGCCACAGCAGAATTACATTACAGCCCCAGTACAGAGGGAGGATGCTTTATGATGGGCGCTATGGCCAAGGCACATTTCACATTGAAATCCACTCTCCCCCATAATCATTCATTGGGTGCAATATACATATAGGTATAAATACATACAGTACACTGTGTGTGTGTGTGTGTGTGTATAGATATAGAGGTGAGAGAGGAAAAAACAAGGAATAAGAGAAGGAATAAAAAGAGGGGGAGGAACATAAAAAAAGGATAAAGAGCGATAGATTGGGGGGGGGGGGGGGCAAGACATTAGGATAGAGCGAGATAATAGGTAAAGAAAGGAGAACAAAGAGAAAGAGTGGTACATCCTAAGAGGTACCATATGGGGGTTTAATACAGTACGAGTGGAAGGGATTTGGTCTGCTAAATGTCCGTGGGTTAGGGGTGCAAATTACTTGCCTTGGGTGCTGACAACCCACACTAAGCCACTGGGGCTGCTATGAAGTCATTTCCAGGGCTGGTTTTTATGCCCAGTCCGGCCCTGGGGGACAAACACAGAAGAGGAGGGGGGACAAACACAGAAGAGGAGGGGGGACAAACACAGAGGAGGAGGGGGGACAAACACAGAGGAGGAGGGGGGACAAACACAGAGGAGAAGGGGGGACAAACACAGAAGAGGAGGGGGGACAAACACAGAAGAGGAGGGGGGACAAACACAGAGGAGGAGGGGGGACAAACACAGAAGAGGAGGGGGGACAAACATAGAAGAGGAGGGGGGACAAACATAAAGGAGGAGGGGGGACAAACACAGAAGAGGAGGGGGGACAAACACAGAAGAGGAGGGGGGACAAACACAGAAGAGGAGGGGGGACAAACACAGAAGAGGAGGGGGACAAATACAGAAGAGGAGGGGGGACAAACACAGAAGAGGAGGGGGGACAAACACAGAAGAGGAGGGGGGACAAACACAGAAGAGGAGGGGGGACAAACACAGAAGAGGAGGGGGGACAAACACAGAAGAGGAGGGGGGACAAACACAGAAGAGGAGGGGGGACAAACACAGAAGAGGAGGGGGACAAACACAGAAGAGGAGGGGGACAAACACAGAAGAGGAGGGGGGACAAACACAGAAGAGGAGGGGGACAAACACAGAAGAGGAGGGGGACAAACACAGAAGAGGAGGGGGGACAAACACAGAAGAGGAGGGGGGACAAACACAAAAAAGGAGGGGGGACAAACACAGAAGAGGAGGGGGGACAAACACAGAAGAGGAGGAGGGACAAACACAGAAAAGGAGGGGGGTGACAAACACAGAGGAGTCAAAACAAGGCAGAGAGAGAGATAACAGTCCTGTCGCCTCTCTCTCCCTTATGTTTAAATTGCTCTGTAATTGCTTCCCCCACCCGCCGCTCCGACCCCCCTGCTGTCCGGGTCCCCCTGTGTGTCGGGGCCCGTAAAAGGAGGCACCATAGTACCCCCTGTCAGCTGGAAATGGTGTCCGGGTGTGAGACAGAGGGAAACCCGGGCACAGCCTCCTAAACCCGTACTGTCCGGGTCAAAAACGGACAGGTGGCAACCCTAGCTATCAGTGAATTATAGATCTTTGGAATGATTAACCAGCGGTAGCCGGTAGGAAGTCAATAATGCAGAAGGAATTTATGAACAAATCCCTAGGCAGGGAAAGTATGTATTTCAACTGTTTAGCTGCTTGCTTAGAGTTCTACTTTATTTCACAATCTAAACCCACTTTTAGCAGGAGGCTATTCCATAACGTCTCAGCTCTTATGTGTGTACACACGATCATTTTTCGGCATGAAAAAAAACGTTGTTTTTAAAAAACTTAATTTAAAATGATCATGTGTGGGCTTCACATCATTTTTCAAAAACGAAAAAAAAAAAAAAAAATAGAACATGCTGCATTTTGTCGTTTTAAACAATGCCGTTTTTCGGGTTGTAAAAAATGATCGTGTATGGGCTAAAACTACGTTTTAAACCCGCACATGCTTAGAAGCAAGTTATGAGATGGAAGTGCTCGTTCTGGTAAAACTACCGTTCATAATGGAGTAAGCACATTCATCACGCTGTAACAGACAGAAAAGCGCGAAACGTCTTTTACTTTACTAAAGCAGCCCAAAGGCGAATAGAACTTCCCCTTTAGAGTGCCGTCGTATGTGTTGTTGTTGTATGTGTTGTATCGTGTTGTCACCGTGCTTTGCTTATCATTTTTTTAAAACGATGGTGTGTGGGCAATGTCGTTTTTAATGATGAAGTTGGAAAAACTTCGTTTTTTGGACATGCTGAAAAATCATCGTGTGTACGCGGCATTATAGTAAAGAACACATAGCTGGAGCTTCCAGCACAATGTATATCTTTTGTAGTGAAGATAGGAGTGATTTAGTGCAATTTTAAATACACCAATCAGCCATAAGCTTATGACCACTGACTGGTTAAGTGATTTTCTTGTTACAATGGCATATAAAAGCAAACATGTTGTCCCTGAAGTTTATGTGTTTAACCACTTCGGGTCCGCGCTATTGACAGAATACGTCAACAGCGCGGACCTGAGGCGCCGGGGTCACGTCTTTGGACGTGATTTACTTGTAATTCCTGTGGCGCGCGGCGGGGAAAAACAGTCCCGACGCATCACCGAGGATTCGATGCGTGTACACGGCGGCCGCGATGTCCGTCAGGTACACGCGATCGTCGGTGACAGAGCAGGGACGTGGAGCGCTGTGTGTAAACACAGAGCTCCACGTCCTGTCAGGGAGAGGTGACAGATGCTGTTTCTCTTGTACATAGGGAGACAGCATCGATCACCTCCCCCAGTCACCCCCCTCCCCCCACACAGTTAGAACACACCCAGACAATACATTTAACCCCTTCCTCACCCCCTAGTGTTAACCCCTTCAATGCCAGTCACATTTATACAGTAATTAGTGCATATTTATAGCACTGGTCGCTATATAAATGTGAATGGCGCCAAAAATGTGTCAAAAGTGTCCGATGTGTCCGTCGCAATATCGCAATCCCAATAAAAATCGCAGATCGCCGCCATTACTAGTAAAAATAAAATATTAAAAAAAAATCATAATTCTGTCCCCTATTTTGTAGGTGCTATAACTTTTGCGCAAACAGTCACTTACTGTGTTTTTTTTTTTTTGTGCCTTGGAGTTTCCATTTTTTTTAAAAGCCAGCAGCTACAAATACAGCAGCTGCTGACTTTTAAGTAACACTTACCTGTCCAACGCGTCTACCGAAGCCGAGCGGTAGCTCAGCTCTCGGCTTCCCCCGCGGCCATAGCTCCTTGAGGGTAGGGACTGATGTGAATGTACAATGTATATGTAAAGTGCTGCGTAAATTGACAGCGCTATATAAGTACCTAAATACAGGGAGTGCAGAATTATTAGGCAAGTTGTATTTTTGAGAATTAATTTTATTATTGAACAACAACCATGTTCTCAATGAACCCAAAAAACTCATTAATATTAAAGCTGAATATTTTTGGAAGTAGTTTTTAGTTTGTTTTTAGTTTTAGGTATTTTAGGGGGATATCTGTGTGTGCAGGTGACTATTACTGTGCATAATTATTAGGCAACTTAACAAAAAACAAATATATACCCATTTCAATTATTAATTTTTACCAGTGAAACCAATATAACATCTCAATATTCACAAATATACATTTCTGACATTCAAAAACAAAACAAAAACAAATCAGTGACCAATATAGACACCTTTCTTTGCAAGGACACTCATTCAGCCTGCCATCCATTGATTCTGTCAGTGTTTTGATCTGTTCACCATCAACATTGCGTGCAGCAGCAACCACAGCCTCCCAGACACTGTTCAGAGAGGTGTACTGTTTTCCCTCCTTGTAAATCTCACATTTGATGATGGACCACAGGTTCTCAATTGGGTTCAGATCAGGTGAACAAGGAGGCCGTGTCATTAGTTTTTCTTCTTTTATACCCTTTCTTGCCAGCCACGCTGTGGAGTACTTGGACGCGTGTGATGGAGCATTGTCCTGCATGAAAATCATGTTTTTCTTGAAGGATGCAGACTTCTTCCTGTACCACTGCTTGAAGAAGGTGTCTTCCAGAAACTGGCATTTGGACTGGGAGTTGAGCTTGACTCCATCCTCAACCCGAAAAGACCCCACAAGCTCATCTTTGATGATACCAGCCCAAACCAGTACTCCACCTCCACCTTGCTGGCGTCTGAGTCGTTCTGGAGCTCTCTGCCCTTTACCAATCCAGCCACGGGCCCATCCATCTGGCCCATCAAGACTCACTCTCATTTCATCAGTCCATAAAACCTTAGAAAAATCATTCTTGAGATATTTCTTGACCCAGTCTTGACGTTTCAGCTTGTGTGTCTTGTTCAGTGGTGGTCGTCTTTCAGCCTTTCTTACCTTGGCCATGTCTCTGAGTATTGCACACCTTGTGCTTTTGGGCACTCCAGTGATGTTGCAGCTCTGAAATATGGCCAAACTGGTGGCAAGTGGCATCTTGGCAGCTGCACGCTTGACTTTTCTCAGTTCATGGGCAGTTATTTTGCACCTTGGTTTTTCCACACACTTCTTGCGACCCTGTTGACTATTTTGACTGAAACGCTTGATTGTTCGATGATCACGCTTCAGAAGCTTTGCAATTTTAAGAGTGCTGCATCCCTCTGCAAGATATCTCACTATTTTTGACTTTTCTGAGCCTGTCAAGTCCTTCTTTTGACCCATTTTGCCAAAGGAAAGGAAGTTGCCTAATAATTATGCACACCTGATATAGGGTGTTGATGTCATTAGACCACACCCCTTCTCATTACAGAGATGCACATCACCTAATATGCTTAATTGGTAGTAGGCTTTCGAGCCTATACAGCTTGGAGTAAGACAACATGCATAAAGAGGATGATGTGGTCAAAATACTCATTTGCCTAATAATTCTGCACTCCCTGTAGATAACACTGCAAAATCCTTGAGGAGCTTAAGGATTCAGAGTTAGTGAATCATATAGTCCAGTGGGAGACCACAAGCTCAAGGGGCTGAAGAACCGCAAGCAGTGGCGGTTTGTCCATAGAGGGCGCTGGAGCGCCGCCCCCTCTGGCTCTCACCGCCACTGAGTCTAATAACATAGATTCATGTATTGCACGAATCTATGTTATTATCGCCGCTGTTATTCAGATGGTCGGCGCTCATGTCCGGCCATCTAAATAACGCCAGCTGGTTGGCTGTACGGAAATGTCTATCAAAGCCAACAGCTCTGATAGGCTTTCCCAATACAGCCCTCGGGTCCCGGAAGCTTATTCTCGGAGCGCACAGACTGTACGCCCCTTGGATAAGATGACAGGCGTCTCAGCCAATCAGGTTGGCCGGTTCTGGCTACCGGTAACCTGATTGGCTAAGACGCCTGTCAGTCATCGAGGGCGGGAGAAGACATCGTGGGATGTGGATGCCTGACTCCAGTAAAGGTAAGTGCCAGGGTGGGGGGGGGGAAGCAATTTACAGGGCACAGTGGGGACAATTGGCACAGCGGCGACCATTAAAGGGCACAGTGGTGACAATTGATGGCACAGTGGCTGCATTTAATGGCATGGCACAGTGGTGACAATGGATGGCACAGTGGCTGCGTTTATTGGCATGGCACAGTGGTGACAATGGATGGCACAGTGGCTGCGTTTAATGGCATGGCACAGTGGTGCGAATTGATGGCACAGTGACTGCATTTGATGGCATGGCACAGTGGCTGCGTTTGATGGCATGGCACAGTGTTGCAAATTGATGGCACAGTGGCTGCGTTTGATGGCATGGAACAGTGGCTGCGTTTGGGCACAGTGAGACTGCAATTTTATTTTTCCTTTGCGCCCCCCCAAAAATTTGGAGCACCAGCCACCACTGACCGCAAGCAGAAGTTGTAGTAGAACTGAGAGAACTGTTATGTTTGAATTAAGAACTGTTAAAGCGGGGGTTCATCTGCAATTTTTTTTTTAAAGGCCAGCAGCTACAAATACAGCAGCTGCTGACTTTTAAGTAACACTTACCTGTCCAGCGCGTCTACCGAAGCCGAGCGGTAGCTCGGCTCTCGGCTTCCCCCGCGGCCATACTCTGTCAGGGAATTGCAGAGTGAAGCGTTGCGGCTTCAGTGCCCAGTTCCCTACTGCGCATGCGCGAGTTGCGCTGCGCAGTTCCACTGGTTCCCATTGTGTTCTGGGAGCCAAGATTTTCCCAGAACACAACAGGGTGGGGGGGGGGGTGACGCAGAGGGGCCGGACTTTCACAGGAGTCAATAACCAAAAGTGGTGCAAATACCTGTTTTATACAGGTATTTGCACCCCATCCCCCTAAAAAGGTGACACCGGAGGGGGGGGGGGGGGTTCTGAAAAGCGGAGGATCACTTTTGGGTGAACCTCCGCTTTAAGTACTGTTGCCATAGGAGACAGCAAATCTACACATGCATAAGTGGCACCTTGTTGGGGCCTTTCCCTGCACGGCTGTCTGTTGAAGTCTCGGAGTCTAAAATTTGAAATTGCTACTACTTAAGGGTGTCCTGGCCTTAACCATCTTTCCCCTGCAAAATATAAAAGGTACTGTAAAACCCCATACACACTTTTAGTTTTCCTGCAGGTTTTTCTCTTCGGGTTTACCAAAACCATCTAATATGAGGTCAAACCTTAAGAGTGATAGTGTGTATGGGGCTTTAAAGAAAAAAAGGCTCTTTTGCATCTAAGAAGTGTCTGGCGCCCAATGACCCACTACAGTATGCCTCACAACCCACTACATGTTGAAGCATGTCAGCTGTCTGTGGCTTCAAAGGTTCTCATTAGACTGGAAGACTCTGCTACAACAGGAATAGAGGAGAAAGCTTTCAATCGGGCATCTGTTTCAGTGAAAACTGTCTAAGAGGAAATTTTCTCTTATTTTAATGGGGTCTTCTCTTACATATGCCTAGCGCACACATATAGAGATGCCTCTTTTTTTTTTTTACCTGTGTTGAACTGAAACCTCCATTTCCGTTTTGCTGTTTGCACAACCAGCGAGTGATGGGCACCATGTCCCCGATAGAGGGGTTCGGATGGGAAGCAAAGGTAAGAAGGGCATATGCCGTTATCTCCACATCTACAGATTTGGGTTTGCACCAGTATGATTCTTTTTCAACCTTATCTTCCTGACTCCAATACATCATACCGTCTGCAAAGAAAAGGTGGTTAAAGAGGACAAATATTATTATTATTATTATTAATTTTTGTTATGACAATTCCCATGGATGTGATTAGCTAAGGGCAGCCAAAAGGGCAAATTTCATACATTTTTAAACCTATAAAGCACACTATAACCGTCTCCCACAACCACAATAATGTTTTTGTACGAGGCAGTATAGAAGGGAGCAGCAGCGCTGCAGTGAAGTGTAGCTTTAAAAAATAGTAATATACAAAACTGCTTAGCAGTGCTCCCATTGAGATTGCATTAAAGTTGAAGTACAGTCAAAGCTCATTTGGCTGTACCTATCCTGTGCATTACAGGAATGTAGTGCGTTCTGCGCTCCTGTGACCCGTTTTCAGCAGGCTGAAGCTCAGGCAATATCACGACAATAAAGTCTGGATCAGCCCACATGTCTGGACTGGCACTTGACTCAGTCTCTCAGCATGCTGCTGAGAGCCTGAGCCGGATACTCCCACCCCCTCCACAGCCCAGCACTTCAGTGAGCGAGAGGGGACAGAGCAGGGGACTTCCACTTACATCATTACAACAGCCTCTTTATATTTTTTAAAACAATTTTGACATGTGGTTCCATGTGGCCAGCTTCTGTCTGACCAGGTGCCATACATACGGGTCGAATGTTGCCCCTTTTTTTTTTGTAATCAGCCTATGTTGCCTGGAATTCGGCCCATCTGTATGGGGTTTAAGTCTGCTCTCACAAACTATGCTGATTAGTTATCTTCTACTTTGACTCCTTAGAGATCAAGGTTCTAGTGGTATCTTAGACCTCTAGAACTTAGACCTTCATCATAGATTTAGGGCAGAAGAGTTAATAAACATTACTGTACTGTATGGACTTCTCCCTCGGCTAGTTGGTCACCACATCTATCAATTGGGGAACGGCTCTTCTTTAGAAAATCAGCATCTTTGAAGGCCTCCCTGGAGTCCAGGAGAACTCAACACAGCTTACACACACTTCATTTTATGGCCTAAGCCCAGAATAAAAGCCTATATGGCAGGAACTGTGCCAAATATTTAATACCACCAGACTTCTGGGCATTTGAGTATGTTTTTTTTTTATTATTACCTATCAAAAAAGTATTACTAGAGGCAAAACTTTTTTGGGGCGTTTGGATAGAGTAGAGATGGATTAGACCGCCTGTTGGTTTAAATTGCTGTCTGTGTCCTTTTTATCATTATAATTGAAAGTAAAAGTAAAAGAAACACCCAAATTTTGGGTTGTCCCCAGAAAAGTAATGTAGGGGAACTTTTCCAAAGGGGACACTAGTTCTGGTGGCCTGGGTGTCTCCAAGGAATTCCCTTAATTTGCAGGGATTTCCTTTCACATCCTGTTTGGCTATGGGACAAAAAGTGAAGGGAAATCTCTGTAATGGGACACATGGTGAAAAAAAAAAAAAAATCTGACAGGGGTTATAACCGTGTCAGAACTAGCACCGCAAAGTCGGCGTCGCACCAATTCGGATGGTGCCGTTGTCAGCAATAGGCAGCCATTTGACAAATCGGGCCGATATGAATCCATCTAAAATGATTTTTTTTGTCTATAGTTCTACTTTAAGGCGTGTAGGGGGGGAAGGGGGTTGATGGATTGAAGTTCCACTTTAAGAAAATAGCAGCCCGACTGTTCCCTGCAATAACACAAACATGCAAAAGCTACATCTGCACTCAAATAATGGGAGTTTGGGGGTTTTATGGACTGTATCCACAAATTTTTATAGAATGTGCTTTTTTATGTAATTCTTCCAGTTTTTCCATTTTGGATCCTTTGTACTGTAAGATATGATAGGCACTAGAAATCACATATAAATATTTTTATTTTCTCCCTTGGTCTTAGTATATGATTTATGATGTAATAATTTGGTGTGACAGTGGTGGGTGAAGATGTGGTATACTACTCTACCTCCTTTTTTCGCCATTCCATCCAGAAGCTGCATGATGTTGGAATGTTCCTCCGAGTGGTTGGCCAGCATGTAGGCGTAGGCCTTAAGGGCCGTTTTGTATGGAGTGTTTTTTTCTGTAGACTCATTCTTTAAGCACTGCATAGCTTTCGTCACCATGGGATCCTGCACCATACAAAGTAAAAATAATAAGCAGCTTATCTAGAGATTTATCTGTCCCAGACACACATAAAGTAATTGTAAAAAGATTATATAGAAAAGGGTCAAATGTCCACCAGTTCACCATGTCTAGCGGTTTTAATGATGAGTAGGGATAGGCAGGTCCTACCAATTTTCTGTAAGCTGGGGCTCATCAGGGAACTATCAACAAATCTAACCAGTAGACTAATTTACTCCACGGTAAAAAGGTCTAAAAGATTCCCAGTTCACATCCAACAGACCTTTAGATAACTAATACATCTTGCCCCTAAAAGAGGGGAAAATTCCCGTTTCTGACCCAAAAAGGGGCAGCTGTGCCATTTACCTGGATCAAAAACCTATATATATAATCAAATCATCACTCAAAAGAAAGTACACCCTCACATCTCACATTTTTTGTATTTTATTCTATCTTTTCATGTGACAACACTGAAAAAATGACACTTTGCTACAATGTAAAGTAGTGAGCGTACAGCTTGTATAACAGTGTACATTTGCTGCCCCCTCAAAATAACTCAACACACAGCCATTAAAGGATATCTAAAGGTTCTGTTTTTTTTTTTTTAAACAAACATGTTTATATTTACCTCCTCTGTGCAGTTGGATTTGCATGGAGTGACCCTGATCCTCCTCTTCTGAGGTCCTTCTGGCGGGCGGTGCTCCTGGCTCCTCCTTTTCTCAAGTGCACCGTCGGAGAAGTGCTCTTTCTCGGGGGAACTCGTGTGGGCCGGACATGCTCCTGTGTCCTGCTGCTGCATCTATTGACACAGACAGCAGGACTCAGTCCAGTCCCCGTCTCATTGGATTTGATTGACAGCAGCGAGAGTCATAGGCTGCGCTGCTATCAATCTATCCACCTAGGACACGAGACACCGGCTGAAGATGGTATGCTCGTTCCCATTGCAGGAAAGACCGGGTTCAGGTAAGTATAAGGGGGCTCTGGGAGGCTGCTGCATAACAGGAGGTTTTTCACCTAAATGCATGTATTGCAATAAGTTGAAAAACCTTGAGGGTTAACAACCCCTTAAATGCCTAAACCGCAGGCAACAAAAGTGAGTACACCCCTAAGTGAAAATGTCCAAATTGGGCCCAAAGTCTTAGGGCCAGAATCTCAAAGACTTATACCGGCTTATCTCCACGTACGCCATCGTAAGTCCGAATTTGTGCCGTCGTATATTAGCGCCTGATTCTCAGAATCAGTTACACATAAATTCGACCAAGATGCAAGCGGCGTAAGTCTCCTACGTCGTCGTATCTTGGGTGCATATTTACAATGGCCGCTAGGTGGCGCTTCCGTCGATTTCCGTGTTGCATATGAAAATGAGCTAGATACATTGATTCTCGAACGTACGTGCGCCCGTTGCAATTAGTTACGCCATTTACGTAAGACATACGCCGGCATAAAGATAAAGCTGGTCTCTAGATGGCGCAGCCCATACAAGGTATGGACGTCGGAACAAGCATATCTTTTTACGTCGTTTGCGTAAGTCGTACGTGAATAGGGCTGTGCGTAAGTTACGTTCACATCGTAGGCAGTGTTTGATGTATCTTAGGCATTCTATCTGACGCATGCGCACTGGGATACGTCCACGGACGGCGCATGCGCCATTCGTTAAAAGCGTCAATTATGTGGGGTCACGATTATTTTGCATAAAAAACGCCCACCTCTTCGCCATTTGAATTAGGCGCGCTTACGCCGGCACATTTACTCTACGCCGCCGTAACTTAGGACGCAAGTGCTTTGAGAATACTGCACTTGCCTCACTAAGTTGCGGCAGCGTAGCGTAAATACGATACGCTAAGCACGCTGAAAGTTACGCCGCCCTACGTGAATCTAAGCCTCAGGCCCCATACACACGATCGGACATATCCGATGAAAACGGTCCGCGGACCATTTCCATCGGATATGTCCGATCGGGAGTTTGATCCGATGGCGTGTACACACCATCGGATCAAATTCCCCGCCGCCGGACGGCGCGGTGACGCGGCGGTGACGTTGACGCCGCCGCGTCACCGCCACGTCACCGCACCAGGAAGTAAAACACTTCTGCGCATGCGCCGAATCCATTCGGCGGCGGCGGTGGGGGACGACATGTCTGCTGGTAAGTGTACTAACCAGCAGACATGTCGGGCGGACAGATTCCACCGGATGGATTTCAAAGCATGCTTTGAAATCTGTCGGGTGGAGAAATCTGTCCGCTAGCCCATACACACGAGCGGAGATGTCTGCTGAAACGGTCCATCGGACCGTTATCAGCGGACATATCCCCTCGTGTGTACGAGGCCTTAATATTTTGTGTGGCAACCATTATTGTGCATATGGGCTGAGCACTGATAGGGTGACCCCTCACCCCTTCAACCTCTGCAGCAATGCTGGCAGCACTCATACATCTATTTCCCAAAGACAACCTCTGGATATGATGCTGAGCACATGCACTGAACTTTTTTGGTGGACCATGGCGAGGCCTGTTCTGAGTGGAACCTGTCCTGTTAAACGGCCTTCTGGTCTTGGCCACCGTGCTGCAGCTCAGTTTCAGGGTCTTGGCAATCTTCTTATAGCCTAGGCCATCTTTATGTAAAGCAACAATTCTTTTTTTCAGATCCTCAGAGAGTTCTTTGCCATGAGGTACCATGTTCAACTTCCAGTGACCAGTATGAGAGAGTGAGAGCGATAACACCAAATTTAACACACCTGCTCCCCATTTACACCTGAGAACTGGTAACACTAACTAGTCACATGAAACCAGGGAGGGAAAATGGCTAATTGGTCCCAATTTAGGCATTTTCATGTAGGGGTGTACTCACTTTTGTTGCCAGTGGTTTAAACATTAAAGTGTAATTTCTTCAATGTTGTCACATAAGAAGATATATTCAAATATTTACAAAAATGTGAGGGGTGTACTAACTTTTGTGAGATACTATATATATATATAAATTATATATATATATATATATATATATAATTTATATATATATATATATATATATATATATATATATATATATATATATATAATTTATATATATATATAATTAATATATATATTTTTTTAAATTTCCCAGCTGCAAATGTTTAAATCCAGTAATATGGGTCCAGAGGAAGGTAAAGCAAGTTCTAACACTTAAATATTAAGTTTAACTTTTTTTTAAAAACAAATATTAATACACGAGGGGGGGGGGGGTCACAGGGGCATCTGCATCAGTAATGTTACACCCTGAATATGGGTTTAACCACTTAAGACCCGGACCAAAATGCAGCTAAAGGACCCAGCCAGGTTTTGCGATTCGGCACTGCGTCGCTTTAACAGACAATTGCGCGGCCGTGCGACGTGGCTCCCAAACAAAATTGGCATCCTTTTTTTCCCACAAATAGAGCTTTCATTTGGTGGTATTTGATCACCTCTGCGATTTTTATGTTTTGCGCTATAAACAGAAATAGAGCAAAAATTTTGAAAAAAATTCAATATTTTTTACTTTTTGCTATAATAAATATCCCCCAAAAATATATAAAAAAAATTTTTTTTTAGGCCGATACATATTCTTCTACCTATTTTTGGTAAAAAAAAAAAATCGCAATAAGCGTTTATCGGTTGGTTTGCGCAAAATGTATAGCGTTTACAAAATAGGGGATAGTTTTATTGCATTTTGATTAATTTTTTTGTTTTACTACTAATGGCAACGATCAGCGTTTTTTTTTTTTTTTTTGTGGCTGCGACATTATGGCGGACACTTCGGACAATTTTGACACATTTTTGGGACCATTGTCATTTTCACAGCAAAAAATGCATTTAAAATGCATTGTTTATTGTGAAAATAGCAATTGCAGTTTGGGAGTTAACCACACGGGGGCGCTGAAGGGGTTATGTGTGACTTTATTTGTGTTACTAACTGTAGGGGGGTGTGGCTGTTGGTGTGACGTCATTGATTGTGATTCCCTATATCAGGGAACACACAATCAATGCGGGCACCACAGTGAAGAACGGGGAAGTCGGGTTTACACACGGCTCTCCCCGTTCTTCAGCTCCGGGGACCGATTGCTGGACTCTAGCGCCGATGGGCTCGCGCGCGACCCCATGGCTGGGCTTAAAGGGCTACGTACAGGTACGTGGATGTGCCCAGCCGTGCCATTCTGCCGACGTATATTGGCGTGAAGGGGTCCTTAAGTGGTTAACATGTAACAGGTTATAAAAGGAGAACTTATATTTTAAAGGATGTTCTAATTCAACCATCCATAATTTTTTTTTAAAGACTGTAGTTTCCCCCTCTCCCCTTATCAGCATAAGGAAATATTTATATAAAATGATTCAGATTCAGATGATGCTGTACATAGCTTCCTGATAACATCACAGCAGTCACTATTCCTTTCAAAATCCCTGTCATGGATATGCAATAATGTCTGGCAGCTTACCTGTCTCTTCATGTGTTAATTAGAGGCCTGACTCTCTTATCTGGCTACCTTTATCATCACTCCTCCCTGTATGGCTCCACCCCAGGTCATCCCAGGAACTCTATATTAACCACTGCACTGCTGGTCTGCTGTGCTGATCAACGCTGTTTGTTAGCTTTATGTTCCTGCTTGCCGTGTGCTACGTTAAACTCCGTGTACCGATTTTGGCTTGTCCCCAACTACTCCTGTTTGCCTGTGACCCTGACCCTTGGCATGTTCCTTGCTTATCCTCGTCTGCCTGTTGCCCCAACCTCAGCTTACCCTTCACTATCCCTTGTGTCCTGAGTGGCTGCTTCCCCTCTCTCCCTATGGAGCATGACCTGGGGGACTCCGGGGGCCGCGACCTGGGTTCAGTTACAGCGAAGGCCATCCTCACCACTAGAGGCTCTGGTGAACACCAGCTGGACCTTAGACTCCACGCCCTGGGGAATCTTGGGCTCAAACTTCCTGTCCATCCGCAGCAGTCTGCTATAGGGTTCACTACCTTGCGGTGTACCCCTGACTCCCAACGTGGTGCATTTGTCATCTGGCCACAGGTGACCTGACAATCCCTCATGCCGCGTACACACGATTGTTTTTTGGCATGAAAAAAAAATTGTTTTTCAGCATGTCCAAAAAACGATGTTTTTCCATGGCCCACACACCATCGTTTTTGAAAAATGAACAAAGCGCGGTGACGTACAACATGTATGACGGCACTCTAAAGAGGAAGTTCTATTCGCCTTTGGGCTGCTTTTAGCTGATTCCTTGTTAGTAAAAGACGATTCGCACTTTTTTGGCTGTTACAGTGTGATGAATGTGCTTACTCCATTATGAATGGTAGTTTAACCAGAACGAGCGCTCCTGTCTCATAACTTGTCTCATAATGTTGTTTTAGCCCACACACAATAATTTTTTACGACCGAAAAACGTCATTTTTTAAAACTACGTGAAAAAATGTAGCATGTTCGATTTTTTTTTTTTTACGTTTTTTAGAAGATGAAAAACGATGTAAAGCCTACACACAATCATTTTAAATGACGTTTTTAAAAACATAGTTTTTTTTCATGGCGAAAAATGATCGTGTGTACGCAGCATCAGACTTGATGCAAGCTGTTGGCTGGGTTTTGGGAAGAGTTATGCAAATATCAAAATTCCCTGATGGGTGAGTGTTCCTAGGCAAGCTGGATTCGCACTGACACCGCCCTAGGAATTGTCCACATGTGATGAAATTAGGTGGGCAGTATGTGGCCTGCAGCTTCTAATGCATATTGTGAGAAGTTCACAGTGTGCAGTGATATCAAAGTAAGTAATTTCATACAGGAGAGGAGACTGTACAACTGTGCAAGACTGAAGGGAAGGTTGGAGAATTTGTTTAACCACTTGTCCTCTGCCCACCGTCAAATGACGGCGGGCGGAGGACTCCATTATCCTGACATCACGTCATATGACGTGATGTCCCTTTAAAGCCGCCGGCGGCGTGCGCACCCGCCACTCTGCGGGGATCCCGTGCGAGTGCCCGGCGGCAACGATCGCCGCCGGGCACACGCCATTGCTCAGTAACTGAGCGGGGACGTGGAGCTCTGTATGTAAACACAGAGCTCCACGTCCTGTCAGGGAGAGAGGAGATCGATTGTGTCCCTTGTACATAGGGACACAATCGGTCACCTCCCCCAGTCACCCCCCCCCACAGTTAGAACACTCATAGGACACACATTTAGCCCCTTCCCCGCCCCCTAGTGGTTAACCCCTTCACTGCCAGTCACATTTATACAGTAATCAATGCATATGTATAGCATTGTTCACTGTATAAATGTAAATGGTCCCAAAAATGTCAGAAAAGTGTCCGAAGTGTCCGCCATAACGTCGCAGTCCCAATAAAAAAAAATCGCAGATCGCCGCCATTAATAGTAAAAAAAAAAAAGGCCATAAACTATCCCCTATTTTGTAAACACTATAAATTTTGCGCAAACCAATCGATAAACGCTTATTGCATTTTTTTTTTTACCAAAAATATGTAGAAGAATACGTATCGGTCTAAACTGAGGAAAAAAATATTTTTTTTATATATTTTTTGGGTTATTTATTATAGCAAAAAGTAAAAAATATTGAATTTTTTTAAAAATTGACGCTCTATTTTTGTTTATAGCGCAAAAAATAAAAACCGCAGAGGTGATCAAATACCACCAAATACCACCAAAAGAAAGCTCTATTTGTGAGAAAAAAATTTGTTTGGGAGCCACGTCGCACGACCGCGCAATTGTCAGTTAAAGCGACGCAGTGCCGGAAGCTTAAATTTTGTCTGGGCAGGAAGGGGGTGTAGGTGCACAGTAGGCAAGTGGTTAAATACCACCACAAAAAAACAACTCTATTCCATGGACACATACTCCATTGTGATATGTAATGTGAAGGACATCAAACTTACACTGTTCTCTAGTCCAATTTCCAACATGGCCATTATAACGTAAGCCGTGAGTGAGACCTCATCATCCACGCCACCCTGAGACCACATGAGTGAAAAACAGTAGTTAGAGTTCATTTCTGTTCAAATAAAATGTAAAATAATTTTTTTTTCTACAAGTCCAATGATGTAATCTACCAGTTGGTCCTCAGAACACCCCTGTTGTGCAGATTCCATGACGGTATATTGATGACTTACAACTGTTATTACTGTACTTAAGGGGAACCTTTAGTAGTTTTACATTTTTTTTTTATGTTTTTATACTGATTTCTTTTTTAATACTACTATTTAAATAACATCTTTTCTTTGCAAAATAAATATTCAACACAGGATGAACCTATATTGGTTATTTATGGAGAGAGCACAGCAGGGACTGACTCCTTCAAGTGGATGTAAACCCGATTCATGAAATTTGACCTAGGCACATACTGTATATCTGTAGTGTTTACATATTTCTCTCCAAAGCCCTGAGACGGGAGATTAAAGTAGCTGAAAATTTGTGCTGAGGGAGGTTGCTATAAATGGATTAGCAGAGAGCTTGTCTTGTCACAGGTCAGCTCTGAAAGTATCTTCCTTCTTCTGCCTATGTGGAGTGGGGGAGTGTGCCTTTCCTCCAATCAGCTGTCCCCCAGTGTAAGCCAAGAATACACTCCCACTGATGAATGGGGAAGTGAAAATTCTAACACCATGTACGAATTCTAAAGAACGTAGAAAGATGAAGACAGCAGATATACATGTAAATCTTATATAGGGAGATTTGTTTAATCTCTGTGTATCATCTGAAGCTGTTCACTGGATGTATGAAGGGTTTATATCCACTTTAAGGTCCCTTTCACTCTACACTACATATTTCCTGCATTTTTACCTTGCATTAAAAAACATAGGAAAATGTTTTCCCTTTAAATCCTATGGGACTTTTCACACCACTGTATGCTGTGTAAAAAAAGTCCTGCATTCTGCATCTTTGATGCAGTTTTGAAAACCACAAAAAAATTGAAGCTTCCCATTGAAATTAATGGAAAGCGTAGCAAAATCACAGTAAAAATGCACCCATGATTTGTGTTTTTGAGTGATATGTCCATTTTTCACAGGTACAGACGGTTCAAAAAGTCACCAGAAATGCATAGAAAACGGTCAAGCCGCGTACGGGACCCCGAAAACCAATCACCGCCTTCAAGATTTCTAAGGACATCAATTTTTGATTTCACTCACACAAATCTTGAAGGCGGTGATTGGTTTTCGGGGTCCTGTACGCGGCTAGGCTCCCAAAAAGTCCCACACATGTGGTATCCCCGTACTCAGGAGAAGCAGTAGAATGTATTTTGGGGTGCAATTCCACATATAACCATGGCATGTGTGAGAAATATATAATTTAGCGACAACGTTTTGTAATTTTTATTTGTTTTGATCATTATTCAATCACTTGGGGCAAAAAAATTAAAAATTCCATGGACTCAACATGCCTCTCAGCAAATAGCTTGGGGTGTCTTATTTCCAAAATGGGGTAATTTGGGGGAGTTGTGTGCCATCTTGGCATTGTATGGCCTTCAAAACTATGATAGGTAGTGAGGAGTGAAATCAAAAATGTATGGCCTTAGAAATCTTGAAGGCGGTGCTTGGATTTCGGGGTCCCGTACGCAGCTAGGCTCCCAAAAACTTCCACACATGTGGTATCCCCGTACCCAGGAGAAGCAGCAGAATGTATTTTGGGGTGCAATTCTACATATAACCATGGCATGTGTGAGTAATATATCATTTAGTGACAACTTTGTGCAAAAAAAAAAATCAGTTTGTCATATTCCTGCAACTTGTGTCAAAATATAAAATATTCCATGGACTCGGGATGCCCCTCAGCAAATAGCTTGGGGTGTCTACTTTCCAAAATGGGGTCATTTGGATTTTTTTGTGCTATTTTGGCATTTTATGGCCTTCGAAAATTTACACCCTTAGAAAGCCTAAAGGCGGTGATTGGTTTTTGGGGTCCCGTAGGCGGCTAGGCTCCCAAAAAGTCTCACACATGTGGTATCCCCGTACTCAGGAGAAGCAGCAGAATGTATTTTGGGGTGTAATTCCACATATGGGGGGTGTATGCTTTGCTCGTGGGTGTAAGCGTTACTGGCACCTAACTAGCTACCTAGCGGCACTAGCAACACTAATACAGCGATCAGAGAAACGATCGCTTAGTGACGCTGGCAATAGGGGGTGAAAGGGTTAACTCTAGGGGCAATCAGGGGTTAAAACCTTTATTAGAAAATGTATGGGGGTAACTAACGCTATAAAAACCTAGCGGGCGAACCTCAAAAAATAACTAGCTACCTAGCGTCACTAATACAGCGATCAGAAAAACGATCGCTTAGTGACACTGGCAATAGGGGTGAAAGGGTTAACTCTAGGGGCAATCAGGGGTCAAAACCTTTATTAGAAAATGTATGGGGGTACCTAATAAAGGTTTTAACCCCTGATTGCCGCTAGAGTTAACCCGTTCACCCCCTATTGCCAGCGTCACTAAGCGATCGTTTTTCTGATCGCTGTATTAGTGCCGCTAGGTAGCTAGTTATTTTTTGAGGTTCGCCGCCATGTTTTTATAGCGTTAGGTACCCCCATACATTTTCTAACGCTATAAAAACATGGCGGCGAACCTCAAAAAATAACTAGCTACCTAGCGGCACGAGCGACACTAATACAACTATCAGAAAAACGATTGCTTAGTGACTCTGGCAAAAGGGGGGTGAAAGGGTTAACTAGGGGGTGATCAAGGGGTTAAAACCTTTATTGGGGGGTAGGGGGGCTATCCTGGACCTAACACTAACTGCCTGACACTAACTGTCTGTCACACTGACACTAAATGCAGTGATCAGTAAATGATCACTGCTATTTAGTGACAGTGTGACTCGGGGGTGATCGGGGGGGGGGGGATTTGTGTGCCTATGTGTCCTGGTGTCAGTGTAGTGCTTGTGTACTCACTGTTGTGATGTCTCCTCTGCTCCGCCGGACGAAAATACCGGCGGGAGGAGCGGTGACATCACTTCCTCCTCTGCCTGTGTTTACAGTGCAGGCATAGGAGGGCGGGGGAGCGCGCGCATTGGCTGGGAGCGATCGTGAGGGGGCGGATAAAAACAAATAGCCTCCCCCTCATCCCGGATCGCTCCCAGAGCCACGGGAACCACCGCATGTACCAGGGGGATCCCGATCGGACCCCCGACTTGCGTCTAGGCAGGCACGTACAGGTACGTTGATATGCCTTTACGTGCCATTCTGCCGACGTATATGTACATGCGGCGGTCCTTAAGAGGTTAAATTGAATATTGGTCTTTAAAAGGATCGTTTTTTAATTCGAACGTTCGAGTCCCATAGACTTCAATGGGGTTCTAAATGTTCGCGCGAACCCGCGGTCTGTTCGAATGTTCTGGTGCGAACCGAACGTGGGTATGTTCGGCTCATCCCTAGTCCATTGATATTACCTACATCTATTAACATTAGCCCTGTTACAAGTGTGTGTATGCATGGTCAGAGCGTGATGCAGCTGCTATTAACAGACAACGTTGTCTAATTTTAACATTATCCTGGTGTTGGTGGCGGGTACTTGGTTTTGACCTCCTTTTTTTGTATTACAATGTATCTCATATTAATCAGCATAGCCTGCCTGTGTCTCTTCACAGTGGGAATCCTTCCCCTGTAACTTTTTCCTGCTTACTATATTCAATGTTGTCTGTACTGTGCTGTCATATCACATTATCAGTTGTGAACTAGATTTTCACACTGTCTGGCTTAACAAAAGGTTAAGGAGTCTGTCCCTGGGGCCCCTTGCATTTTGCCCAGAAGCCTGTTTCCAAGAAATATTTTACTGCAAAAGTGGAAGTACACTTAGATTTACATAAACTGCTTGCTTTGTTTTGTTTTTTTATTGAATTTTTAGCAAAGTACTGAGGGTAGCTGGGAAAACTGTTAGAAAAAGCTGAGAGCTCCACCTATTGGCTGAATATACAAATACAGAAAATTAATGCTCAATATTTAATATTTACCCCATTTAGACAAAGAAATGACATGACCGTTTATCAGTTGGTTTGGAGTTGAGACACTTAACAGTAAAAATGGGTTGATGAGCATAGCTAGGAATTATGGCAGGTAGATCACGTTACTGGAATATTTGTAATACTTCAGAACACCCCTGTAAATGTGGGTTGGACTGAATACAAAATAAAACGCGATGCACAAATCCTGTCTAAAATATTCTAAAAACTGTAACTGAAACAATAATACATAATACTATAATTACAGTGCCATTAATTGTTTTCTCTAACTACAAGCACACTTAAAAAAAGAACCAAAAAGTTGCCAAAATCATTTAAAATAACAACAATTACATTTAATAAAAATATTTTTGCCTCACCTTCATGCCGTTATTCAGCAGTCGTCCCGTGGCCTTGAAGCAGCCGTCGTCTTTTTGTTGCTTCGCCAGAAAACTCATACCTTCTTTTATGTGTTTGTCATCGACGAAAATAAATTCCCGAGCCTGCGAAAAACTCTTTATAACAAAAGCTGTGAGCCTGGAAATAAGGGACAAGAAAAACATGGCCGCCACCAGTTAGTCACATGATATTGTCAATATTCCCATCACATATGTTCCTGGAATAGGCTCAAATGTTACACATGGTGCAGCAACAGCTAGCTGGAGACTGGAAACACCGCAGATCAATGCACATATTTGCCAGCACATCATTGCTCATCAAGTGTCATCTGGAGCTTGAATAGTGGTCATATCACAAAGGACCAAGTGCATGGTTTTGTAGCCGGGGAACCCCTTCGTCAGGCATGTGATAATGAAAGGGTCCGCACAGCTCCGAAACGTTGCACCTGGTCCTTTATGATGTGATCATTCTTCAGGAAAAGCTTCGGATGACACTTGATCCCCGTGTGCTGGCAAATATGTGCATTGATCTATGATGTCACATACATAAACCCCAGAAGTCACACTTTTGCAAGTTGAAAATGTACAACATCCAGTAACTACTAAAAAGGTTGAAAAAGATTAATTCTGATTGGTTGTAAACAGGATGTAACTACAACTCATGGGGTCTCAAAATGTTGATGGCACCATTCTGCTGCCTCTCTTTGTGACATCAAGGATTGAAGGCGGCACCCCCACCCCCCCCCCCCCATACACAAACACACACACACCTCTTTAACCACCTCAGCCAGCAAGGAAATACATCTACTCACAGATTGGAAGGAGTAGATGCTACAGCAAGATCTCAAACCACGATCCTGTTCATCTGACCTAAGCTCTTCTGGAATGGAAACATCAGAGAACCTCCCTAGAGGGGCTCCCTCCCACCCATGGGCCCCAAAAGAGCCAAGTGTGGCTATGGTTTTGCCACAAGTTAAGCTTTCTGCCCTTTGATTATTTAAATAGGCAGTGTGCTAATGCTAGGGTGGCCACATTTCCAAAGTGCCATTTAGGGACACACACCCTCTCTCATCTTCCCCCCAAAAAAAGATGAGGGGGGTGGGGAAAATGTAGTCTATGGGGTTGATGGGGAATTTGGTGGCGGGGTATTTGTCAGGTGAATGTGCCACTTGCCACCAGATGCAGTGCTGCTGTCACTCCCTCTGCATGAGCCGCGTACATAGAAGGAAAGTAGTGGAGTCACTATCTGGAGAGTAAACATCACACCAGTCCCTGCTGCTTACTGCTGGGTGCCGGAGAAGGAGGTTCCGAGGTGGGTTGGGACAGCAGTGCTGCACTAGGCGCAGGCCTTGCTTCCAGTCTCACTGTCTGAGGCCGCGTACACACGATCGAACATGTCCGCTGAAACTGGTCTGCGATCATGTGTACGGCCTATCGGACAGTTTTCCAGTGGACAAAAGTTACTAAACATGCTTAGAAACTTGTCCGCTGGAAACCTGTCAGTCGGACAGGTTCGATGGTTAGTACGCCTAACCATCGGACCAAAATCCCGCGCATGCGTCAAATTGATTCGACGCATGCTTGGAAGCATTGAACTTCCTTTTTGCAGCACGTTGGTGTGTTCTACGTCACCGCGTTCTGGTCCGAGGGGATTTTGGTCCGATGGTGTGTACGCACATCAGACCAAAATACCACTTTAGACATGTCTGATGAAAACGGTCCGTCGGACCTGTTTCATCGGACATGTCTGATCGTGTGTACGCGGCCTGAGAGTAAATTTTTACTGGTTGCAAGATGCAAGGCAGAGCCGGCCCTAGTAACCAGTTCCGGAAATGTAGTTGGTAGGGGGTGGCTGTGTCCTCTATTTCATTTCAGGACATTGTATTGTCCCGGAATGAAGGTGCCAGGGACCCAGGACAGACATGTTAACTGTGAGACAGTCCTGGGCAATCCGGCACATGTGGGCACCCTAGCTAATGCAGATCTCTAAATTTTATAATGCAAAGAGTGGAAATTTTTTGCGAAACTTGATTTTGGCATGAAAACACTAACCCAGAGTTAATCAAAATTGGCTTCTAAATTCACCATGCAGCAGTGCCTGCTTTAGCAAATCACACAACTTTGCTTATTAGCAAAGGGTTAGTTAGCAATGGGTTGGGTTAGATGGGTGAAAGGAGCTTTCACAACACCCAGGAGAAATTCAAAGCTCATTTGTAACCTTAACAATGAAGTTTAGGTATAGCAATTTTAACAGATATATTGGTCCAGTTTGTGCCAATATCAGTATTTAGGTACTATACCTGTGGGATCTCCATGGAAGCTGGAAATAGCTTTGGTGCCTACTCCAGTGATCTCCACAAGCTTCCAGGTCCCAAACAGAGTGGCTGCCCTGCTAAATTGTGAACGCAGGAAGTCAGTCAATCTGCACAAGTGCCATCAAGGAATTCTTTTTAGTTTGTGTGATGAGTTAGAGAGGACGTCACAATCTCCACCTTATCCAGTCAGAACACTTTGTATTCATTTATATTCAAATGCAAAGTATTCTCTGAATGGCACATTTAACAAAAGACCAATGTCCTGTTTTCAGAAAGCAACAGGGCAGCTGATTGGCACCAGACCTTGAAATTAGTGGAGATCACTGGAGTAGCTGTGACTATTACAGTGATTTCCAGCTTCTACTGGGATTCCACAGGTATGGCACATACATACTTACATTGGTTCAAGCTGGACTGATGTAACTATGTAAAAAGTGCCATACCTAAAATTCAGCCTTAGGCTGTATCCACGTCTCCATGCAAAGCAGGACACGGCAGGGGTCCGGTGCTTCCCTGTCCAACGTTTGTTTTTTAGCTAAATTCAAAACCGAAATGGACCAGAAGATGCACAGGACTGTTCAATTTGCCCAGTAGCTCTCCCATAGCTGTGTGAACTGGCTCCATAGAAAGCTGGACACAGTCTCCTGACATGCGAAATGGATGTGGGGAAACTTGTATCCAATTCACAATAGTGTGAACCCAGCCTTAAAGTGATACTAAAGGTATGTTTTTTAACAAACATTTCATAATTTCCTTCTCTGTGCAATGTTTTTTCACATAGAAGCCCCAATCCCCCTCTTCCGGGGTCCCCTGCCAGCACCCCTCGGTCCTCCCCCCCTGCTGAGTGCCCCTACAGCAAATCACTTGTGCATGTCCACACATAGCACGCCTCAGCCTTGCCCCCTGTTCCCTCTTCACTCCCTGTAATTGACAGAAGCTGCTGCCTCTGTGCCAATGAGGAGGGAGAGAGCAGAGAGAGAGCAGCTGCTCTTGGACACAGGCTAGATCACGATCAGACACAGGTAAGTATTAGGAAGGGCGCTGAACACGGAAGATTTTTTTACCTTCGTTCATGAAAGTAAAATACAGTAAATTCAGCTTTTACAATAACTTTAATAATGACCAAATGAAAAAACGTCCCTAATGACTCCAATACATTAAAGTAAAATGGAAAATCCTTTAGTAAAAGTCCTAGATTCACTCTGTAGCTGTCAAAATACAAAAATCTGCAAGGGGTGCTGATAAGTATTGAGCCTTTAAACTAGGAGGCTGTAAATTGGAGGGTGTACTTGCCGATTTGTCTATATTCAAAGGTGAAAAAATTTAACTACAGTAAAACCTTGGATTGTGAGCGGAATTTGTTCCGGAAACATGCTTGTAATCCAAAGCACATGTATATCAAGAACATTTTCCTATAAGAAATAATGGAAACTCAGATGATTCGTTCCACAACTATTTATTCATAGATCTTTCAGTTTATAGCCATATAAAAAGATTATAGCAATTCTGTAACCATAAAATGTCCATCCACAAATTGAAGCCTCCACAAGGGAGGAGAGAAGCAAAATCCAGCATGCTAAATTGTTTCATAAATTTTGACTTGATATACAAGCACTGTCTTAGTATACAAGTAGCGTCATGTCACAACTGAGTATAAAAGAGAAGAGAGGCGCCTCCAAGTGTAGTAATATGGTTACATTTAATGAAGGTACAACATTTAGCAACTCACATGGTTGATGATTAAAACGAACATCACTAAGTTTGCAGGCATCTGGGGTAAAGATGTCCACATAGACCATCCCCCGCACCGCTGTCTCTCACCGATGTCAGTCTGCAATCGTGACCGGGAAGACTACCCTGCAGCAGAGCGATCTGAAAGCGAGGCTTGAACCACTCGTGGAGCGCAGCGTGGAAGGGATGACGTAGATGGTGGTAAGGAAGATGGTCTATGTTGACTGCTTTACCTCGAATGCCTGCATACTTAGATTTGACTGTTTTAATCATCAACCATGTGAGTTTCTAAATGCTGTACCTTCATAAAATGTAACCATATTGCTACACTTAGAGGCGCCTCTCTTATCTTTTATATTCAGTCGTGACATGACGCTACTTGTATATTAGGACAGCGCTTGTATATCAAGTCAAAATTTATAAAAACAATTTAGCTTGTCTTGCAAAACGCTCTCAAACCAAGTTACTCTCAAACCAAGGTTTTAACTTATCTTTCTTTTTTAGGTCAAAAGTGAGCATGACAGCGCCTCCAGGAAAATTCAATGTGGAAGAGCATGGGACTATAATCAAGTTCCTGTTTCTCCAAGGGAAATGTGCGAAGCAGATCCATGATGAAATGTCACAAACTTTGGGTGACAGTGGCCCTTCATATGCAACAGTTAAATGTTGGGTTGTCAATTTTAAAACTGCCCATTTTGGTGTTGAAAATTAGAAAGCCAGTGGAAGGCCTTTGTGAAAGCCATCCATGACATGATCTTGAAGAACCGCTAAATATCAGCCAAAAGTATTGCTACATATCTGGTAATATCACGTGAGACTGTTGGTGCCATTATCCACACTGACTTGGAAGTGAGAAAACTTGAAGCAAAGTGGATCCCCAAACTTTTGACTTTTGCAGGCACAGAGACAGAAACAGGCCTTCCACTGGGTTTTTCACTTTCAATGAAGGCCCCATGACTAAGCGATCTTTCGCGAAACCGGTCGGGCAGGATACTGTATTACACCGGATCATCCCCCGCTGTATACCTCTTTCCTCACCTCTTTGGATGGGTACTTGTATTGTTGTACCATTTCCGGCCGGAATCCCAGCATAACTTGACACGCCTGTTTACTATTTGTTCCATGTAAGTGAGTTTTTGTCTTTTTAATACATTTTATAGTGACGGTATTACACTATTGTGGCCCTTTTTGTTTCTCCTTGGCAATCCATTCCGAGGATTCAATCCTGCTCTGCTGCCGATGGGGATCAACAAGTGACCTGACCCTACATCTCCCCCCTAGTGGATAAACATACGATATCTGGGGTTCTCTTTTAATTAAGGGGCCACCAGAGTTCTGGTAAGCGGCCATCTTTTTCTGCAAGGTGGAGGATCTTCTATCAGCACTTTTTTGAATTAGAGTGTCACCCTGTTTATCAACATTATTCACATTCCTTTGCACTGGTGTTGACCTTTTTCATTTATAACCGTGAATTCCATTTGTTTCTTCTGATTGGATTAATGGACACTAGTCTTATGACTATCACCTGTGGACACTTATTTGGTTTTGAATTATCACCTGTGGACACTCATTTTGTTTTTGATTTATGTTAGTAGCGCATCCTGTTTTTTTACCAATTGTTATATACTGTGCTTGTTAGTACAGTCAGGTGCAGCTTCTTTTGAGCTCCTAGCAGCTCCCTATTATATTTAGCACTCGGTTGTTTTTATATCACTTTGTATCTTAGCGCAGTTGATTCCCCTTTTTTTTCTTTTCACTTTCAATACCGAAATGACCAGTTTGGCAACCCAACATTTAACTGTTGCATATGAAGGGCCGCTGTCACCCAAAGTTTGAGACATTTCATCATGGATCTGCTTCGCACATTTCCCTTGGAGAAACAGGAACTTGATTATGGTCCTATGCACTTCCACATTGAATTTCTTTGGAAGTGCTGCCATGTTCAATTTGGACCTAATAAATAAAGATAAGGTAAAATCATAGGTAGTTCATTTTTGTACCATTGAATATAGACAAATTGGCCCAGTACACCCTGCAATTTACATTTTTCTAGCTCAAATTATTCTGGGTAAGGCTCAATACTTCAGCACTACTTGTCTGGCTGCCGCCCAATGAGAACCATACTCACCATGTGCTGCCCTCTTTATCACTTGCGCCAAAGGCACTGTAAGAGCCATCTGTGCGCCTGTAATTCAGCTGACGTTGTAGTCCTGGAGGAACATAATTTAATTTAGGTAATAAAACTTAGAGGGTTTCAATGAAAAACATAATTTTTTTCAAAATTGCTCTATGGAAACCACAATAATATATACAGGTGAAACTCGCAAAATTATAATATCGTGCAAAAGTTCATTTATTTCACTAATGCAACTTAAACGGTGAAACTAATATATGAGATAGTTCAAGCCGTGATTTGTCATAATTGTGATGATTATGGCTTACAGCTCATGAAAACCCCGAATCCACAATCTCAGAAAATTATAATATTGTGAAAAGGTGCAATATTCTAGGCTCAAAGTGTCCCACTCTAATAAGCTAATTAAGCCACAATACCAGCAAAAGGTTCCTGAGCCTTTAAATGGTCTCTCAGTCTGGTTCAGTAGGAATCACAATCATGGGAAAGATGGCTGACCTGACAGTTGTGCAGAAAATCATCATTGATACTCTTCATAAGGAGGGAAAGCCTCAAAAGGTAATTGCAAAAGAAGTTGGATGTTCCCAAAGTGCTGTAAAAAGGTGCACAAGCAGCAGGGATGACCGCAGACTGGAGAGGATTGTCAGGAAAAGGTAATTCAAAAGTCTTGGACTTTCACAAGGAGTGGACTGAGGCTAGAGTCAGTGCATCAGGAGCAGACACAGCCGGATCCTGGGTTTCAAATGTAGTATTCTTCTTGTCAAGCCACTCCTGAACAACAAACAACGTCAGAAGCGTCTTACCTGAGCTAAAGAAAAACAGACCTGGTCTGGTGCTCAGTGGTCCAAAGTCCTCTTTTCTGATGAGAGGAAATTTTGCATCTCATTTGGAAACCAAGGACCCTGAGCATGGAGGATGAATGAAGAGGCACACACTGCAAGATGCTTGAAGTCCAGTGTGAAGTTTCCACAGTCTGTGTTGATTTGGGGAGCCATGTCATCTGCTGGTGAAGGTCCACTGTGCTTCATTAAGTCCAGGGTCACCGCAGCCGTCTACCAGGAGATTTTGGAGCACTTCATGCTTCCTACCGCAGACGAGCTCTATGGGGATGCTGACTTTTTCTACCAGGACTTGGCACCTGCCCACACTGCCAAAAGCACCAAAACCTGGTTCAATGACCGTGGGATTACTGCGCTTGATTGGCCAGCAAACTCGTCTGACCTGAACCCCATAGAGAATCTATTGAAGCATCCTGGTCTTCCATAAAACCTCAGCAGTGCCACAGGTTGATAGCTTCCATGCCACACCGCATTAGGCAGTAATTGCTGCAAAAGGAGCCCAAACCAAGTACATATGCATGCTTATACTTTTCAGAGGTCTGATATTGTTCTATGTACAATTCTTGTTTTATTAATTGCATGTAATATTCTAATTTTATGAGATTGTGGATTTGGGGTTTTCATGAGCTGTAAGCCATAATCATCACATTTACTACAAATCCCGGCTTGAACTTTCTTGCTTTGCATGTAATGAGTCTAACGAATATATTAGTTTCACCATTTAAGTTGCCTTAGTGAAATAAATGAACTTTTGCACAATATTTTTAGAGTTTCACCTGTATTAAGAAAAAGACCAATGTTGCACCCTCTAGTCTGTGCTATTAGAAATGTAGTGCAGGTAAGACATGGTCTGGCTCTGGGATAAACCTGAGTCACTGAATCTGGGTCAAGGTAATTAGAGTTCAGTGCTGAATGACTCATCCTGGCAGCTCTCTGGTGCCTCCCCCTGTTTCTAGAATGTTGAAAAATGTTCTGGGACTAGTGGGTGGAGGCTAGGAGGGGCTCTCTTGAATATTTAGGGGTCTCTAGCCAATTTCCAGGCGAACGGACGAACACTAAATGTTCGAGTCGAACTTACGTTTGACTTGAACCATTCCTAATGGCTAATAAGGAATACATTCAAATGAAGGTTTTGTGTCAAATGATCAGCTTCAATACACAATCTTTTTTTTTTTAAACCACTTCAGACTCAACCACAGCAAGAGACCTGCTTATGACTTCATTCATTAATATTGTCTCTTCTTCAGTTTTGCATCATTTGTGGTTTTCCGAATACTAAATTTATATATTTATCTTTTACTTTATTATATATTTTTTCTTTTTTTCTTTTCCTTTCTCTTTCCCCCCCTTTTCCTTCTTTCCCTTTCTTTCCCCTTTGTTATTTGTTGGTTTACCTATCAAATTTAATTATAAACCATACCCACCCCCCTCCCACCCCTGTCCCCTAATGGTTTGTTCCTTTCTTTTTATCTTCTTTCATCTTCTATGGTCCTCCATTATTTTTCTCAGGTATTCCTCCGATGATTTAAAATATTTCCACTGTCTCCATCTTTTATTATGTGTATTGAGTTGGCCTGCATCACAACTACATAGATATTCAATTTTATTATACATTTTCCACTCTTTCGAACCATTCTTTTGTACTTAGACAGTTTTTTGGTATCGGTCCTTTTGCAGCATTTATCAATGATGGAATTAATGTTTTTCTATAGCTTATATTTGATTCTTTTGATTTGTGAAACACACACGCTTGTATGCTATTAGATATCTTTTCTCCAGTTATTACTTCCACATATTCCCGGATTTCCTGCCAGTATTCCTTTATCTATGGACAGTCCCACCATATAGAAACAGCAGGGGGCGCTAATTATTACAAACAATCAAAACATAAACCACAGAATAAATAAAATCATCTATGGTTGCCTTACATTAGTGTATAAATAAGTGCAATCTATATTTTGATAAATAAAAGTCCATAAATTGTGCAGAAACAAAATGTCCATATAATGTGCAAAAGGGTTAAATTCCAAAGATCCTTGTAAATTTCACTCTGATAGATACGTGGATATATGTGTTCAAAGAATGAGGCGGCACGTGATCACGCACACTATCTTCCGGTCCAGCTGGCTCTCAACTACAGTGAGGTGGAACGCACGCGATCGTTTCCCCAGCTAAGGACACATTTCTCTCCTAGACCTAAGCCTTCAGCCTCAGTGCCGGGACGTGGGGCACCCCTAACAGTAAGGAGCCACTCGGCACTGTGTGTTTTAATTTACTTTTAACTAAACGTTATTATGCTATGGTGGCTTTTTCTGTGTTTTTTTGCCCTATGACGGTTAACATATCCAATCAAGAGTATCCAGGCTATTAACCATCTGTGGAGACACAAAGCTTTATTTGACCTCTTTTTTAACGAGAAGGGTCAATTGGTTGCGGTAAGGAGCCATCTTTTACACTCACTGTCTGGTGTTTTAGTTGGTGAAGGTGGAAATCCTCATTCTTTGAACACATTTATCCACGTATCTATCAGAGTGAAATTTACAAGGATCTTTGGAATTTAACCCTTTTGCACATTATATGGACATTTTGTTTCTGCACAATTTATGGACTTTTATTTATCGTGGAATCCATAAGTTTTTGTGAAGTGCTGTTTTACTTATAATATTTTCCATTCAAACCCATCTTTTCTTTTTCTCTTTGTCTTTATTTCCACATTCTACCATTTTTGCAATAATCATGGCCTCGTAATATCTATTTATATCCAGGGCTGCTAATCCTCTGTGTTTTTTTTCCTCTTGTTAATGTTGCAAAATTTACTCTCGTTTTTTATTTTTTCATATATATTTTATCGGCATTGTTTTAATAATCTTAAAAAAGCTGAATTGTAAAAACACCTTTGGTCATTTAGCAGCATATTGTTCCGGTCCTTAAGTGGTTTTGTGTGAGCATTTAGTAGTGCTATAGGCCTATAAATAGAACATAATGTCTTGTCTTGGTTTTGGTATTATAGTGATATGGGCCATTAAAGATTCACATTGTATTTCCTCTTCTTCCCCTATTTTGTTAAAGTAGTCGCATAGTCTTTGGATCAGTTGACTCTGACATTTCCGTCGGACCATTTTCATCGGTTCACCGCTGAAGTGGCCTGATGGTCTGATGTGCGTACACACCATCAGTCCAAAATCCGATCGGGTCAGAACGCGGTGAAGTAGAACACAACTATGTGCTGAAAAAACGAAGTTCAATGCTTCCAAGCATGCGTCGACTTGATTCTGAGCATGCGCGGGTTTTTGGACCGATGCTTTTGCGTACTAACCATCGGTTTGGTCCGATGGTCAGGCATCCATCGGTCCGATTTTAAAGCAAGTTTTAAAAGTTTGGTCCGACGGATGACGGTCCGATGGGCCGTACACACGATCGGTTTGGACCGATGAAACTGGCCTTAAGGCCAGTTTCAACGATCCAAACCAATCATTTGTACGCGGCCTCAGAGAACTTGTCAGAGGAATGGATCAGCAGAAAGACACAGGACTTAGAGCTTTGGAGAGAGATAAGAAAACACTCCAGATTCATGTGCCTAGGTCAGATTTGATAAATGCTACGTGTTTGGGGGAGTACCTTTTTATATCTTTTATAGAAAATCTAAATATCATTTTTGCTTCAGTACCTCTTATATATCAGAGAGAGGTGCTCCCGTCCAGGCAAGTTCAGGCTACCCCATAAAAAAAATGTATTTTATTTTTTGGATTTCATTTGATATAGTTGATAGTACATACTTCCAATCACAGCTCCCAATGCCTTGTTTGACAGCAGTTTGCCCACTAGCCCCAAAAGTGGTAAGAATGCAACGCGCCCCCCCCCCCCCCCCACATATAGACTTAACTTATCTTAACATTTGGCATATCGAACCTGGGCAAGTTTGCCTATCACTAAATCTAATTCCTCCACACTCCATCCAAGGCTAATATGTTTCGACTACATTTCCTGAACCCCCCCAACCATTTTTGGAGAGTAAAGGTATCCTGAAGCATGACAATTAAACCCTGGCAACCCTCATAATTAGTCTAATGTCTAAACAATTGCCCCAGCTATGGAGCCTTTTAAGCTTTTTTCTCTTTACGTCAATATACTGTATATTGCTATGTCCATCTTGGAGAACACCCAACAACCATAAATTGGTGCAGATGACTCTTCCAAAAAAAAAAACTGACATTCCCTGACACCATGGATTGATGTTAGTTCCAGGACAGCCATGTTATTCTGAATTACCATGTCCACTGCCCACAGGCCCAGATTTACTCCCTTTGCTGCCCCAAATCCGGGCCCTTCAATGACACCCCCCTCCCACACACGCGCCATCACATAGGGGGCTTCTGGGCCCCCCATGTGATAGAAATTAGGTAAAAAAAAAAATTTAAAATCCCCCCGCCAACTAAAAACTGAAAGTACTTGTGGTTTGCATATTGTATTATTGAAGACATACCTAGTGTATTTGTGCACTGTTTTTATACAATAATAACTGTAAATATATGCATTATGCAGCATACCCAGCAAGGAATTAAATAACTTTGAGTCAAATATTCTGCTTGGCACTGTTATTTTGTCCTGGAGCGGGCCCAGATGTGGAGACAGATGAACACTGGAATGGATGTGAAAGTCCTCATTAAGGAGGAGAGGGCTTGGACGTCTCCGGCACCAGTTTTCTTTTAGGTTCACTCCAGCATTTCCTTTTTGCCCATGAACAGGAAAAGTAAAAGACCCCTCCCATTTGCCTGACGCCATGATGGAAAATCGGGACTTGTTGATAGTAGTCGCCGGTCAGGACACCGGTGTTCTGCCGATGAGTAACAGATGATGTCCCCCCTGTACTGCGCAGGCGCAACTCTTGCAAAGTACAAACCAAAAGCGAGAGCGTCGGAAATAGACAAAGATAAATCGCTCAGTCAGCTGAACACTGCGCCTGCGCAATGACGACGATACTCTGCAAGGGGGCGGGTGCATTACTGTTATATCGTCTAAGGCAGTGGTCATCAACCCTGTACTCAGGGTCCACTAACAGGCCAGGTTTTTTGTATTACCCTGGGAATATGCAGACTAGAATACTGCAATCACTGAGCAGCAAATAATATCACCTGTGATGTATTTCAGTTATCTTGCAAACCTGGCCTGTAAGTGGGCCCTGAGGACAGGGTTGATGACCACTGGTCTAAGGGGCTACTGAAGAGGCTAAGGGCCAGATTCACATACACTTAATATTGCGTTTCGTAATCGAAATACTCTACGCTGCCGTATTTTACCAGGCTCTACACCGAATCCTGGAAGATTTTTGCCCGTACGCTACGGCGGCGTAGTCTATTTCTCGCCGCGTAATCGAAATACGCGATTAGGGGGCGTGAAGCATTTAAATTAAGCGTGTCCCCGCGGCGATCGAACTGCGCATGCTCCGTTCAGAAATTTCCCGCCGTGCATTGCGCGAAATCACGCCGTTACGTCATTCGTTGTTTGAGTAGCGTCGTTTACGAACATTCCTACTCCCGGACGACTTACGTAAAAAATAATAAAAGACGTCGGAAAACGTAGAAATTCGACGCGGGAACGACGGCCATACTTAACATGGGCTGTCTAATATTAGAGCAGCAAAAAGCTGGTATAGTGTCACGCAAATAAAAGATGACTAAAGGTGCCGTAAGAGATTGCGATTGAAGATCGTAATTTCGGGGATCGCCGGCAAAAGCTCATTTGCATACCCCGACGCGGAAAACGACGGGAAGTCCACCCAGTGGCCGCAATTTTATTGCAGCGTAGATCCGAAGGCGTATGAACACGTAATCCAGTCGAATTGAAGCCTGCAGCCGTCTATTCATGGTTTGAGGTTTTCGACTAGCTAAAAAACGCGCGGAATTTGAAATTACTCCAGTCTAACACCAGTTAGACAGGCGTAATGGCTCTCTGAATCTGGCCCTAAGTTTTTAGTTGATGGGCAGAGCTGATAACTTGGGGGTGGTATTAGCAATATACTCGTGCAAAGTCGCCCGACAACATTGCAAAAGCTGCCCTTCATTTGTTTAAACATGTCCCACTAAGACGTATAGTACCGTATATTGCTAAAAGCTCGGCCAAGTTATCAGCTCTGCACATCAATAGAAAACTCAACCTTTTCTGTAGCTTTCTGCCCCTTAGACGATATAACTAGTAATGCACCCGCCCCCTTGCAGAGCAGCATGAGCATCGGGAGCGTGCGGCTGCATCTGTCACTGGATGGTCATCATTGTGCAGGCGCCGTGTTCAGCTGACTCTGAGCTATTTATGTTCGGCTATTTTCGTCGGCCCCATTGTGGTTCGTACTGCGGGACAACAGGATTTTTTCACCCCCCTGTTGCCGCAGCGCTGCCCCTGCGCTCACTGCCGCCCCGAGGCCTGGCCTCGGTGGCCTTGTCAGGAATCCAGCCCTGACTGCCTAGGAGTTACAGTGTAGTAGCATTTCCAGTACTGGGAAATGGCAAACTATCAGTAAATTGACGAGTCCTTCAAGACTCCATAAAAAATGATAGCCATCTCATTTCATTCTTCTATGTACTATTTACTTATCTATTTACTTTACTCAGGTTCACTTCTGCCTCTAGATGCTACACTCACCTGCTTCCAAAAACTTCTTCCCCTTCTCCAGGATGGAATCAGTCAGCTGATTGGAAGACTTCAGATACTGGAGAACGTAGATATTGGGACAAAAATTTAGCATGTTCTGTTCACCACAACCAGACGACATGGCCAGGAGCTTTTCCAGGTTGTTCAGTGCCGAACCCATGATGTCACCTGACCCAAAAATGAAAAGTTAGAGGTTAAGTGAGGATTGAGAAAGAGAGATAAAGAAAAAAAGAGAGCGAAAGAGAGAAACCAACATGAGATAAAGGAGCATCTCATGTCTAAAATACATTAAAGACAAGACTGTGAGTTGGATAGAGGAAGAAGCAGAGCAGAGTATTTCAGCAAAAGAGAGTTAGATAGAGGAAGATGCAGGGTCCTCCAGCAGAGGAGAGTTTTTCAAGAGAGGAGGGTTAAAAAGAAGAAGAAGAAGAAGCAGAATCTTCCAGGAGAGAAGAATATTTAACCTATTCCTGCCCAGCCTATAGACAAATGACGGCTGGGCAGGACATTCATTGTTTCGAGTGGAAGTCATATGACGTCCTCCCAGACCGGGCCATGCCACGGCACAATATGTCACCCACTGTGTCCACTGAACACAGCCAATGACAGATCACTGTACCAGGCCACTGCCGGTACTATGTGATTGCTGTGACCACTCACAGTGGATCACATGACAACTTAACAAAATGGATGGCTTCCATTCATTGTGTACAATTGTGTTGCTAGCTGTGATTGGTCACAGTGATCACATGGTACAGACAGGGCCAATCACAGCTCATCTGTACGATGTGATTAGCTGTGGCCAGTCACATACAATCATAATAATACACACAGCATGAATCAATTTCATTCAGTAAAAATGGTTGCTTATAATAGTGAAATTCATTATTTACATACTATCACAAATGTTGCTAATCATCACTGCACCAGTTATTTGATGATACTGTACTGGTTACAGTATGTAAAAAAAAAATGTTATGTCTTCATTTTACAAAAGATTGTGACAAAAAAAATTCAACTTCAAAAAACTCTCACCATAGCTCTTACTAAATACTTTCCAAAAAGGGATAATTTGAGGGTATTTGTACTGTCCTGGCATCTCAAGGAAGGAGGTAGGCCATCAGTACATCAGGATTGATCAATTTTCAGATACACAATATTACCAAAAATATTGGAACACCTGCCTTTACACGCACATGAACTTTAATGGCATCCCAGTCTTAGCCTGTAGAGTTCAATATTGAGTTCGCCCACCCTTTGCAGCTATAACAGCTTCAACTCTTCTGGGAAGGCTGCCCACAAGGTTTAGGAGTGTGTCTATGGGAATGTTTGACCATTCTTTTAGAAGCGCATGTGAGGTCAGGCACTGATGTTAGACGAGAAGGCTTGGCTTGCAGTTTCCACTCAAATTCATCCCAAAGGTGTTCTATCAGGTTGAGGTCAGGACTCTGTGCAGGCCAGTCAAGTTCCTCCGCCCCAAACTCGCTCATCCATATCTTTATGGACTTAATGGAGCACAGTCATCCAGTAGAGTATTTCAGGAGAGGACAGTTAGATAGAGGAAGAAGCAGAGTCCTCCAGCAGAGCAGATTAGTTCAGGAGAAGAGAGTTAGATATAAGGAGCAGAGTCCTCCAGAAGAGCAGAGTATTTCAGGGGAGCAGAGTTAGAAGAGGGAGAAGAGTCCCCCAGCAGTGTAGAGTATTTCTGGAGAGGAGAGTTAGATGGAGAAAGGAGCAGAGACCTCTGGTAGAACATAGTATTTCAGGAGAGGAGAGTTGGATAGAGGAAGGAGCAGAGTCCTCCAGCAGTGTAGAGTATTTCCGGAGAGGAGAGCTAGATGGAGGAAGGAGCAGAGACTTCTGGTAGAACATAGCATTTCAGGAGAGGACAGTTAGATAGAGGAAGAAGCAGAGTCCTCCAGCAGAGCAGATTAGTTCAGGAGAAGAGAGTTAGATATAAGGAGCAGAGTCCTCCAGAAGAGCAGAGTATTTCAGGGGAGCAGAGTTAGAAGAGGGAGAAGAGTCCCCCAGCAGTGTAGAGTATTTCTGGAGAGGAGAGTTAGATGGAGAAAGGAGCAGAGACCTCTGGTAGAACATAGTATTTCAGGAGAGGAGAGTTGGATAGAGGAAGGAGCAGAGTCCTCCAGCAGTGTAGAGTATTTCCGGAGAGGAGAGCTAGATGGAGGAAGGAGCAGAGACTTCTGGTAGAACATAGTATTTCAGGAGAGTTGGATAGAGGAAGGAGCAGAGTCCTCCAGCAGTGTAGAGTATTTCCGGAGAGGGGAGCTAGATGGAGGAAGGAGCAGAGACTTCTGGTAGAACATAGTATTTCAGGAGAGGAGAGTTAGATAGAGGAAGCAGCAGAGTAGAGCAGAATATTCCAAGAGAGGAGAGTGGGATAGAGGAAGGAGCAGAGTAGAGCAGAATATTCCAGGAGAGGAGAGTGGGATAGAGGAAAGAACAGAGTAGAGTATAATATTTTAGGAGAGCAGAGTTAGCTAGAGGAAGGAGGAGAGTCCAGCAGAGCAGAGTATTTCAGGAGAGGAGAGTTAGATAGAGGAAGGAGCAGAGTCCAGCAGAGCAGAGTCTTTCAGCAGAGGAGAATTATATAGAAGAAGTCCCCCAGCAGTGCCATAGATTTGACAATCAGGAGACTTATTTTACTACTTACCTGTAAAGCTAATATATCCTCTCTCAGAACCCTCAACGTAAGATTTGGGCAGCTCAAGATTGATTTTCTCTGGTACAATGGTTCCTTCTAACCCAAATACAAGAAATAAATCTTATTGTAGATTGATATTCAGATTAGTAAAGGTATAACATGTTACTTAGTACTGTGTAGTGTAAAATGCCTAGAAATAAAAAATAAAGGATCAGAGGTCTTTTATGCAAATACATCCCAGACTGAAGGCTTGATAAATATCAACGTTTAAACCCCGTATACCACTCCATCCTAAATACAATGGATTTGCATTGACATTCATTCATAGACTGGAATCCCTCTAACGATCTTCTCTTTTAATTGTCTTGGGGGAGTGATTCACTTACCGTCAACAATCAGCATGGAGTTGTGAGTCTGCCCACCAAGGTCCCTTCGGGCTAAAAAACAAAACACGTCTTAAAACGCGCACATTATTTTAAAGCGTTGGTTAGCCCCAAAAAAATAATGGATCCGGCTTCTTTAAAGCATGCTGTATGACACAGTGCTTGTCCTGTGTCATTTGGCCCCCTGTAACACCTAAAAAACCTGTCTGATCCTGACAGTTTCTACCCTCCCCTCTGTAAACTGACCACGGTGTGTCATGGCTGCAGAGACCCGACACAGTGGTCAGTTTACGTGCTTCTGTCATAAATAGCCTGCTATCTGCTCTCCTCTCTGCCCCCCTCTGAATGTGAATGATTTATAAATACAAATGCTGTAAATACCTAATTTAGGAGCAAAGATTGCGATCACATGACCAGCCAGCTCTCCTCCATTCATCCCCTCCAGACTGACGCCAGCAGAGGAATCTCAGACCCGCCTGCTGCATCTCTCAGAGGAAAGGAGAAAGCTAGGCAGTCATGTGATTGCAATCTCAGCAGTGAAATTAGGTACTTACCGCATTTATTTTTATAAATCACATGCAGAGGGTGGCATAGAAGGCAGTGCTGATGATGTATACAGGTTAGAGTGGCTTAACAACCACTTTAACCATTTGCTGTCCACCCCATATCAGTTTTACTGCTACAGTCCGGCAGCTGTGTCAGATCACATATATATATATAAATTAGTGATATGGTTCTTCCGGGCAGGGGGCTCGCAAGAGTGCCGCCGGAGGCTCGCTCCCACTTAGGGTGACCACATTCCCAAACAACCATTCAGGGACCTTCTTCCCAAAAATCAGCTTGTGCTGTAATGAATTAAAGCACAGCTGGGGCAGCGGAAGCGCGCTCTACCCAGAAGAACTGATCACACCCCCAAAAAAGGCAGCTGCATCACCACTTTACTCACTGACAGCACTTGTCGTCCTGACTGGCCGAGACCCGTTTTACCTTGTTCCAAGGCTGGCTTTACACTGCCCTGCTGTAAATAGACACAAGAGGTGGGATTTATGATTTCTCCAATCTCAAGCAGGGGCGGGGATTGTTCCTCTCCAGAAATTGCTGGCCAGTGGTGAGTGAGTAAAGTGGCAATGTGGTTGCCCTTTTTGGGGGCAACAGATGGGGGGGGGGGGGGGTGGCTGTGTCAGCTTCATTCCGGGACACTGTATTGTCCTGAAATGAAGGTACCTGGGACAGACCTGAAAAATGCGGGACTGTCTCGGGCAATCCGGGACACGTGGTCACCCTACTCCCACTGTGATTATATACAGCGGGAGACGATCAGTGAGTATTGCAGACTGCGGATCATTCAGTACAGTAGCAAAATGGAAGTCTGTCTATGTAAACAAGGCAGATTGCCGTTCTGTCAGTAGGGAAGGCATCAATCCTGTGTCTCTGCAAAGCAAGGGACAAGGCTCAATGTCTTCCCCTAGTAAAAGCACCTCCCACATTGCAGAAAAACACAGGCTTGGCACACAGCTAACCCTTTGATCACGCTAGATGTTAACCCCTTTCCAGCCAGTATCATTAGTACAGTGACAGTGCATATTATTTAGCACTGATGACTGTATTGGTCACTGGTCCCTAAAAAGTGACAATTAGTGACAAAACGTCCATCGCAGTATAGCTGTCCCACTATAAGTTGCTGATTGCAACCATTACTAGTAAAAACATAAAAACATTTAAAAAGTAAATACAAATATCCTATAGTTTGTGGATGCTATAATTTTTGAGCAAATCGATATACGCTTATTGGGATTTTTTTTTCCAAAAATATGTAGCAGAAGACATATTCGCCTAAATTTGTGAAGAAATATGATTTTTTTTTAATTGGATATGTTTCATAGCAAAAAGTAAAAAATATATTTATTTATTTTTTAATTGACATTTCTTTGTTTTTAGCGCAAAAAAACTCCCCAAAAAAAAGGTGAGCGAATACTAGACATGTGCACAGAATTTTTTTGGTTCTGTTTCGTATCGTTCCGTAGGTTTGTTTCCGTTTGTTTTTCTTAAGACGCCCGTTTTCCTGTTCGTTACCGTTCGTTTTCCGTATGACGTGATTTTTTCGTATTCCGATCGTTTCGTATTTTCGTTACCGTTTTATTTTCGTACATGCAGGATGGTTTGTTATTCTGTTTAATTAATGTCCGTTACTCGTTAGACAATAATTTTGTGAATTTTCGTCAATGATTTGCATTCTGTATTTTGAATTCCTTTTTCTGTTCGTATTTTCAGTCGGAGGTTCATATGACGACATCTATAACAAAAGATTTGCATTCTGTATTTTGAATTCCTTTTTTCTGTTCGTATTTTGGATTCAAAATACAGAATGCAAATCTTGTGTTATAGATGTCATATGAACATACGACTGAAAATACCAAAAGAAAAATGATTCAAGATACAGAATGCAAATCTTTTGTTATAGATGTCATTTTCGTTTTTTTGGATGGGCAGTGAGTGAGTGTAGTTAGTGAAGCAGCTTCTCTTTTGTGCTGAGTACACTAGTACAGTGAGTAGTACAGTAAAGCCAAATAAACTTTTCTGTGGATATGACATCTATGTCATATGAAAATACGAACAGAAAAAGGATTTTCGTCATTTTGTACTTCTGTAAATATATCGCAGGATTCGCGGCACTTTCAACACGCGGCTCATCCATATTAACTATTAGACTTTTTTTTAACAACAAACATAAAAACGATCGTTTTCCGTTCGTTCTCAGAAAATTTGTTCATTTTTAAACTCCATAAGAAAACCATTTTTGGGTTCAAAAGTCTGGCCAACTGATCTCCCTTGAGATGAAAATCCACAGAAAAGTTTATTTGGCTTTACTGTACTACTCACTGTACTAGTGTACTCAGCACAAAAGAGAAGCTGCTTCACTAACTACACTCACTCACTGCCCATTCAAAAAAACGAAAATTACATCTATAACAAAAGATTTGCATTCTGTATCTTGAATCATTTTTCTTTTGGTATTTTCAGTCGTATGTTCATATGACATCTATAACAAAAGATTTGCATTCTGTATTTTGAATGCAAAATATGAGCAGAAAAAAGGGAATTCAAAATACAGAATGCAAATCTTTTGTTATAGATGTCATATGAACAATGAACATACGACTGAAAATACGAACAGAAAAAGGATTCAAACAAAATACAGAATGCAAATCTTTTGTTATAGATGTCATTTTCGTTCTTTTGCCATTTTCGTTTAGTCGTATTTTCGTTGGATCGTTCATTCGTATTTGCGGTTGTTCGTTATGCGGCTCATTCGTAATCCCGTCGTTTTCGAATTTTGGTGCTTTAATTTTTTCGTATGTACACATTATCCCGCGGGTACGAAAATGAATATTTTCGTACGAAAATACCATTCGTACGAACGGGAATGCACATATCTAGCGAATACCGCCAAAGGAAAGCTCTATTTGTGGACATTCATTTTATATGGGTACAGTGTCACATGACCGCACAATTGTCAGTTAAAGTAACACAGTGCCATATCACAAAAAATGGCCTGGTCAGGAAGGGGTGTAAATCTTCTGGAGGTCAAATTTTTAAAGAGCAGCACACAAAAAAATTATATCAGTGTCAAGATCAAAGGAATACAGAATGAAATAGTTACATAAGTTGGACACAGACTGCAGTGTAGAACTGATGAACAGACATCTCTATAGGAACCAGGCAGGGAAAGACCTCAGTGGGCGTACTATAATGTCTGTACCAGAGGAGCTTACGCTCTAATGTCCCACCACAGTCACACACCATTATTATACATGTATATAGCTTTGACATATACCACAGTGCTGTACAGAGGACACTGAGTCAGTCACATCAGTCTGTCACATTATTGCACTCACCTTCACCAGTAAATTTTGGATAACAGTGTCTCTGCTGCCCTTGTCCGGTATCACTGCGCTCTTTCCTCCACACTGACCATTCACAGCCTGGGAGGTGACCGTGAAATTAAGCTTGCCTGCAGAAAGGTTAAATATGGTTTGTTAAAAAGTCTAAATTATGTAGCAGACATGTGATAGAGTCTTAGAACCAAACAGCACCAGTACAGGTAGAAGGACTGCCAATAATAAATGTCAGCTGAAAATGCAAACCTGTCCATAAACAAGAACATTGCAAAGAATGAATCTCCCCATTGTGGGAGGGGAAGAGACACAAACTATTACAGGAAAATCTCACCATTGTGGGAGGGGCAGAGACACAAACTACTGCAGGAAATCTCACCATTGTGGGAGGGGCAGAGACACAAATTACTGAAGGAAATCTCACCATTGTGGGAGAGGCAGAGACACAAATTACTGCAGGAAATCTCACCATTGTGGGAGGGGCAGAGACACAAACTACTGCAGGAAATCTCACCATTGTGGGAGGGGCAGAGACACAAACTACTACAGGGAAATCTCACCATTGTAGGAGGGGCAGAGACACAAATTACTGCAGGAAATCTCACCATTGTGGGAGGGGCAGAGACACAAAGTACTGCAGGAAATCTCACCATTGTGGGAGGGGCAGAGACACAAATTACTACTGGAAATCTCACCATTGTGGGAGGGGCAGAGACACAAACAACTGCAGGCAATCTCAACATTGTGGGAGGGGCAGAGACACAAACTACTACAGGAAATCTCACCATTGTGGGAGGGGCAGAGACACAAACTACTGCAGGAAATCTCAACATTGTGGGAGGGGCAGAGACACAAACTACTGCAGGGAAATCTTACAGTGTGGGAGGGGCAGAGACACAAACTACTGCAGGGAAATCTTACAGTGTGGGAGGAGCAGAGACACAAACTACTGCAGGAAAATCTCACCATTATGGGAGGGGCAGAGACACAAACTACTGCAGGGAAATCTTCCCTTTGTGGGAGGGGCAGAGACACAAACTTTTTTTTTATATGACAGGAGTTATAATTCAAATAAGTATGCAGACTTCCATGCATAATATAGATGACTGGACTGCAACGTTTCCATTGTTACTTTATTGTATTTGACCACTTTTCCTTTGATCATGCCTTTATAATGTTTTGTAGTTACCTAACGATTTTGCCATTATGTGCCATGAGACCATTTTCTTCTCTCCTCCACCCACACAGATGGCGTTGTCTTTGGGGCTGTCCATAACGTAATCTTCAGATTCAGCTAATGCTGACTGAATCTGTGAAAACATAAATGATTGTAAATAATCTCTCCGACAATGAACCTCCTTTTGACTCTTGATAAAACTTTGCTCCTCTGTTCTACTTCCAAGAAAAAAAATGACAGAGGACAATTTCCCCAACATCAAGAGGCAGCTTTCATATATCTCAAGAGTCAACCTATCTGTTAACAGCTGCACAAAGAAGCAGTTTAAAGAGTTGGCTCAGCATTGTGTTAGAGTGAAAGAGAACAGAATGTGCAGAAGTGGGTAGAATCAATCTGAGTGCTTGTTTGTGAGTTGGCGGGGCCCGGCATCCAATGCTCGGTATATTCTGCCATCTGCAGGACGGAGAGGGGAGGGCAATGGAATAGACTGCCTGAAAAGTAAGCATTTTTTTTTAACCACTTGATCACCGAGCCTGTTTTTCAGATTCTGTGTTTACGAGACTAAAACTGTTTTTTTTTGCTTGAAATATACTTAAAACCCCCAAACATTATATATATTTTTTTCTAACACCCTAGAGAATAAAATGGCAGTCATTGCAATACTTTTTCTCACACCGTATTTGCACAGCGGTCTTATAAGCGCACTTTTTTTGGAAAAAATTCACTTTTTTGAATTAAAAAATAAGACAACAATAAATTTGGCCCAATTGCATGGCGTGGCATGGCGTCAAACTTTTATCCTTAAAAATCTTGATAGGCGACGTTTAAAAAATTCTACAGGTTGCATTTTTTGAGATACAGAGTAGGGCTAGAATTATTGCTCTCGCTCTAAGGATCGCGGCGATACCTCACTTGTGTGGTTTGAACACAGTTTTCATATGCGGGCGCTACTCGCGTATGCGTTCGCTTCTGTGTGCGAGCTCGTCGGGACGGGGCGTTTAAAAAAAAAAAATGTTTTCTTATTTATTTTAATTTCGTTTTTAATTTTTTACACTGAAATAAATAAAAATAAAAATGTTTATCGCTTTTATTCCTATTACAAGGGATGTAAACATCCCTTGTAATAGAAAAAAGCATGACTATGAGATCTGGGGTCAAAAAGACATCAGATCTCATATTTAGGCTTAAATGCAAAAAAAGAAAAAAAAATTAAACTGTAATTTTTTCAAATGAAAGAAAAAAAAATGTTTCTTTAAGACGCTGGGCGGGACAGACGTTTTGACGTCACCTTCCGCCCAGCAGAGCTATGGGGACGATTGGGGGCGATTTTTCCCTCACTCGCATCCCTGCTGAGGAGCCGAACGGACCCGATCGCCTCCGCCTCTACCGACGGCTACGGTAAGCGGCGGAGGGCGCAGGAGGGGGGACCCTCTCCCGCCACCGATAACGGCGATCTCGCGGCGAATCCGCCACGGAGACCCCTGTTATCGTGTACAGAACCGCCCCATGAAGAGATGGATATCTCGGTTGTGGCAGCAGCTGCTGTCGTTACCGAGATATCCATCTTTAAAAACAGGACGCATTTTGACAATGGGGCGGTTACCAAGTGGTAATAAAACAGAGTACAGCATGTTAATGTACTGAGGATGCTGAGATGTAGGGATATGTTGGCAAAAGTCAGTAGAGATGAGATAACCCTTTAAACATCAAAGCCGTTCCAGTTAATTACAATGTATACTGTAATTTCCTTCATATAAGAGATTATTTATAATGCCCTGTACACACGATCGGTTCGTCTGATGAAAACGAACCGATCGTGTCCAACGCGGTGACGTAAAACACAACGATGTGCTGAGAAAAATGTAAAAATGAAGTTCAATGCTTCCGACCATGTGTCGGCTTGATTCTGAGCATGCGTGGATTTCTAACCGGTGGATTTCCCCACAGACGATCGCTTTTTTCTATCGTTTTTTTTAACCATAAGAGAAATCTAAAACAGGTTCTATTTTTTTTCACGATGGGAAAAAAAACTGATGGGGCCTTCACACGATCGGTTTGTCCGATGAAAACAGTCCATCGGTCCATTTTCATCAGACGAAACAACCGTGTGTACAGGGCATTATTGTTAAAGCTGAATGTCAGGCAGATAAAAGACACATAAACAATGCAGCAGTGGAGGCTGCTCGTGTAGGGTGCAGGGGCACCCCCTAATCCATAGACCCAGCCCCTAATCTACCTACAGTGAGCCAAACGTATGTATTTCGATATTTTATTTGCTTTTTTAAGCACATGATTCGAGTCTGAGGCTCTAATTTGCTTAAAAAAAGAGTGGGCTCGGGCTGCCCGGAACCCACCCAGTTGTGTGACATTAATATCCGCTGTCTTTCTGTTCCTCCACCCGGCCAATCAGGAAGTGGGTCCTGAGCCCCAATTGACCAGGAGTCCTAAGACCTGATTGGTCGTGAGTCCTAAACTGACCGGGAGGAGAGGCGACCAATGGGACTTGGGAAGAGACGCAAGGGGGGAGCTGCTGAAGCCGCAAACCTGGATGGGGTAAGTGGCAATTTATGTGATGGGGAAGTGGCAATTTAACCAGTGAGCATGGGGGGGGGGGGAGGTGGTTGTCTGGCTGGTTGGCCAGGAAAATTGAGCATCAGCCACCACTGCTATGCTCATTAAAACTCAGTGCATAATAAAGCTGACCATAAACGGTTCAAATCTCAGCCAGTTCCGAAGGGACCAGCCGAGATATGAACCATGTATGGGCAAGCTGAATGTATCCAAATTTATTGATTCGTCAACTTGGGTACACCCAGCCTGTCGGAGTTTACATTTCTATTTATTTCTATTAAAGCCGCTCATAGTAATCACTGTGTTCTATGCAGGGACTGCTCCTCCTCCTGCAGGGAGAACACAATCGCTCCATGGGTGGGATTTCCCCTGACTGTGTTGATGGGGGAATCAAGAGATTTTCTTCCCTGATTTTCGTGGTTGCAGGAAAGACATTTGCTCCATTTATGGCTGGCGTAATTGTGTTTAAAATAATAACTAGAATAAGAATTTGAATTTGACTTGACATCAGCTTATTGCAGTCCATGTACAACAGAGATCAGCTTATTGCAATTCACGTACAGAAGTACAAAAAGCAGTGCTCATATGCTAAAAAGAGACACGCTGATAGGACGAGAGAGCAAAGTTACAAAGAACGTAACTCATCAGTCTGCTGCTTCTCATTTCACTGTGCAGTGACAGACAGGGCCAGTACAAGGGGTGGGCAGGAGGGAAGTTGCTCTGGGCACAATGGTTTACTATATGGGATGGGAGGACCTTCCTTCTGCTGCAAGGCTGACAGGAGTGATGAAGGCAGCAGTGATTTTGACTAATTACTGGGTGTAGGATCCCCAAGTCTGCCGTCATGAACTAGGGAGGAGGGCACAGTTGGTCATCTTTGCCCTAGGTGCTGCATGGCCTTGTCTCAGCCCTAGTCCCTTCTCCCCAGGGAGAGAGAAGACCTGTAAATCTCAGGACTGGATCAACAGTCCTCATTTATATATTTCATCTTCAGCGGTTTGGCTGGAGTTTAGGTTTAATATGGCAAGTGTTTCATGATCACAAAACTGCAAAATGTGTGATGCGTTAAATGTTGAAATGACTGAACTGGAACTGAGCTTTACCTCCTGTTATAGTGGAAATAAACCCTCCTATAGTTTTCAGCCAAGGAAGCTGCCATCTTGGCCTCTGTTTGATCTTCAACTAGCATGATGCTGCGCATGTCATCAGTTATGACACCTGACGTTACATGGTCTGACAGTTTGGTTGAGAGCACAAGCAATGTGACGGTTACATTCCCGCCATGGCAACTGTTTTTTGATGGGTTTACTTCCAATTTACGTTCTAAGAAGGCTGTGGGACATTTTATTTTCTTCCAAATAATGAACACATAAACAAAAAGCTGATTAATTATGACATTACACAATTGGTTTTGGAATCTACAGTGCCAATTTACCATCATTCCCTCGCTCATGTAGTTGAAGAGCGAAGCCTTGACCTGCAGTTTCTCACCACGTATTATAGAGAAGGGCAGTTGGAGATCAATAAAGAATGGCTGGAAGACGGTGAGAGAGTTTGGAGCAGACAGACCCAAACCACGATTCCCGACACAGAACATCTGGGCGCTCCACTCAGTGATGGTGTCCGGTACAGTTACTGGAATTTCAAAGGACCCAGAAGAACTGCAAAATACAATAAATATGAGACTCTTTTATTTCTTGATATCCAGACACAGAAGTAATTCTGCCGATCATACACTATATTACCAAATATATTGGGACGCCTGTCTTTACATGCACATGAACTTTAATGGCATCCCAGTCTTAGTCCATAGGGTTCAATATTGATTTGGCTGACCCTTTACAGCTAGGAGTGCGTCTACGGGAATGTTTGACCATTATTCCAAATGCGCATTTGTGAGATTAGGCACTGATGTTGGACGGGAAGGCCTGGCTCGCAGTCCCAGCTCCAATTCACCCCAAAGGTGTTTTATCAGGTTAAGGTCAGGACTCTGTGCATGCCAGTCACGTTCTTCCACCCCCAAGCTCACTCCTCCATGTCTTTATGGACCTTGCTTTGTGCACTGGTGTGCAGTCATGTTGGAACAGGAAGGGGCCATCTCCAAACTGTTCCCCCAAAGTTGGGAGCATGAAATTGTCCAAAATATTTTGGTATGCCGACACCTTAAAGCGGAGTTTCACCCTAAATATAAGATCTCCCATGCGCTTCAGCATACTGGCGTCAGCGCCAGTATGCTGGTTTTTTTTTTTTTTTATAGCACACTTACTGTTTTATCGTAGAAATCCTTTTCTGTCCCCCGCGGTGGACGGCGCCAGTACAGCGCGTCACATCTTCCTAAGATACCCGATATGGACTCGGGTATTTCCGGCGCTATGCGGCGCCTGCGCACAGACCTAGGAGCTGACTGCGCAGGCGCCGTATTTCTCCGAGTCCTACGGCTATGGCGTGTCACGCCCTCCGAAATAGGACTCGGAGAAATACGGCGCCTGCGCAGTCAGCTCCTAGGTCTGTGCGCAGGCGCCGCATAGCGCCGGAAATACCCGAGTCCATATCGGGTATCTTAGGAAGATGTGACGCGCTGTACTGGCGCCGTCCACCGCGGGGGACAGAAAAGGATTTCTACGATAAAACAGTAAGTGTGCTATAAAAAAAAAAAAAACCCAGCATACTGGCGCTGACGCCAGTATGCTGAAGCGCATGGGAGATCTTATATTTAGGGTGAAACTCCGCTTTAAGAGTTCCCTTCACTGGAACTAAGGGGCCAAGCCCAAACCCTGAAAAACATCCCCACACCATAATACCCCTCCACCAAATGATTTGGACCAGTGCACAAAGCAAGGTCCATAAAGACATGGATGAGTAGTTTGTGGTGGAGTCCTGACCTCAACCCAATAGAACACCTTTGGGATGAATTACAGCGGAGACTGTGAGCCAGGCCTTCTTGTTCAATGTTTGTGCTTGACCTCACAAATGTGCTTCTGGAATAATGGTCAAACATTCCCATAGACACACTCCTAAACCTTGTGGACGGCTTTCTCAGAAGAGTTGAAGATTTTATTGCTGGAAAGGGTGGGCCAACTCAATATTAAACCCTACGGACTAAGACTGGGATGCCATTAAAGTTCATGTGTGTGTGTAGGCAGCCGTCACAATACTTTTGGTAATATAGTGTATGTGGACTTGGTCCTTTAATAATTACACTTGCTCCATCATGGCAACTCCTAATTTATATGCCATGTTTACATAATGCTAGCATACTTTGTACAGAGCAACCCTATCTTTCCCTGCCCAATTATCCAATGCCGATGTAATACAGCAGATTGTGGGTTAGTTATTGGGTAGAAATTGTAGAACAGACGAAGAGCATAAAAACATGGAAAAGCCTACAAGTAAACATGATGGTAACTAGAAAGAGAACTTCAGTGTTACAAGGGTGTAGTGCTTACTACTAAAGTACCATGCTTCCCAGCTCTGTATTCTTTTTATTACAAACTTTTTTTTTAAAGTAAACTTTTATCTTAATTTTTTTCAACATTTGGATGGAGTGGGAAAAGGTTTGCGATATAATCGGTTTGTTTTGCAACATTTTTTCCCATATGTGATATAAATAAAGTTTTATTGAAAAAAAATCCTGACCCTGTCTCACCCCCATGTACACACTCAAATGTAAAGGCATCCATCAGACATACCTATGGACAAAAATGTTGCTTGTGCTTATGGTTGGGTGAATGGTTTAGCCCAAGCATGAGTTCGGGCCGGACATTGGTTGTTTGCCCCATTCAGGGGAACACCCGAATTTGCAGGAAGTTTGGTGGAGCGAACGCCCCGTACAATGCACTGCGGGGTCGGGAAGCTGGCTGCAACGTCCTTGACAACTGCACTATAGCCAAATGACAGCTACAGTGCGGTCTTCCAGTTCTGGGAAGCCATCTGTAATGGTCAGGGGTTAACGCCGTTTACGATATTCCATTCCACCAACCCAAGACAGCTTATCGACACTCCACAATCCGGCAAACACGATCCATATGGATTTCCCCCAGAAAAAAGACACACACAGCTCTGTCTCTGGTTCAAACGGATAGGCACTTTAATGGTGAACACAGGCTTCTTATATACACCAAAAAGCATGCTGCAATAATCAAAGGGACAATGACACACTCCACCCACAACATCATACAATGGGCAGTAACGAGCCTCCAATACACATTATCTTGGGTAGACTTTTTGGCACCGGGTCTGACACAATCCACATGAGCTAATTACTAATCCTTTTACCCAGACAAAGTGACTCAGAGATAAGCTCTTTTCACCTCAATACAATACACATTCCTTTAGTAAACATAAGTCAGACATCTGACCTTTTTAGATTGTGCTAATTCACATTCCACATATATCATCAATAGAACTTTCACACAATACAGTGTTAATTAGCATCACACAATGGAAGGTCTTTAAAAGCCAGGCTAAGCCTCGTTTACATGACAGTAGCAGACTTAATTACCCCCTTAACCATCTGTGTTCCCACATGAATGAATCACTGTCCTATTGACCTGTTGGGTTCAGAATTAATCACCTGTAATATTTCAAGATACCCTGCATTACATTGTGAATTATCATTACTGTCCCATCTCATGTAATCCATGATATCAGTTCTCGGTCATTCTATGCCCCTAGTGGACATAGGATGACCCTAGACACAAGAGTCATTGGTGAAGCTGAAACAGGAGTACCCCACATCCTTCAAGAGCCTCCGGGGTCCCACAGGCCATACCATTACACCATCATATGATGGATTCCCGTGATTATGTCCGCTGCTGGGCGCAGGCAATGCGCTCTGTGTTTGCAGTGTCCTCCAGGCACTGCCAAACACAGATTGAGGTAAAGAGCCAATCAGCGGCTCTTTACTGCGTGATCAGCTATGTGCAATCACATCTGGTCAAGATGTCAACAGAAGCCTGTTACAGGCTCTCTTCACCTTTCTTATGCTCTCTCACATGAAGGGGAGAAAAGAGCCGATAATCAGCTTCTGCAAAAGTGCTGACATTTTGTGCCCACCACTGCTGCCAATTAGTGCCTTACCACTGCTGCCAGTGCCTTACCACTGCTGCCAATCAGTGCCTTACCACTGCTGCCAATCAGTGCCTTACCACTGCTGCCAATCAGTGCCTTACCACTGCTGACAATCAGTGCCCACCAGTGTCTCCTCATCAATGTTACCTATAAGTGCAGTCTACCAGTGCCCATCAGTGTCGTATCAGTCGCACCTATTAGTGTCCATCAATGCCACCTATTAGTGCCCATCAGTGCAGCCTCATACGTGCCTCTTCATTAGTGCCACCTCATCAGTGCCGCCTCATCAGTGCTGCCTCACCAGTGTCCATCAGTGCAGCCTCATCAGCGCACATCAGTGAAGGAGAAAAATTATCTGTTTGCAAAAATTTATAACAAGCTATGGAAAAGTTTGTGTTTTTATCAAAAATATTGGTCTTTATTTGTTTATTTAGAACAATAAATAAAACCCAACAGTGATTAAATACCACCTAAAGAAAGCTCTATTTGTTTGTGTACAGTGTTGCATGACTGCGCAATTGTCATTCAAAGTGCGACAGCGCTGAAAGCTAAAAATTGGCCTGGTCAGGAAGAGGGTGAAAGTGCCCAGTGGGCACGTGGTTAACAACCGATGAGTCGTCAGCTGTCAATGGGCTTCCACTGACAGCTGAATTAAAAAATATATATATAAATGTCGGTAAAAAAAATAGTAAAAAAAAAAACGGTAAGGATTTTAAGGGGAACCTCACACCAAAATAACAAAAAAAACCTGTGTGGGGCCCCCAAAAATCCATACCAGACTCTTATCAGAGCATGCAGCCTGGCAGGTCAGGCAAGGGGGGGGGGGAACAAGCGAGCACTCCCCCGAACCATACCAGGCTACATGCCCTCAACATAGGGGGGTGGGTGCTTTGGAGCACCCCCATCCCCAAAGCACCTTGTGACATCACTGACCCAGCATGCACCGGTCCATGACGTCACAAGGAGGGCAGTGCTCTGGGATGCATACACTAATGCAATAGGCTGCTGACACCAATGGTATTCATTAACCTTTTGCCGACCACCGTACGCAGATGTACTATGACTGAATGGCACTAGGGGGGGGGGGGCAGATTGGCGTACAGGTACGCCCCTTTAAATTTGCCGCCCAGTGGGCGCCCGCCTCATGAGCATGTTCGTGGGTCCCGGAAACTCGATTTTCCCGGGGCAGCCCATGATTGCAGTCGGCAAAGGCAGAACAGGGGGATGCCTTTGTAAACAAGGCATTCCCCTATTCTGCCTAGTGACATGTCACTGATGGCTGTTCCCCGGGAACGGTCATCAGTGATGTGTCACATGTAGTAAGAATTCCTCCCTAGGGAACACTTAACCTCTACAGTGCCATCTAGTGGTTAACCCCTTCACTGCTAGTGTCATTTTCACAAAAAAGTGTCAAATGTGTCCGCCATAATGTCGCAGTCACGATGAAAATCGCTGATCGCCGCCATTACTAGTAAAAAAAAATATTATAAAAACGCCATAAAACTATCCCCTATTTTGTAGATGTTATAATGTTTGCGCAAAACAATCAATGAACCTTTGAGATTTTTTAATCAAAAATATGTAGAAGAATACATATCGCCCTAAACTGAGGAAAACATTTTTATATATATATATATATATATATATATATATATATATATATATATATATATATATATATATTTTTGGGGGGAAATGTATTATAGCAAAAAGTAAAAAATATGTATTTTTTTTCAAAATTGTCGCTCTATTTTTGTTTAAATAAAAACCGCAGATGTGTTTAAATACCACCAAAAGAAAGCTCTATTTGTGGGGGGGAAAAAGGAAGTCAATTTTGTTTGGGAGCCACATCGCACAATTGTAAGTTAAAGCTAGCCGGGCAATACCCACTCGAAGGAAAGTGGTGAGTGTGACGTTTGAAGCTTATAAGCTCCCCAGTGATCTGCATTGAGTGCCTGAACCTTCCCCTGACCCTCCACCCCTCTACCTGTGCAAGTTTGTGTGAATAAAGCTTAACAAAAAAGGATTTACAATTTGTGCGGACATTGAGGTTTCTACAGACTCTAATGCCGCGTACACACGATCATTTTTTAGCATGAAAAAAAATTTGGGCCACATTCAGGTACATTGGCGCATATTTTGACCGGAGTAGCGCACCTCCTTTACGTTAGACCGGCGCAATGTAGAGGCGCAATTGCCGTATCCTAGTAGTATTTGTGCAGAAATTTGCGCCGGTGCAACATAATTTCCGAGGCGTAAGGAGGAGTAATTCAATCAGTGAAATTGGAAGTAGACCCGGTCAACTTAGTGAGCTACGCAGAGTGCTTAAATAGACAGACACAAACACCCTTCCTTTGCAAAAGTACATCCCTTTGTATCCCTTCCTATACAGCAAGGTGCTTTTGTTCTGTTGTTTGTTAGGGTTTGTTGGTTTGTGACATGGCTTTGAGATATTTGGTGACTGTTTTGGAGAGAGATTTTTGTCTTTTCTGTGTTTTCTTTGCTGTGTGTTGTTTTTTTTTATATATATTTTTGCTGGTCATTTTTTTTTTTTTGCTGGGCGTTTTTTTTTTTTTTTCTGTTTGTGAATGATTTTGGAATGTGGGGGTGACATTCCTGCCGGAAAAGGGGTGTCACCCTCATTTGTGGTGGAGAAGGGTTCCCCAGGACCAGGGAGAAGTGATCCCCAAGGGAAAAGACAGGAGGATGTTAGTAGTGCATGTGCCCCTTGTGATTTCTGCATCATGGGGGGGGGGGGGGACAGTCATGCCTGCCACCCATGTCACTCACCAACCAGCCAGCTGTCCCCATACATGTTCTGTTTGAATTCCATTGGGATGGGGCTGTGATTGTATATGTAGCTGTCATGGGTGGTGTCATGTGTTGGGCTGGTGATGTCCTCCTGCAGGGTTGTGGTTAATTCCATAATGGCATGAGGGGTGAATCTGAAGATGCGATACACCTCAGAATCACTCATGCCAAAGATGTCTATGCGTGTGCGGTATATCCTCTCCCGTGCCCTCCTCCTTCTTTGATCATCTAAAGTCAGTAGTATAGCTATGAGCATGGATGCCCCTGGCATGTTGGCATACAGTTTGTTGTCCTGCAAGTGTGGGTGCTCAGCTCGTCCCTAACAGTGTTGCTTTAGCTGACATGTAGACGGATTGTCTAATTTTAAACCACCTTTTATATGGACTAATTTTAGACAGGACGTGCAGCTGTTGCGCACAGCGCGTAGCCTGCGCTGCACCAACTTACTTTTGTGGATCCCCGTAACTCCCTCATTTGCATATTTGACTAGCAAATCAATGGTGTGTCTAGCGCAGTTTTGCGTGCACGGATGCGCCGGTCTATCGAAATTACACCGGTCGAAAAAAATTAGATTTCATGCGTATATCGTTTTGGGGATGCGGCGCATCGATACGGATGCGCAGATTTAGACTTACGCCGCGCATCTCCTGATACTCCAGCGTAATGGCTTTGTGAATCTGGCCCTTTGTTTTTTTAGCATGTTTTAGCATTTTCCCAACTTTATCATTAAAATGACGTTGCCCGCACACCATCGTTTAAAAAAAATGATCTAGCAAAGCGCGGTGACGTACAACATGTACGACGGCACTATAAAACGGAAAATGTATTATCAGTACTTACCATAATCTTCCTTTCCTGAATGGACTCCATGGCAGCCTACGTGTGGGTTAACCCCGTCTCCTCTCCAATGCTATAGGACCCCCTACCCTATAAGTTTAAGCTCACCGGCAGAGACTGTGTTCCGTAACTAGCCTACTCTAGACCGGAGGGTGGGAACTCCGGCAGTGGAGCCCATCAGGAAAGGAAAATTACGGTAAGTACTGATAATACATTTTCCGTTTTCCTGACAGACTCCATGGCAGCCTACGTGTGGGAAATAACTAGCCAAGCCACACGGGGGGGGGGGGGGGGGGTATGATGAACAGAAATACATTTGATTTGACCTGTCAACCGACAAGTTTAACAAACAAAAGACCATAGAAGGTAACGGAGCAGGCTCACTACAGAAAGTGACAAAAAGGTATTAATGGAGGCCCACAAGGCCATTCTACAGAAGACATCTGGAACCATAAGCTGAACTGCTGCCCATTAAACCGCTATACTCCTAGTGGAACGAGCCCTTGCCGACTCCAGAGAAACTGGGTCCTCAGCTTTATAAGCTTGTTGGACAGACTGGACAATCCCGGCCGCAATCATTCTGCTCGATGCTCAACTGCTAGCATGCAGGACAAACTAGACAGAGTGTCTGAGATGGAGGAAGTAGCTCACAAGCATACCCCCAAGATTTCATCTAAGTCCAGAGGATGAATTCTAGTGGACACATAGTTCCAAAAGTTGAGGTAGGACGATTCCCTGGCTCTTATGGGACCTTAAGGCAATCATAGATTTGAGTCGATGAAAGGAAAAAAGGCGTATATCTTCTAGAAACCCAATCGATCTGTCAGGGCATCCATTCCAGAGGCCTAGCTGCACGATCCAGAGTGTAATACCTCTTAAGCTTAAAGTTGCCGGGAAAGACTAGAGAACACGACCACCTCGGGAAGGACTTCCCAGGGGCAGAATTTGCTTGAATGACTGCACATGAAGGGACCACTCGTTGGTGACCAGCGGAATACGCGTCAGGAAGACCACTTGGACGTTCTGGACTCCGGGATGTAAGCCGTTTACATGCAAGATAGGTTCTTCTGGACCCAAGACATAATGGACTTGACCTCCCTCCAAGTGCTCCCAGATTCTCCATATAGGAGATCACTGTGGTGTTGATCACTCTTAATGACCCTGACTCTCTCTTCCGGGGACTGGAGAAAGACTGAAGGGCACACCAACCAGCCCCGGTTGAGAAAACATATACCTAGTTTGACTAGTGCAAGATCCGATCTGCAGAGGGCTGCCCAACCGGAAATGAGTTGTGACCATGACCCATGGGATGGGGGCAATTGAGCAGGTTTTGTGCTGAAGCCACCAGAAGAAGCTGCCCCTCATCTTTGATGATATGAGAATTAAATTGACCGTTGCCCCTTGGCATATGTAACTGCAGGGAACATAATTAAAAAAGAAAAAAGGATGCAACGTCTGCAGGGACCACTTGACCATAGGGGTCTTGGAGACCATTGAGCCGAAAATCTTTGGCACTGTGAGGCCCTCGGCCGTGAAGAGATTAGAGATAACAAAATTCTCTTCTGAGAAACCGGGATCTTCCCCACTGGGAGTGGGATGGTGCTTTCCACCATAGGGAAAAAAACAAAGCTGGGCTCCAGAGTACACTAGGTGCTGGATTGGTCCTAGGTGGCCTTTTACCCTGACCTATGAACCGTCCAAAAGCTGGTCAAGGTGGAGACTACCTTCTCCCCAGCAGCTACCCTTGTCTTGGAACAGCAACAGGAGGTCAAAGTAGTGAAACGACGTACCCCACTCGTTCTGATGAGAACCACTATGGCCAGATGAATTCTTGGGTGAGGTTGTCGGCTCAACAGAAAGGGAGACTAACTGTAGATGTTCTTGTCCAACTTGGAACTGGAGGTATTTGAGGAACTCTTTCGTCACTGGAACGTGGAGATAAGTATTTAAGTTGTTTGAGAATAGCCGGTGGTCTGGCTGTACAGATAGTCGACAGAGTCTTCCTTTGACTCTTTCAAATTTTATACACTGTTTAGATAAGTCAGGACTGACACTGGTTCCCACAAACCCTCTTCTCCTGTGCTACAAGAGGGGGGAGGGGGGGAATATACCCCCTGGGAACCTCAGTCCCTTCAGACATGTACCGCTGCTCCCTGCGACTTCAGTGCAACCGTGAGTGGGGAGTATACCAGAGACTCCACTTCTGTCTTGCAGGGGTATACTCCGAAGATTTTGTTTGATGAAGAAGTTTTCCTGTCCACCATACTCCGCTCCGATGATATCCTTTAACTCCTGTAAAAAGCAAAAAGGAGAGAAAGAGTGTTCTTCCCCTGGATGCTTAAAGAACCCCCTTGCTTAGCCGGGGGTGGAATGGTCTACCCACCCAAGGGCCTCCGTAACCGTCTTGACTAGGGCCAGAAAGACATCAAATCCTCTGAAAACCTTTCATCAACTTCCAACTCTCTGTCCGAATAATCCAGACAAGCAGCGTAGGGCTGGAAGGATCAAAATCCTTTAGACCGCATTTAGCCAAGAGCCATGTAGAAGGGTAGACTGGCTCCTTGTGTGGGATGTATCCCATTTCTTAAGGGATTGCTCTACCACATGTTTCACCAGAGACTCAATATTTTATTGGACCCATCTCCTTTTCCCTCAACCACCTGGGCTTAACATTGGTCACATAAAGACTTGCCTTCCGGGACTAATGTCCCATATCTCCAGCAGACTCTGCAATCAGAGCGTCTGTCATGGCAGTGAGTGTGGTGAACGGAGGAGGAATGCAACGTCTCCTCTAGTTGGAGGAGGAATGCAACAATTCTTCTAGTTGGAGGAGGAATGCTACGTCTCCTTCTAGTTGCAGGAGGAATGCTATGTCTCCTAGTTGCAAGAGGAATTCTGCGACTTCTCCTAGTTGCAGGAGGCATGCAACGTCTCTTCCAGTTGGAGGAGGAATGCGACTTCTCCTCCAGTTGCAGGAGGAATGCGACTTCTGCAGTTGCAGGAGGAACGCGACTTCTCCAGTTGCAGGAGGAATGCGACTTCCCCTCCAGTTGCAGGAGGAATGCGACTTCCCCTCCAGTTGCAGGAGGAATGCGACTTCCCCTCCAGTTGCAGGAGGAATGCGACTTCCCCTCCAGTTGCAGGAGGAATGCGACTTCCCCTCCAGTTGCAGGAGGAATGCGACTTCCCCTCCAGTTGCAGGAGGAATGCGACTTCTTCTCTGCTGACTAGACGGCAAATCTCGTCTAGGACTGGACAATAAATGGAGAAATTGTGGTCTGGCAAGGTCTCGGACGTCCTGGACCACAAATTGCTAGTCCGATCTTTTAACCACTTTAGCCCCAGACCATATTGCTGTCCAAAGACCAAAGCACTTTTTGTGATTCGGCACTGCGTCGCTTTAACTGTCAATTGCGCGGTCGTGCGACGTGGCTCCCAAACAAAATTGGCGTCCTTTTTTCCCACAAATAGAGCTTTCTTTTGGTGGTATTTGATCATCTCTGCAGTTTTTATTTTTTGCGCTATAAACAAAAATAGAGCGACTATTTTGAAAAAAATGCAATATTTTTTACATTTTGATATAATAAATATCCCCAAAAAAGATATAAAAAAAATCATTTTTTTTTCCTCAGTTTAGGCCGATACGTATTCTTCTACATATTTTTCTAAGAAAAAAAAAATCGCAATTAGCGTTTATTGATTGGTTTGCGCAAAATTTATAACGTTTACAATAAAGGGGGTAGTTTTATGGCATTTTTATTAATATTTTTTTTTTACTAGTAATGGAGGCGATCAGCGTTTTTTTTTGGTACTGCGATATTATGGCGGACACATCGGACACTTTTGACACATTTTTGGGACCATTGGCATTTTTATAGCGATCAATGCTATAAAAATGCATTGTATTACTATTAAAATGCCATTGGCAGTGAAGGGGTTAACACTAGGGGGCAGGGAAGGGGTTAAGTGTGTTCCTATTTGTGTTCTAACTGTATGGGGGGGTGGACTCACTAGGGGGAATCACAGATCTTCTGTTCATACATTGTATGAACAGAAAATCAGCGTTTCCCCCGCTGACAGGAACGAGGGCTATGTGTTTACACACATACCTCCCGTTCCCCGCTCTGCAACGAGCAATTGCGGGTGCCCGGCTGCGATCGTACCCACCGGGCACGCGCGTGGGACACGGGGGGCGTGCGGGGGTGCGCACGCCGGCCGCGGACGCCCCCAAGTGGCCGAAAAAGAGAGGACGTAGAGCTACGTGCTCTCGCGAAACAGTGCCACCGTCCCGCAGTAATATGACGGTGGGCGGTCGGCAAGCAGTTAAAAGGGCTGAAAAAGAAAAAATTGGGGGGGGACACCAAACGCAATATCAAACCCTTGAAAATGCAACCTCGGTCCCCTCCCCTTGCCTGCATGTACCCAGTGTGCAAGGGCTGGCCACATAAAGGCAGTGACCTGTCCATAACCTCTGGACAGGACCTCAGCAAAAAAAATACATACAGTCCGCGGATGACCCTTAAATGCTACCCAGAACAGGGAAGCCAACCAGAAGAATAATATCTTTTTTTTAAATATATATTTTTAAATATATAGGGCATCCTGGTGCAGACTCGGCTTGGGGGAAGCCTCCGCTCACTGTCTGCGGAAATTCCCGCACTGACAGGAGACAGACCCTCAAATCCCCCGCCTGGTGACGTCACCGCCCCTCCACCTCGCGCCTGTGCCGTGAAGACAGCCTAACGGCGCCTGCGTGGTCGCCAGACCACCCGCCACTGCGCGCACGCGCCAGTCAGGCCTCACTATCACAGAAGCCCCACACATGCGCAGAACCGTGGCAGCACCTGCGACGCGGAAGTACCGCGGCACCCTGGAACGCAGAAGCGTTCCAAGCGCCGTTAAGGGACATAGAGGTACCGGAGAGTACCAGCAAATAATGGGAGACAAGCGAACAAATAGACACAAAGGCGACTGCCATGGAGGAAGTGAAAAAGGTGCAGACCTTGCCAGCCGTTGATGCGTCCACCTTCAGGCATACCGTGGCAACCTCCATTCCATCACTGGGGTATATATTTTTGCAAGTGCCGCTGTCCAACCTTTTTCTTTTCAAGCCTTGTTCCATGCATTGCCTGCACCCAGGCTTCTGAGAGGACACTGATTGCTTAGTGCACTCACCTGGAGCGGCAGTTCCCTTCCACTCTATGGAGTATATTCTGCCAAAGAAATTCACAGGCCCACTCGTAGCACAGCCCTGAGCTGTACCGTATAGTTGAAAAATTCAGGAAATATTTCGAACGGTCGCCAGCAGGAACAAACGTGATGTAGGTCCATGAGGAGGACAAAAAAGGAACACAGTCCTATAGCATTGGAGAGGAGGCGGGGTTAACCCACACGTAGGCTGCCATGGAGTCTGTCAGGAAAGGGGAAGTTCCATTAGCCTTCGGGCTGCTTTAGCTGATTCCTTATTAGTAAAAGACGATTCACGCTTTTCTGTCTGTTACAGCGTGATGAATGTGCTTACTCCATTATGAACGGTAGTTTTACCAGAACGAGCGCTCCCGTCTCATAACTTGCTTCTGAGCATGCGCAGGTTTTTACGATGTTTTAGCCCACACACGATCATTTTTTACAACCTAAAAAACGACCTGAAAAATTATGTGAAGCCCATACACGATAATTTTAAATGACGTTTTTGAAAAACAACGTTTTTTTCATGCATAAAAATAATCGTCCCCTAGACAACGAATGGTGAGGTAACGTGAAGGCTAAACCAGCAGCTCCTTCGAGTGTAGTGCTACACGCTTTTTGCAATTGTCTGCAATTTTTATTACCAAAAGAATGTAGCGGAATAAATATCGGCCCAAACTAAGGAAAAAAAGATTTACAGCGACTGCACTTCCAAGTGCACTTTTAGTGCAATTTCAAGTGCAAAGTGGATTTGCCTTTTCGTAAAAACCTCACAATGCCTCTTACTAAATTGGACTGTCTACTTTCCAAAAACTAGTAATTTGGGGGATATTTGTACTGTACTGGGATTTTATTTTTGGGCTTCAAAAAATGAGGCCATCAGTACTGATCATTTTTCTAATATTTATATATATATATATATATATATATATATATATATATATATATATATATATATATATATATATATATATATATATATATATATATATATACATATATATATATAGTATGTCATAGTTTGTGGATTCTATGGGCCAGATTCACAAAGCACTTTAGCCGGCGTTTCAGGAGATGCGCCTGCGTATCTATGCGCCGTATCCCAAAACGATATACGGCAGAAATCTAGAATTTTTCGACCAAACGTAATTTCGATAGACCGGCGCATCGTGCGAGCGTAAAAATGCGCTAGACACACCATTGATTTGCTAGACAAATATGCAAATAAGGGAGATACGGCGATCCACAAAAGTAAGTTTGTGCGGCGCAGGCTACACGCTGTGCGCATCAGCTGCACGTCCTGTCTAAAATGAGTCCATATAAAAGCAGGTTTAAAATGAGACAATCCGTCTACATGTCAGCTAAAGCAACACTGTTAGGGACGAGCTGAGCAGCCACACTTGCAGGACAACAATCTGTATGCCAACATGCCAGGGGCATCCTTGCTCATAGCTATACTACTGACTTAAGATGAGCGCAGAAGGAGGAGGGCACGGGAGAGGATATATCGCACACGCATAGACCTCTTTGGCATGAGTGATTCTGAGGTGTATCGCATCTTCAGATTCACCCCTCATGCCATCATGGAATTAACCACAACCCTGCAGGAGGACATCATCAGCCCAACACATGACAACCCATGACTGCTACATATACAATCATAGCCGCATCCCAACAGAATTCGACCAGAACATGTATGGGGACAGCTGGCTGGTTGGTGAGTGACATGGGTGGCAGGCATGACTGCCCCCCCCCCATGATGCAGAAATCACAAGGGGCACATGCACTACTAACATCCTCCTGTCTTATCCCTTCAAGGTGACTCTGCATATGCACTGGGACCCCATCTCATGACTCCATGGTACCCTGTTGTATTCCCCAAACTTTGTATGCCAGATCATCGGTGCATGTTGCATGCTGCACAACTTCTCAGTGAGAAAGGGCCTGGAGATTGACATACGTGATGACCTGACCCCCGAACCAGACAATCCCCCCCTAACCGAGGCTACCCCGTCTTCTGAGGGAAGAGCAGCCAGGAGACAGCTCACATTAGGCATCTTTGCACGTTAAACACACACATTAATCATGGCACAATGAGAATGCATGCATGCACACCACTGTGGTCCCTGGATCACACACACCACATCCTCATCACATTGGATTAGCACAAGCCCACCATGCAGGACTTGTGAGCAGCAACGCCACCCCACGGCTCCAATTAAGTCACTGTACATTCATACAGCATTCACACAGACCTGGGGATCACTTCTCCCTGGTCCTGGGGAACCCTTCTCCACCACAAATGAGGGTGACACCCCTTTTCCGCCCAGCAAAAAATAAATACAAAAAAAACACAGCAAAGAAAACACAGAAAAGACAAAAATCACTCTCCAAAACAGTCACCAAATATCGCAAAGACATGTCACAAACCAACAAACGCTAACAACAGAACAAAAGCACCTTGCTGTAGGAAGGGAAACAAATGGATGTACTTTTGCAAAGGAAGGGCGTTTCTCTCGGTCTATTTAAGCACTGTGCCAAGCTCACTAAGTTGACCGGGCCTAGTTCCAATCTCACTGATTGTGCAGTGCCGAGTTCTGAGCATGCGCAGAGAGGTGCTGACCATAGTCTGCTTTATGCGCGCAATCCGGCCGGCCCTTCATTTGCATGGGGTCACGGCTCATTTCAATGGAACACGCCCATGTCCTTCCCAATTTGAATTACACCGCCTTACGCCTCGGAAATTACGTAAACGTAAAGGAGGTGCGCTACGCCTGTCAATATATACGCCAATTTACGTGAATCTGGCCCTATAACTTTCCTACAGACTAAATAATATACAATGATTTAGGTTATTTTCAGAAAACGAATGTAACAGAATACATTTTGGCCTAAATTTATAAAGAACGATTATTTATTTGCAGTTTTATAACAGAAAAACTTTTTTTTTTTTTTAAATGTTCAGTCTTATTTTGTTTACCTAATAAGAAAGCTCTAGTTGTGTGAACAAAATGTAAAAAATGTTGTTTGGGTACAGTGTTGCATGACTGCGCAATTATCATTTAAAGTGCAACAACGCTGAAAGCTTAATATTGGCCTGGGCAGGAAGGGGATAAAAGTGTCCAGTAGAAGGCAAGTGGTTAAGACACTCCTTAGAATTTTGGCATGATAAATGTTAGTGTAAGCGACGGATTCATGTACCTGTTGTAGACACTCCAACACTCCACCCTCAGTACAACTGTGCTTCCTCCCTGCATCTGCCCGACGGTGCAGCTGTGGGGAGTTTTGTACATGGGGGGGGGGGGGGGAATTTACATGCATGCAACCTGGTGGGGATTTACACCTTATAGTTCCTCATTTGGTTTGCTCCTCGTATAATTGTCAGCAGGCAGTGGGTGGATCGTTAGCCAATAGACAGTCTGCTATTGGCTCTAGAATCCACCCACTGCCAGTTACAAGGTAAGAGCAGATCCAATGAGGAAGTAGTGTTTCAGCTTTCCCATCATGCTCCATCTACTGTAGCATTGCTGGTTGCTAGGAGGTTGTTGACTGTGAAGCCGACAGCGTCTTTAACAACAAGTGACAGTGACAAGTTAGCGGCAGCAAATATGCCACTCTGCTACACTGTGTACAGCGACAGGCACTCTGCCTGTCTCTGCATACTAATGCCGCGTACACACGATCATTTTTCAGCATGAAAAAAACGTCGTTTTTGAAAAACGTCATTTAAAATGATCGTGTGTGGGCTACACATAATTTTTCAAGTTCTGAAAAACGTAAAAAAAAAATTCGAACATGCTGCATTTTTTAACGTTGTTTTAAACTATGTTGTTTTTCGGGCTGTCAAAAATGATCGTGTGTGGGCTAAAACAACGTTTTAAACCTGTGCATGCTCAGAAGCAAGTTATGAGACGACATTCTGGTAAAACTACAGTTCATAATGGAGTAAGCACATTCATCACGCTGTAACAGACAGAAAAGCGCAAATGGTCTTTTACTAACAAGGAATCAACTAAAGCAGCCCAAAGGCGAATAGGACTTCCCCTTTAGAGTGCCGTTGTACGTGTTGTAAGTCACCGTGCTTTGTTCATCATTTTTTTAAACGATGGTGTGTGGGCAACATCATTTTTAATGGTGAAGTTGGAAAAATTTCGTTTTTTGGACATGCTGAAAAGACTTAGACGGTATTTCTAAGAGCCTTTCAGGACAACCTTGGAGAGAGCGCAGCTCCGCCTCTTCCTTAGGAAACACATGCAAATCTTTAAAACCCCTCCTCTTCCACCATGGCCTCAGTTATTGTGGTCCGACTCTCTGGAAGACAAAGCACAGAAAACCACAACACCATGATAGATTTATAACTTACTTTAACATTTAGGGTGGGAAATAGCGGTTGTCCTGAAAGGCTCTTAGAAATACCGTCACCGGTAAGTCTAACGAAGTCTTTCTCAACTCGCCTTTCAGGACAACCTTGGAGAGGATAAACAAGTATCTTACCCTAGGGTGGGACTACTGCCTGCAGCACCTTCCTGCCAAAGGCCTGATCTGCGGCAGACAATAGGTCCAACCTGTAGTGTCTTAAGAACGTTGAATAGTTGGACCAGGTGGCGGCCTTGCAAATTTGCTCGGGTGTAGCACCGGCTCTCTCAGCCCAAGAAACTGCAGTTGATCATGTTGAGTGCAGAAGAATGCCTGAGGGAGGCGTAACTTCTTTAGCTTTGTAAGCTTCCGTAATTGTGAGTTTAAGCCACCTTCCGAGCGTACTTTTGGATGCTTTTTCCCCCTTACGAAACAGAAAGAGCCGCTACTAGCTTTTTTAATGTAATGGCTGCAAATCCCTTCTCCATTCCCTCATGAAGAAATTCTAGAACCTAGACTACATCTTTGGTTTGGAAATCTTTAGAACACCAGGAATTAAATTTCTTCCATACCTTCCTGTAAATAGACCTGGTTATTTCTTTCCTACTTGACAATAAGGTTCTCACTACCTTGTCGGATAAACCCTTGTTTTTTAAAATGTCCTCTTCAGAAACCAGGCGCACAGGTGTAATCTGTCTGTTTCTGGGTGACACACTGAGTCCTGCATTAGAAGGTCTTTCCTGGCTGGAAGCTTTCACGGGGGTTTTACGGCCAGATTTAACACTGTTGCAAACCAAGGCCTTTTTGGCCAGAAGGGAGCAATTAGAATCAGGCTGGTCTTTTCTTCCCTGAATTTCCTTAACACTAGCGGAATTAGGGGAAAGGGGGGAAAAGCGTAGCACAAATGGTAATCCCAAGGATGGGCTAGAGCATCTATGTCTATCGCTTTGTCCCCCCTGTGTAGGGAAAATAATTTTTGGACCTTGGTATTTTGTTGGTCGGCAAAAAGATCCACTTGAGGATGTCCCCATTTCATTGTGATCATGTTGAATATTTCCTGATTTAGGCTCCAACTCCGCCTCTATTACCCTCCTTCTGCTCAGCAGGTCTGCTAGTAAGTTCTGTGACCCTTTTAGGTGAACTGCTGACAAGGAAGTTAGATTTAGTTCTGCCCATGATAATAGCTGGTTGGCTAGTTCCATCAGCCCTTTGCTTCTGGTCCCGCCTTGTTTGGTCACATAGGCCACTGCTGTTGTATTGTCCGACAACACTTGAACATGACGACCCTTTAGCAGCTGTTGGAAAGCCAGTAGTCCCATAAAAATGGCCTTTAGTTCTCGCCAATTTGATGACCTCCTTGCCTCCACCTTGGACCAAGACCCTTGTGCGGTCTGTCCGTCCAGGTGAGCTCCCCATTCCCAAGAACTTGCGTCCGTCGTCAGACGCTTGTCCAAAGGGAGGACCCACGAGAGACACTTTGATAGATTGGCTTGATTTCTCCACCATCATAGGGACCTTTTTACGTTTGACATTGGTTTGAAAAGTTTTTCCAGTGATTCCTGGTGAGACCATACTTGTAGGATGTTTCTCTGTAGAGGTCTGGAGTGCAACCCTGTCTATTTTACAGCAGGAATCGAGGCCGTCAGCTGGCCTAGCACTGCCATAGCTGTCCTTACTGATACTGCTAGATTCGTCTGGATCTGGTGTATTGAGGAATTGTTTTTTTCTATTTTTTCCTGAGGGAGAAACACCTTCTGAAGGACTGAGTTGATGTTGTAACCAAGAAACCTTGTCTCCTGTGAGGGGTCTAGGTTTGATTTCTCCAGATTTAATAACCACCCAAGGTTCTTGAGGTGTGATTGTGCCACCTGGAGATTTGTCACCAACTGATCTTTTGAATCTGCAAAAAACAGGAGATCGTCCAGGTATGGAACCACCGAGACCCCCCTCAGCTTCAGAGGCTCCAAGGCTTCTGCCATCGTAAAAATCCTGGGGGAGGACGAAAGGCCCAACGGCAGAGCCCTGAATTGTAGATGCCAGATAGAAGTCCCTAGGTTGACTGCCAACCGAATAAACCTCTGGGAGGCCTGAGCTATTGGTATGTGGAGGTATGCGTCTCTTAAATCTAGAGATGCCATGAAGCACACTGGTGTTAGTAACTTTGTTATCGTATGGATAGTGTCCATGCGGAAATGCTTGTATCTTATTGTCTTGTTCAGGATCTTCAGGTTTAAAATTAAACGAAACTTGCCCGAGGGTTTTTTCACTAGGAATATGTGGGAGTAGAAACCTTTCCCCTCCTGGTGTTTTGGGACTTGGACAATGACTTCCTGTTGTATCAGATCCTTCAGCAGAGTCATCATTGCCGAAGCTTTTTCCTGATCCCTTGGTAGGGCTGTGACATAAAATCTGGATGGAGGACAATCTGCCCATTCCAGGTTGTACCCTTGTGCAATGATATTTTTTACAAAGGGACTTTTGACCCACAGATTCCACTGAGGCAAGAAAGCGGACAATCTTCCCCCCACTGGAGTCAGACTGTCATTTGTCTTTAGAGGTCTGTTCTTGGGGGGATCTGAAAATAATTCCTCCTCTTCCTCTACCCCTTTGAGGAACCCAGCGTTTTTTATTTTCCTCTTTTCTGTAGGTCTATTGAAAAGGACGAAAATTTTTCTTAATGGGTGGTTTCTTTTTAGGCGGAAAGGCCTTCTTTTTGTCAGCTGTTCTGTCCAGAACTTTTTCTAAATCTGGTCCAAACAATAAATCACCTGAAAAGGGTAGTCCGCATAGCTTAATCTTAAAGGCTGTTTCCCCTGTCCAGGTTTTAAGCCAGACTGAGTTTACCAAGGCGGAAGATCTAGCTGACATTTTGATTGACTCTGCTGATGCGTCAGCCATGTACCTGATAGATTTTAAAATCAAGGGAAAAGACTCTAATAAGTATTTTCTTGGTGTGCCTGCCTTTATATATAAGCTTTTCCACCCAGCACTCCAAGTTTCTTGCTACCACTGTAGAAGCCATAGCTGGTTTAAGGCTGAGTGAGGTAGTTCCAAGCCTTTTTTTAGCAGAGAATCCGCTCTTTTATCCATGGCGTCCTTCAATACCCTCATATCTTCGAACGCCAGGTCTGTGCGACATGATACTTGGGAAAAAGCCGCATCTACCCGAGGTTTTTTATTCCACACCTCAGTATCCTCATCATCAAAGGGGAACCTCTTCTTTAGACTTTTAGAAAAGAAAGGACCCCTTTCAGGATCTTTCCACTCTTTTTTAATGGTATCCGATACCACCTTGTGGACTGGGAATACTTTATATTTGGATTCATCCAATCCCTGATACATCTTGTCATGAAGAGACAATTGAATTTTTTCCTCCTGAATTTCAAGAGTAGTGTAGATTGCACTAAGCAGATCATCCACTTCGTCTAGAGAGACCTTATATCTAGAACTTCTGCTATCATCTTCCTCTTCATCTGAATCCATGACTGAGCGAAGAGTACTTTTCCCTTCATCCCCTGAATCCACCATCTCTGATTTAGAGGTGGAAGCTTTAGGGCTAGGCGGTGATTGCTGAGATTCAGTTTGAGCCACTGAATTCTGCACCAACATAGTTTTAACTGAACTCAGGGAACTTTTAAGTTCCTGCACTGAAGAGAATAGATCTTTATATTGTTGGGATGTTTCTTTTTCAACTAATTCCCTGATACAGGTTCTGCACATTGCTTTCTGCCAGTTATCTCTAAGAGGGTTCTTGCAGGAAGGGGACACTTCCTTTTAGGTGGTGGCTTTTTAGATTTCGCTTTTTCCTAAAATAAAACACACAGAGAGGAGAAAAGTTTCACTAAAAAATCCCTTCTTTTTTTAAAAAAAAACACCACCATTAAGGAAGAGAAACCAGAGAAAAAACTCCCTCAAGTGCAAACAAAACACCACCACCAGTGAAAAGCTGAACAGGGACTGAGAACAGTTACCTCTGACCTTGCAGCACAGGCTCCCAGAGGAGGAACAACTACAACCAAAAAAGTCCATAAGTTACAGAATAAAAGGCCCCACTGTGCCCCTCTTACCTGGACTTGAGTGGTGTCTGAGGCGCTTGTATCCACCATTGCTGCAGATCCCTCCTCCATCCTGAACAGAGAAGCTGCTGGGACTGTTTCGTTTTTTAAATTTCCTGGGTCTGACGTCATCAAAGATGGCCGGAAGCCAGAAGACACCGCTCTATAGGCCTGCCCCCTGGCTTCTGCGTTCCAGGCAGCGTGGACCACGCACAGCTCCGCCCCTACAGGAAACCATGCCGCTGTGCGTGACGTCACCCGCCCGACAGGACCTGGGACCGACATATGCGGGAAAAACAAAACTGCAATCGCGGTAAACACCGCCCGGTCGCCAGAACCAAAACCTGCGGACCCCGGGCACTCGGCGCAGCATTCCTGCAAGTCCTTCTCTCCACTGAGCAGGGAGAAACTAATAAATCCGGAGCACCTTCCCTCACTAGGGAGAGCTGGTATGGCCTCTACACACCAAACAGCATCATGAAACAACAAGGTAAGCTTACCCCTCCCCCTTTGGAGAGAGTGCAGCTCCTCTGGTCCACATGCATGCACTTCCACCATGGCGGAGGAAACACAATAACTGAGGCCATGGTGGAAGAGGAGGGGTTTTAAAGATTTGCATGTGTTTCCTAAGGAAGAGGCGGAGCTGCGCTCTCTCCAAGGTTGTCCTGAAAGGCGAGTTGAGAAAACTACGTTTTTTTTCATGCTGAAAAATTATCGTGTGTATCTTAATTACCTCCCCTTTCATTATCTACAAAAAGGAGTCAATTATTTTTTAATTTAGTGCATTCATTATACAATTTACATCTTGTTGTAAAAACAGAGACCTAAGAATAAAAATCACAGACAATACACGTTCTATACAATGTAACATTAATAAACAAGGTACTCACGGAATTAGATGAACTTTCCAAAGCCACGTTTCAGGAAAGTAATCTCGAGGCTTATTAACAGAATCCACCTTGCTCTCTTCAATTTCTGCTGGATCATCGTAGTTAACAATGTTCATGACACCAGGCGCTGCTATAAATATAAGGGTAAAAAATTAGATCAAAGCTTATAGATACATAATGGAAAGGACAGTGTAAAGGATAGAAGGATAAAGGATAGACAGAGGAGGAAGATATATCCATACAGTCAGTATATAGAATGTAGCGTGGAGGAGGAGGATATATCAATACAGTCAGTATATAAAATGTAGAGTGTGGAGGAGGCAGGAGGAGGATATATTAGTACAATCAGTATATAGAATGTAGAGTGTGGAGGAGGATATATCAGTACAGTCAGTATATAGAATGTAGAGTGTGGAGGAGGATATATCAGTACAGTCAGTATATAGAATGTAGAGTGTGGAAGAGGAGGGTATATCAGTACAGTCAGTATATAGAATGTAGAGTGTGGAGGAGGAGGAGGAGGAGGAGGAGGAGGAAGATAGATCAGTACAGTCAGTATATAGAATGTAAAGTGTGGAGGAGGAGGAGGATAGATCAGTACAGTCAGTTTATAGAATGTAGAGTGTGGAGGAGGAGGATATATCAGTACAGTCAGTTTATAGAATGTAGAGTGTGGAGGAAGGGGATATATCAGTACAGTCAGTATATAGAATGTAGAGTGAGGTGGAGGAGGAGGATATATCAGTACAGTCACTATATAGAATTTAGAGTGAGCAGAAAGAGGAGGATATACTACTACAGTCAGTATATAGAGTGTGGAGGAGGAGGCAATATCAGTACATTCAGTATATAGAATGTAGAGTGTGGAGGAGGAGGATATATCAGTACATTCAGTATATAGAATGTAGAGTATGGAGGATATATATTAGTACATTCAGTATATAGAATGTAGAGTGTGGAGGAGGAGGCTATATCAGGACAATCAGTACAGTATATTGAATATAGAGTAAGGAGGAAGAGGATGATATAGCAGTACAGTCAGTATATAGAGTGTGGAGGAGGAGGATATATCAGTAAAACCAGTATATAGTTTGTAGAGTGAGGAGGAGGAGGAGGAGGATCTATCAGTACAGTCAGGATATAGAATGTAGAGTGTGGAGGAGGAGGAGGATATATCAATACAGTTAGCATATAGATTGTAGAGTGTTAAGGAGGAGGATATATCAGTACAGTCAGTATATAGAATGTATAGTGTGGAGGAGGAGGAGGATATATCAGTACAGTCAGTATATAGAATGTATAGTGTGGAGGAGGAGGAGGATATATCAGTACAGTCAGTATATAGAATGTAGAGTGTGGAGGAGGAGGAGGAGGGGGATATATCAGTACAGTCAGTATATAGAATGTATATTGTGGAGGAGGAGGAGGATATATCAGTACAGTCAGTATATAGAACATGGGGTGTTGGGGAGGCTACAGTGGTATAGTCAGTATATCCGTGTGTTGGAATTTGGAAAGGATACCTTTGTATTTTTAGTATATAGAATATAGATTGTTTTAATTCTCCTCTTTTTAATTTGTAGGACTCTAGAACTATTTATGTTTGCAACCACCTGACTCTGGCTTTTATTATTTTTTTTGTTTCGCACATCTTTTAGTTTAGCAACGTATAATTATTATATTTGCTTTTGTATGTTTTTCAACAGGAGCAAAGTCTTTGGGAAAGTGATGATTGACTACAACATATTTTGTTATTCTTAAGTAGGGTATGAGAAGTGTTTGTTCAGCGCTCAGAATACAATGTAGAGAGGAAAAAATGTAATTAGAAAATTGCAGCAAAAATCAAGAAGATAAAAAATTACGAAAAAAGACGATTTGCAGATTACGAATCCTGTCTGTGTAGTCAGTTCGCCTCACAAAGAGCTCCTTTCAAAGGAAATAAAATACTTACCTTCATATTCTGCAGATGCAGGCTGAATAAGTGCGTGATAGTCTGTGTAACCTACAAGAAAGCCACATATTCCTTGAGATTTGTATTGAAACAATGCAAATTTTATTTTAAAATTAGATATGAAAGCTATAGTACTCCCTGAGGACAATTAAAATAATTCTAGTTCATGATTTTTTTTCTCCACTGATAAAAATGTTTTCTTCTTTATTGTCTCTATCCGTAAAGTAAAGTAAAGGTCCGGTCCAAACTGAAAACCTCCATCGCTGTTGGTTGTTTTTGTTTCTTCACAAAATGTGCATGTACCCTCACCGCTTAAGGACCACCCACTGTATATATACGTCAGCAGAATGGCACGGACAGGCATTATTAGGTACCAGTACGTGGCCATTTAAATGCCCGCCATTACTAGTAAAATACCATAAAACTATCCCCTATTTTGTAGACACTATGGGGCAGATTCACAAAACAATTACGCCTGTCTAACTGGGGTTAGACAGGAGTAATTTCAAATTTCGCGCGGCGTATCACTAGTTTGAATTCTCAAACCATGATACGCCGGCTTCGGGCTTCGATCCGAGAGGTTTACATCTTCGTAAGCCTTCGGATCTACGCTGCCATCTATTTGCGGCCGCTGGGAGGAGTTCGCATCGTTTTGATGCGTCGGGATATGCAAATGTGTTTTTACGGGGATTCACGAACATACGAGCGGGCGTCGCAATCGTTTTCGTCTATTTTTTTATACGTAATGTTAGAGCAGCTTTTTGCTGCTCTAACTTTACGTAGCCCATGTTAAGTATGGCCGTCGTTCCCGCTTCAAATTTATTTAATTTTTTTTTTTGTTTACGTAACTCGTCGGGACGTGGATCGCCCGTAAAGTACGCTACATAAACAACGAATGACGTCACGACGTGATTTCGCGCAATGCACGGCGGGAAATTTGCGAACGGAGCATGCGCAGATCGATCGCCGCGGGAACGCGCCTAATTTAAATGTTTCACGCCCCCTACTCGCGCAGATGGATTGCGACGGGAGAAATACACTACGCCGCCGTCGTTTACCGTAGAAAATCTACCTGAATTCCACGTAGAGCAAGGTAAAAAACGGCGGCGTAGTGTATTTCTGATACGCTACGATAATCCATTTCTCTGTGAATCTGCCCCTATAACTTTTGCGCAAACCAATCAAACGCTTATTGCGATTTTTTTTTTACAAAAATATGTAGAAGAATACGTATCAGCCTAAACTGAGGAAAGACTTTTTTTAATATATTTTTGGTTGATATTTATTATAGCAAAAAGTAAAAAATATTGATTTTTTTTTTCAAAATTGCCGCTCTATTTTTGTTTATAGCGCAAAAAATTAAAACCGCAGAGGTGATCAAATACCACCAAAAGAAAGCTCTATTTGTGGGTGTTAGATTTTGAATTTATTACTATTTTAAGTGATAAAAGTTTCTGGTATCTCTATTGAAACATGTTAATTTTGAAGGTTGGTGAGGAAAGAGGAAGGTCATTTGCTGTACTTTACACCTATTTTTAAAGTTCTACGTCAAGACAATGTGTGGAGTTATGTTACTTAACCACTTAAGACCCGGACCTTTAGGCAGCTAAAGGACCCGGCCAGTTTTTGCGATTCGGCACTGCGTCGCTTTAAATGACAATTGCGCAGTCGTGCGACGTGGCTCCCAAACAAAATTGGCGTCCTTTTTTTCCCACAAATAGAGCTTTCTTTTGGTGGTATTTGATCACCTCTGTGGTTTTTATTTTTTACGCTATAAACAAAAATTGAGCGACAATTTTGAAAAAAATTCAATATTTTTTACTTTTTGTTATAATAAATATTCCCCAAAAGTATATCATTTTTTTCTCCTCAGTTTAGGCCGATACGTATTCTTCTACCTATTTTTGGTAAAAAAAAGAAAAGAAAAGCGCAATAAGCGTTTATCGATTGTTTTTTGCAAAATGTATAGCGTTTACAAAATAGGGGATATTTTTATTGCATTTTTATTAATTAGTGATTTTTTCATGACTGTGACATCATGGCGGACACTTCGGACAATTTTGACACATTTTTGGGACCATTGTCATTTTCACAGCAAAAAATGCCTTAAAAATGCATTATTTACTGTGAAAATGACAATTGCAGTTTAGGAGTTAACCAAAGGGGGTGCTGAAGGGGTTAAGTGTGACCTCATCTGTGTTTCTAACTGTAGGGGGTGTGGCGTCATTGATTGTGTTTCCCTATAAAAGGGAACACACGATCAATCACGGCGCCACAGTGAAGAACGGGGAAGTTGTGTTTACACACAGCGCTCCCCGTTCTTCAACTCCAGGGACCGATCGAGGTCCGCAGGGCCCTTGGTCAAGTACGTGCTTGTGCCCAGCCTTGCCATTCTGCCGACGTATATGTGCAGGAGGTGGTCCTTAAGTGATTAATATACACAAGTGGCTGTTACTTTTGTGACAGTAGCATCATCACCTTCCTTGGAGTGATGCTAAAAGTAAAAATGCTTAGCTTAGCTTTAAAAACAGTATAATAATGCCTCACTGTGTGAACATGAGGTAGGAAGCCTTCACTATGGAAGGTCGGGGGAAGGGACCCCATACCGCATTCCTCCTTTTGAAACAACCATCTTACCATGTGTTACCAGCTGTCATTATGTAAGCATTGTCTTTTGCTTGTCTTCCTTGAAGAATAAATTCACACTTTTGAAGGTAGCCTACGTCTTAAATTTTGGGAACGAAACGCATGGGTAGAACACACTATTGACATAAAACACGTGTCAGGTTCCCGCCTACATTCTACATTGCCGAAAACAGCCACATTGGTCATTTTTTCCCCTGACGCCTTGCCAAAAGGGGGAGAGACGAATAGATTCATGAGTGATCAAGTCTCAGGAAAAAACGATCAAAGAGCCGAGAAAAAAAGAGGAGTTTGTGTTCCATCAGACCGACAGAAGGCTCAAAAACACAAGGGTGAGTTTTTTTGCTGTCTGTTTCCTCACCTACAGATCGCTTGTGAAATTTGCAAGCAGAAAGAAAAGAAAAGGAAAAAAAAACAAAGCTTACGAGGTTGATTGACCAGCCATCTGGTCAGAGTGCTTCAAGATATCGTGGAAAATCCAGCGAGGACTTTTGAGAGTGATTTGCCATGGGGTGCCATGTTGAACTTCCAGTGACCAGTATGAGAGAGTGAGAGCGATAACAACAAATTTAACACACCTGCTCCCCATTCTCAACTAAGACCTTGTAACACTAAGGAGTCACATGACACCGGGAGGGAAAAATGCTAATTGGGCCCAATTTGGATACTTTCACTTAGGGGTGTACTCACTTTTGTTGCCAGCGGTTTAGACATTAATGGCTGTGTGTTGAGTTATTTTGAGGGGACAGCAAATTTACACCATTATACAAGTGTCATTTCTTCAGTGTTGTCACATGAAAAGATAGAATAAGATATTTACAAAAATGTGAGGGGTGTACTCACTTTTGTGAGATACTGTATGTGTATATTATTTGTTGTTTGTACCCGTAGTTGGGCAGAGAAACAATTGTGTGTATTTTGCTATTTTTTTTTTATAAAACTTCAAACCTCAGCTGTCCTTTCAGGTTTTAGCTGAGGACAAACTCTGAGATTTATGACTGCATTAGGCATACAGGGTTAATCCCAGCCCATATAAGAAGTTCAGATGCAATAAGTTTACACTGTTAAGACAGATAAGCAAATGCCTCTTACTGCATAGAGGGGTGTGACAGAACCCACTGTCACTGTGTGTTTTGGAAGGGACCGAGGAGCCTCCAGCAGAAGAGCTGGTTTCAGGGCCACACTTCACTATGCTCTGCCCATCATCAACAGCAGTATCTGTGGAGTTGCAAGGAAATTCTCCAGCTAAAGCGATGGTCACCGGACAGAGGGTTCAAGACCTCTGCCCCACCCCTGTGGCAGTTCCGGAGGCTCAGGGTGAGAAGGTGGCGATCACTTCCCAGCAGCAGATACAGGGGGAGAAGGAAAAGGAGGTGTTAATCGTCCCTCTCCAACAGTTGGCCAGGGTTGAGAACGTGGTCTTTCCTCCCCAGCAAAAATCCGTACATCTGGGAGGCAGTACCACAGACATGTTGTCCCAGCAGCCAGATGAGGGAACAGAAAAAGAAGCAGCCAGCTCACCTACCCAATGGAAGCTACACAGTTTGGGTGTGGAGGAATCCAGCCTCCCTCCCCAACAGTTAGCTGGAACGGATGATGTGGAGTCCCCAGCAAAAGTGCTGGCAAAAGGGCATAGCACCGCTGGCCCCTGCCTAGCACATACAGTGTCTCTACAGCTTTAGTAAGCTGGGGCGGTTGGCCCCTCTGCCCAGCAGCAGACTAAGCCCCGGATTGTTAAAAAACACCCAAATGAAGGGCTGGTAGCCAGACAGAGTCAATGACCCCTGCCCCACATCTACTGGTGTCAACTACTCCTTGCAGCCAAGATTGGAGGTCATGCGGACAGACTATGTGAGTTCACTTTGTCCGACTAACGCATGTCCAGACCAGGTGGGGTTGGGGGGTCTTGTTAGTCGACTTTTGATGGGCGAGAAATGTGACAGACTCAGACCCTCTTATGTCTAACTAGGGGCATAGGATGACTGAGAAATGATATCTTGGACTACCCGAGTTGGGATTATTATGTAATTATTATCTTGAAGCCCCCAATTCGGACAGACAAGAATTTTGCAATGAATTATCGGATTACTTCATTAATAAAATCGAGGGAATCCGGCAAAGCATTCAGCAAAACAATTCCCCCCGTAGCCCCCCCGGTAATAATTTACACAACACCTGTAGTAATTCACCCCAACCAGGTAAGTTCAAGCTGGAACCTATCACTATCCAAGCCACAAAACATATCATCGGTACTCTGCGTAACAGCACTGCGCCGAATGATATCATCCCCACTAAACTGCTGAAGGAATGTGCTGACATCCTGGCACCTCCTATCACGCAGCTCTTTAACCAATCTTTCATGGGGGGCATAGTGCCCTCCCAGTTGAAGGAGGGTATAATTAGACCCATCCTGAAGAAATCTACCCTGGACCCCAAGGATCCACTCCACCGCCGCCCCATAACAAGCTTAAACACTTTCTCCAAGATTATGGAGAAAGCAGTGGTGAAACAGCTGCAACAGCATCTAGACACCCACAACCTACTCGACCCATTTCAATCAGGTTTCCGACCCGGACACGGGACGGAAACAGCATTGCTCAAGATATGGGACGACGCCCTCGAGGCCGCAGACGAAGGAGAATCTTGTCTTCTGGTTCTGTTAGACCTGAGCGCAGCCTTCGACACAGTAGACCACAAGCTTTTATTGACCCGGCTAGCTGAAGTAGCCAGAGTCGCAGAAGGCGATTTATCTTGGTTCTCCTCTTTTTTGGAAAACAGATTGCAAATAGTGAAGTTAGGACCTTTCTTTTCTGAAAAACGCACGGTATCATGCGGAGTCCCTCAAGGATCCCCTCTGTCACCGGTGTTGTTCAACATCTATCTTCGTCCACTTTTTGAGATCATCAGCAGTCAAAAACTGCTCTATCACTCATATGCAGACGACACGCAACTGTATTTCCGCATTTGCAATAAAAAAGGATCACCACCTCAATCTAGAGACATGTCTCTCTTTGATAGAGGACTGGATGACAAAGAGTTATCTAAAACTCAACGGAGCGAAAACAGAACTCCTTCTGTTTCAGGCCAAACGTAAGAATCAACCTGCAACAACTTGGCCCCCCCTGCCCATTCTGGGCAAAATCATCACCCCTAGCGCCAAAGTCAAAAGCCTCAGGGTCTTTTTCGACTCCTACATGACAATGGACGCACAAATAGGGTCAGTAGTCAGCGGATCTCACCATCTGCTGTGTCTACTACGTAGGCTTATTCCTTTTATTCCCAAAGATGACATTGCGGTCGTGGTGGGAACAATTGTAAACTCAAGATTAGACTATGCAAATGCCCTTTACCTTGGACTCCCAAGGTACCAAATCGCTCGTCTACAAGTCGTTCAAAATACGGCCGCCAGACTTGTGACTGGGAAAAAACCTTGGGAGTCCATCTCACCTTCACTGAGAGTCCTTCACTGGCTACCAGTAAAAGGCAGAATTACTTTTAAAGCACTCTGTCTAACGCATAGATGTATCCATGGGAATGCTCCCCATTATCTATGCGAAAAAATAAAAGCCCATAACCCCAATCGCGTCTTGCGATCCACTAATCAAAATCTCCTGCAGATACCGAAAGCCGGATACAAATCCAAAGGAGATAGAAGATTTGCGGTCCAAGGTCCCAGACTATGGAACGCCTTGCCAACCAGTATTCGGTTGGAGGAGAACTACTTAGCATTCAGGAGAAAGATCAAGACTCATCTCTTTTGATACCAAAAGAGACAGGAACAACAAGCGCCCAGAGGCGATTCAGTTCGCATGTGCCGCGCTATACAAGTTTTCATTCATTCATTCATTCATCCACAATATATTCCAGGATATCTGTAAAGAACTATTTACTGGCTGTTGATTCTGAACTTAACGGGTTAATTATAAGAATGACTCATTTATACTGTTAGATGCTAATGCTATCACCTCCAGCCATCTGTCTGTTCTCTGTGCTAATTGACCATGCTATTGTGTGAAGATGTCATGTGTTTACACTTATGATAACATGTATTGTATAGCAGGTGAGAGTAGACGGGACGGTCATATCGCAAAGTCAACTCGTCTGGGTAAATGATTAGTTAATTAGCTCATGTTAATTTATGTTCTGGTTACCTTCTATTTAAACTGTATAAAATGTTGCATTCTTGGTTCTATTAAAGACTCCGGGCCAGTTTCACAGAGCCCTTACTCCTGTCTAACTCGCATTAGACTGGAGTAGTTTCAAATTACGCGCGTTTTTTCACTACTCTGAAACCTCAAACCATGAAAATACGGCTGCGGGCTTCAATCCGACTGGCTTACGTGTTCGTACGCCTTTGGATCTACGCTGCAATAAATTTGCGGCCACTGGGTGGAGTTCCCGTTGTTTTCCGCGTCGGGGTATGCAAATGAGCTTTTGCCGACGATCCACGAAGTTACAAATGTCAATCGCAATCTCTTACGGCATCTTTAGTCATCTTTTTGCTGCGTAAAATTATACCAGCTTTTTGCTGGTCTAATATTAGACAGCCCATGTTAAGTATGGCCGTCGTTCCCGCGTCGAATGTCAACGTCTTTTTTTATTTTTTACGTAAGTCGTCCGGGAATAGGAATGTACGTAAACGACGCTACTCAAACAACGAATGACGTATCGACGTTATTTCGCGCAATGCACGGCGGGAAATTTCTGAGCGGAGCATGCGCAGTTCGATTGCCGCGGGGACGCGCCTAATTTAAATGTTTCACGCCCCCTAATCGCGTATTTCGATTACGCGGCGAGAAATACACTACGCCACCATACCGTAAGGGACAAAATCTACCAGAATTCTGCGTATAGCCTGGTAAAATACGGCGGCGTAGTGTATCTCTGATACTCTGCGCCAATGTAATTGTATCTGAATCTGGCCCTCCATGTTTAGCACACAAACAAATATCGTCTCGTTGTGTGTTGAGAGCAGCTGGAATATCTGATATCTAAATCCGGACTGATAGGAAGCGGTATATGACGGAAGCACTCAGGCGGAGTGTGGGATGTTCCGTTACAAGGGGGATCTACAGATGATCTGGAGGTCTGAATTTGGCACCTGTATACTGGAAACTTCATAGTTAAATTTTTCTTAACATCCGAGGATCCGAGGAACATACTTGGATGAGTAGCAAAATGTCTTCAACATTCTATAAGGCCGCGTACACACGGCCGAGGTTCTCGCTGAAAACCAGCGAGAACCTCGCTGGAATGTGCATTCCAGCGAGGACCTCGGCCGTGTGTACGGTCTCGGCGAGCTTCCCGTCGGGAAGCCCGTCGAGCCGAAATAGAGAGCACGCTCTCTATTTCCTCGACGGCCCGCCCGGAAGAATGGCTGGTTGCCATTCCCGACGGGCGGGTCACCGATTTCGACGGCCGGCAGGGAACCTCGACGGGCGGAACGATGTGTTCTGCCCGTCGAGATTCCCTGCCGTGTGTACGCGGCCTCAAACATTTTTCAATGTTACAGAACAGGTCCAGTTGAATTTTGACCAACTACAGCTGCATAGTGCACAATATGATGTGGATAAAGGTGAATATTTTCTCAGACCTACTTTAACTTAGTTTATTCTAAAGCTTGGTACAAAAGTTTTTGCATGCTAGACTGTAATCTCATATCGAAAACCAATAAAATACAAAATTTCCCCAAATTCTTGTATGACAGAATACAACTTCGGAAGTGATGTAATGTATTGGTCACATCATTGTTTTCATACAAATACTATACTAATTACACGAAAATTGTTCATTCTGTTATCGTAACAGAAAAATGTTTGTGCTTGTCCCTTCGGATAATTTAGCATGAACTGTTGTGATTGGTTCTCGAAAGCCGTGTAATAATTATTAAGATGATTGCTCAGCGAGCTATATTTTTCATCTGACTTTATTGTGTGTTCTAGGCATCACAGAGTCTGCAAGATCTGGAATAAAAAGGAGGACCTCCTTGGCATACTACTTTCTCATATCCTTTACACACTTACTGAAATCGCCCTTGTACTCTAATGCTCCGTACACACGATCGGAATTTCTGTCGGGATAAACTCCGACGGATTTTTCTGACAAAAATTCCATTCAAGCTGTCTTGCATACACACCGTCACACCAAAGTCCGACCGTCCAAAACGCGGTGACGTACAGCACTACGACGAGCCGAGAAAAACAAAGTTCAGTGCTTCCAAGCATACGTCAACTTGATTCTAAGCATGCATGTTTTTTTTCTCCGTCGGAGTTCCATACAAATGAACGGAATTTCCGATAGAATTTTTTTTTATGGGGGGAAAAAAAAGAACATGTTATCTTTCTAAGTCCGTCGGAATTTCTGATGGAAAAACTCAGATGGGGCATACACACGATCGAAATATCAGATGAAAAAATTCTGTCTGACTTTTTCCATTGGAAATTCCGATCGTGTGTACAAGGCATAAGTGTTAATGCATAGGAATTTTGCCCATTTCAGATCACAACTATGAAGTTCTAATAAACTGAAGTTTGAAATATGTCTATACACCCCCCAAGTTTTTTTAAGCGTATTACCCCACTCGATTGATCAACAATTATACGTTTAGATGGTTGAAATAGACAAGTTAGAATTCAATAAAGATTCTACAATCTTATGTGAATATTTTTGAGAACTGTTGGCATTTTGCCCTTTTTTAGCTCTTTTTAACGTATGGTGAGGGCCACATTAATGTAAGGGGTGCTTACATAATTTTCATAGCAAGTCTCCTACTGTATTACAGCAACATGAATCACGTTCTATGGCCAAAGGACATCTTCCTCCAATCAATCAAGAGAAAAGGTATCCTTTGAGAAGTGGTGAAGGTCAGTCTGCAGCTGCTATGAAAGAAATAACTTGGTGTGAAAGAGACGATTAGACCTGTTGTGATCATTTCTAGATGTTCAGCCTTCCTTGAGGGAACATGGATCAATAATCATGTTCTTCCAGTGAACCTGAATGTCTTGGCCTTGGGATGTTGTGAGAGAATCTTGAGAAGAATAAATCCTATGCTACACCAGATGCTAAAACCACTGTTCAGTAATGTTGTTCCTGCATGGCCTGTTGGACAGGATGTTGTCTTGCACATTGAGACGTTGTCAGCAGGAAGAGGTGAATCATCTGCGTGTCTGTTGAATCCAGTGGTGCTATAAAAGTTCTCGTGGTGGTAAATAAGGTGAGTACAGACGGAAGCTGGGCCAGACTTTCAGTGTCAGATTGCCATCAAAGAATGGTGAGGTGGCTACACATAGAGAAGAAGGTGTCTTTCTCACCAAGGGAGTCATAGTGAAACACACCCTGAAGAAGGTGATGTAAATTAAGGTGACCAGATTTTTAAAATGAAATCCGGGGACATATTTTTATTTTATTTTTTACTAGTAATGGTGGCAATTACAGCCTTTCAAGTCTTAGGCCTCGTACAGACGAGAGGATATGCCTGCTGAAAACGGTCCGATGGACCGTTTCAGCAGACATCTCCGATCGTTGTTTATGGGCTAGCGGACAGATTTGTCCATCGGACAAATTTCAAAGCATGCTTTGAAATTTGTCCGCTACAAACCTGTCCGTCGGATATGTCCGCTGGTTGGTACGGTAAACCAGCGGACATATCCTCCCACACATGCGTCGTATCCTGTGAATGGATCCGACGCATGCGCGCGGAAGTGTTTACTTCCTGGTGCGTGACGTAGCGGTGACGTGGCGGCGTCAACGTCACCGCCGCTTCACCGACACGTCACCGCGCCGTCCGCCGGCGGGGAATTTGATCCGATGGTGTGTACACGCCATCGGATCAAACTCCAGATCGGACATATTCGATGGAAATGGTCCGCGGACCGTTTTCATCGGATATGTCCGATCGTGTGTACGAGGCCTTACTCTCCAGGCCCCAGCTACTTTTGGGTGGGGAGCAGAGGAAGGCAAGGAGATAAACAAGCAGGTGGCTGGCTGGAACTTGAGCCAAGGCAGAAGAACATGCGAGTGGAGCTGAATGACCATGCACCCAAAACTGAAGAAATATCCCCTCCGCTCCGACCAGCACATGATTTTTAGAAAGGAACACAGATAATGAAAAAAAAAGCCCCTAAGCTAGAAGGAGCGGCAGAGCCGGATTGTGTAGTTCAGATTTTTTTTCTTTAATTCTACAATGACTGTCTTTGAAATTGCCAGAGTCCCTGTTCAAATCCAATCTGGGGACAAAACTGGGGACAGACTTGATACGGGGACAGTGTCCCCATTTCAGGGACTGTCCCCGAAAACAGGGGAGGTCTGGTCACCCTAATGTTAGTGGCAGCCCAAGCTGATGCGGAAGCAGTGGATGTAGTGTTGAGAAGAAAATATCTGTACAATCAGTGTATAAAATGTAGAATGTGGTGGAAGATATATCACTATAGTCAGTATGCAGAATGTAGAGTAAATAGAAGCAAGAAGATATACACTGTGGGCCAGATTCAGATATCTCTGCCTATCTATAGGCAGGCGTAGCGTATCTCAGATACACTACGCCACCGTAACTTTTAGTGGCAGGTTCCTTATTCAGAAACTACTTACGCCGTAAGTTACGGTGGTGTAGTGTATCTGTGGCGGCGCAAGGCCACGCAATTCAAATGTGTAAGATGGGGGCGTGATTCATGTAAATGAATCATGACCCCACGTTAGTGACGTCTTTTCTGATAGGCGCATGTGCCGTCCGTGGATGTTCCCAGTGCGCATGCGCGAAATCACGTCGCTATTTTTCAATGTAAACGACATGAACGCAACTAACGTCGAGCCCCATTCCCGAACGATTTACGCAAACAACGTAACTGACGTACAATTCAACGCTGTCCCGACGTCCATACTACGCCTCCTATAGCAGGGGTAACCTTACGCCGCTATAACGCTTACGCGTAAATCCCTCAATTACATATTCGACGCGTAAAAGCGGCCAGGGTAAAAACTGCAACTAATATACGATGGTGTAATGGAATTACGCCGCTCGTATATTAGTAGAATTCCGGCGTATCTTATTTTCTGAATAGCAAAAAAAGATACGCCGGCTATTCTTAGTATTTACGTGGCGTATCTATTGATACACTGCCGTAAATACTATCTGAATCTGGCCATATATATATATATATATATATTTATTTAGAATGTAAATTGATACAGCCAGTATATAGAATAGAGTGCAGAGGATAAGGATAAATTGGTACTGTTAGTATATAGAAGATATAGTGCAGAGGATAAGGATATATAGGTACTGTTAGTATATAGAATATAGAGTGCAGAGGGGAAGGAAGAGAATATACCAGTACTGCCAGTATACAGAATGTAGAGTATGAAGAAGGTAAAGGATATAATGATACAGTCAATATAAAATGCAGAGTGCAGAAGAGGCGAATATATCAGTACAGTTAGTGTATATATATATTGGTACAGTCAGTATATAGGATGTAGAGTGTGAAGGAGGATATATCAGTACTGTCCATATATAGACCATAGAGTATGGGGGAGGAAGATATATCAGTACAACCAGTATATGGACCGTAGAGTATGGACGAAGATATATATTGGTACAGACATAATTATTAAAGAATGTAGAGGGCTAAAATAAATATATCGGTACAGGCAATATAGAGAATGATAGAGTTATGAAAGATGATATATTAATTTAGGCAGTATATGGATTATCACTATTTATACACCTGCCATCCGCGGCATTGCGTTATCCATCATCGGCTCATCCATTATACCTGCCAAACCAAAATTACAATAAATGTATAATAACATGAAAGTTTACATGAGTTCCTAAATAAATGCACTACATGTTTTCATTTTCAAGTCGATTAAAATATTTTAATTTGCTACTGCAGATTTTAAAGCAATTCGCAGCTCCAGTAAACTTTTAGTTAAAAAATACCCCTAATAGGATTTTGAAGGTGACCAAATGTAAGATTATAATTAAGATTACATCTGGTTTTATTTATTTATTATTTAAGGCACTTACATAGCACTGTCAATTCATGGAGTGCTCTACATATACATTGCATATTCATATCAGTCCCTGCCAGAGGCGTCGTTAGGCCCTGGCTAGGGAGGCTGGAGCCCCGAATGTGCCCCCGAAAAGCCCCGAGTCTCGGGCATACAATGTTTAATTATTAGCCCCGAGTCTCGGGACCAGTCCCCGATCTCGCCCGCCATTTTGACCAGTCCCCGAGCAGGGACCAGTCCCTGATCTCGCCCGCCGTTTGATTTTCAGTCTGGCCGCTGGCGCCCTGTGATTGGGCGTATGGTGGTCATGTGCTGCGTGGGGCTGGCATCTGTGCCCGGCGCATGCGCCGTTCCGATCCCGGCCGGGCTCGGGAAAGATCGTATCCGCTCGGCCGGGTGGCGCATGCGCAGCTACGTAGTGGCCCCGAGTGGTGGCATTTTTAAAGAGATCGGCAGTGGCGTTAGTCGGGAGTCGGGACACTATGGCGGTCGCTGCTGATCAGTGCACCCGCCACCGGAGGACTCAGCCGAGCAAGTGAGGAGGGGGAAAATACAACTGGGGGGACATCACTCGGAACCTGTGGCACTGGCATTGGCATGCAGGGAAGGGACAGACACAGACTGATGTGCATGCTCTGTCCACATCATCAGAATGCTGTGTCCTCCTCCTGTGCCCTTTTCACCTCTCCACAGGTCAGATCTGCCCTGACCTGTGGAGAGGTGAAAGGGGCACAGGAGGAGGACACAGCATTCTGATGATGTGGAGAAGTAATATGATGGTGGACAGAGTAGAGGAGGAGGCTACTGTGAGGGGATAAGGAGGACACTATTATATTTGCAGCCTCTGTCCCCCTCCTGTGCCATGTCCGCAGCCTCTGTCCCCCTCCTGTGCCATGTCTGCAGCCTCTGTCCCCCTCCTGTGCCATGTCCGCAGCCTCTGTCCCCCTCCTGTGCCATGTCCGCAGCCTCTGTCCCCCTCCTGTGCCATGTCCGCAGCCTCTGTCCCCCTCCTGTGCCATGTCCGCAGCCTCTGACCATCTCCTGTCTTTTATCATGTCTGCAGTCTGAGGGGATCCTAAAAAGAAGTCAAGAGTGGGAGCGCCGGGATGGGGGTTGCGGGAAGAATCAGACGCGTGGACTGTGGGGAGGAGATCGGAACAGCCAAGCTGGAGCCGCCTGACTGAGCCCTGCACGGTGCACCTGAGAAGAGGTCAGTGACAGTGCCGCCAGGCCAGTCTGAGGGGGGGGGGGTCACTGATCTATGGAGGGGAGTGAATACAATAATGTAAGGGGGCAAATGTGTTTTTTTTTTTACTTTTTTTTTATTATCTTCTTAAATTAGCGCAGCGTTTGTCTTAGGGCTTCTTTTTTTCTCATATGTGTTGCAGGGTAAAGTGGTTCAGGTAGTGTGCAGTGTAGTAGTGTGTGGGGTGGTGTGTGGGTTAGTGGTCAGTGTAGTGGTGTGTGGGTTAGTGGTCAGTATAGTGGTGTGTGGGTTAGTGGTCAGTGTAGTGGTGTGTGGGGTAGTGGTCAGTGTAGTGGTGTGTGGGTTAGTGGTCAGTGTAGTGGTGTGTGGGTTAGTGGTCAGTGTAGTGGTGTGTGGGTTAGTGGTCAGTGTGCAGTGTGTGGGTTAGTGGTCAGTGTAGTGGTGTGTGGGTTAGTGGTCAGTGTAGTGGTGTGTGGGTTAGTGGTCAGTGTAGTGGTGTGTGGGTTAGTGGTCAGTGTAGTGGTGTGTGGGTTAGTGGTCAGTGTAGTGGTGTGTGGGTTAGTGGTCAGTGTGCAGTATGTGGGTTAGTGGTCAGTGTAGTGGTGTGTGGGTTAGTGGTCAGTGTAGTGGTGTGTGGGTTAGTGGTCAGTGTAGTGGTGTGTGGGCTAGTGGTCAGTGTAGTGGTGTGTGGGTTAGTGGTCAGTGTAGTGGTGTGTGGGTTAGTGGTCAGTGTAGTGGTGTGTGGGTTAGTGTGCAGTGTGTGGGTTAGTGGTCAGTGTAGTGGTGTGTGGGTTAGTGGTCAGTGTAGTGGTGTGTGGGTTAGTGGTCAGCATGTGGGTTAGGAGGGAAAGGGAGCTTTGGCCATGGGATGGTTGGAAGGCCAACCATGGATCTAGGATTTGTAGCAGTTAAGTTGTGGGTTGCTGAAATGGCAGCTTCCATCAAAGGCTTCCCTTCTCCTGCAAGATTAAGGGTACTTAGACAATGCAATGTTTACTATATGTGACTAGCCTTGGTCTACACCTAGCAAAACAGAGAACATCAGGATATTACAAGTACTGTGCCACCCTAGGGAAGAACAAATTGTTTCTAAGACCAACTGACAACATAGAATGAGAATAACTAAGAGTGGCTGGCACCATAGACCTTAGGGTTGACCGGGACCACGGAACCTTAGACTGGCCTGTACCATAGAACTCAAGACATGTCAGTATGTGTGTGTGTGTGTATGTACTGATATATATACACACACACACACACACACACACACTGACAGACATACACACACTGACATGTAGGTCAGTGTATGTGTCAGGTAGGTCACACAACCCCACTGCCCAGCCAAAAAACCCAGCACCACTCCACCGCGACCCCCCCTCGGACCGGCTTCGGGCTGAAGCCCCTGGTCTTTTTGCCACCTACCAACGCCCCTGGTCCCTGCCCTCAAGGAGCTTACAATCTAAAGTCCCTAACTCACATTCATGCATTCACATACTAGGGCCAATTTAGACAGGTTGTCTTCAAAATCCCATAATGAGTATGGCAGAAACCTCGCCCAGAGCCACACAAATATATTTAGTAAACTTTGAGTTTGCTCTACATGTAAATTTGATTTTAAGACCAAAGAAATTGAAGAAACCCCCAGCATACGTGTCTGTTAAAAGTTAGTTATCTGACTTTTTATAGGTCTCAACCTTTTTTTGGGCAAAGTATTTGGCTTATTCACCAAGATTCTCAGGACTTGCCATCTCTTCAGGGCAACATACATTAGTTAAATAATGCCACTAACCCACATGGCAATACAATAATCTAACCAACACATATTAACTTTGAAACAAAACACTTAATAGAAAATAAAAATATTTTACTTTACAAGCACTTGCTACACGCATAATCAATCAACCATTATGCTATATAATTGTTTAGGATACTCTTATCTCCATCTTGGTGGGAAGTACTGTACTTTAAAGCCTCGTACACATGACTGGTTTTCCCGGCAGGAAAACTGCCAGGAGAGCAGTTGGCCTGGAATCCCGGCCGTGCGCAGCCCCCCTAATCTCCATATACCGACCCTAATCTCCACGCAGGACACCGGATGTATGGATTTCAATGTTTTTTTTGGAAGCACATTATTAGAGCCTGAGGCTCTAATTGGCTTCAAAAAGAGTGGGCTCAGGGTGCAGAGCACTGCGCCTGGAACCCACCCACTTGTGTGACATTAGCAAAGGAATATTCGCCATTGTCTTCCTGCTTCTCCTCCCGGCCAATCAGGAAGCTGGTCTTAAGACCTAATTGGCAGGAAGGAGAAGTGATTGTGCAGTCTTCAGAATGTCCTCTGCTCTGGTGACTGGTCGGGCTCAATGTCCCCCCCATCACCTGGCCCTAGCCGGCTTCTTCTGTCTGGGCACTTCCTACCCATCCCTTCATCCGGGGGAACCAAGTCCAGCAACGTCCTTATACCCCAGCAACCAGATGGACACTAAGCTGAGACTGCCCCGGGGGGCAGGAGGAGGACGACCCTGGCATCTACCCCAAGCTACTGTACCTTCTACCTTGTATGTACTGGTACCCCCCCCCCCCCCCCAAATGGAGCACCAGCTACTGCTGCATACAGGGTAAGCATGTAGTAGAGGTTCAGAGAGAAATACATCTAAAAATTCTAAGACAGATAAGCAAATGCTTCTTACTGCACGGGGGGGTATTTATGACTAGGGATGATCTGGAGGTCTGATTTTAGCTTCTGTATACAACATACTAGTTTTTCAAAAGAGCCTCCTTAATATTGCTCTTCTTATTCCAGGCCCATAGCAGCTATGTGAGATGCTATGGCTATTGTTATACTGCTGGTATGGAACACACGTCAGTATTTATATCCATGCAGGCAACTCCGTCACCTTCATGTAAGCACTATGGAATATGTTAAGGCAGATTTTAATTGTCCAAATACAGGATGAGATGTGTGAATGTTGGTGAAAGCACTCTGCACAAATTGCATAAACTAACTAGGACAGCACAGGGGCTTGGTGATCAACTCTTCTGCCTTGCAGCACTCGTGGTCCCAGTTCAAATACCAGTTAGAATTACTATCTGCATTGAGTTTCCATGTACTCCCTGCGCTTGTGTAGGTTTCCTCCCACACACTGAAGACAAGCTGGTGGTTTAATTGGCTCCTCAATAAAATTTACCATAGCATGATAGTGTTGCCAATGTGGCTGTTCCCCCTTCTGCTGCAACAGCAGATAAAGGGCCTTGAGTACCCAGGGAGAAAAGTGATACATAAATTCTCATAAAATCACCATACTGGCAGGGCATTTTGGAAGGTTGTTAATTGGTCCAGTTACATGACTGAAGATGTACATTATTCCCATATTACCGGAGGTAAATATATTAAGATAGAATTATACTTGGGTGACAATCGCCTACATATATTTCCATTGGATCTGATCAAGATCAGATGTGCTATAAGTGTTAATGCATAGGCATTTTGCCCACTTCAGATCACAGCCATGGAGGTCTTACAAATTAAAGATTGCATTATTCCCATGCACCCCAAGGTTCTTAATCCCAGGTAGAGATCACAGCCTATGATGTTCTATTATTCTTAAATGGTGGCACAGAAGTGGGGACGTGACAATGGAAAATGGACAATGGAGGGAGGAGGAAGAGTCAATTGAAAAATCAAGATACAGCAAATTGAAAAAGCGACCATGGCACAAGTAAATTTTATATTTAGACTGAGGTATATATTCAGAATTTCAAGTTGGGATGGGGAAGGGAAGGAGAGAGGTTCGCTTTAACAAATACCTACAAACGATGATTAAAGTGGAAGTTCACCCAAAAATAAATTTCTAATAATACCTTGAGCTGAACGGTTATACTGCGAGGATGCTGGTTTTTTTTTTCCATACATACCTTGTTAGCGGTGTTTCATCCCTCGGCTTCCGGGTACGATTCTAGCGGGGCTGGGTGTTCCTAGTTGATTGACGTTCCTCCGACCGCCGTATACTGCGCGTCACAACTTTCCGAAAGAAGCCGAACATCATTGCGCAGGCGCCGTATAGAGTCGGCTCTATACGGCGCCTGCGCAGCGACGTTCGGCTTCTTTCGGAAAGTCGTGATGCACAGTATGCGCCGGTCGGAGGAACGTTAATCAACTAGGAATGCCCAGCCATGCAAGAATCGTACCCGGAAGCCGAGGGATGAAACACCGCTAACAAGGTATGAAAAAAAAAAAAAAAACAGCATCCTCGCAGTATAACCGGTCAGTTCGAGGTATTATTAGAAATTTATTTTTGGGTGAACTTCCACTTTAATTGGTTACAATCTATTCAGGGTAAAAAGATACAGCTTTAGGGCTCATGCACACACTACATCTCAAAGAAGCGGCTCCTACAGGCTTTTGAGATTTTTTGAGCTCTCATTTTTTTCTTCCTGGAAACTCCCCTCCATGTTAGCCAATGTGTCCAAGCACACTATTGTTTTTTCCAGAGTTTACAGGCATATGCTCCTACAGGGAGAAAAACCCCCCACCAAACTGTTTTTGAGAGGAGCTTTCAAGCAGAAAAAAACGCATAATGCCACGTACACACAATCGGATTTTCCTTTCAGAAAAACCTTGGATGGTTTTTCAGACGGAATTCCACTCAAGCTTGGATTGTTTACACACTTGGATTGTAAGCTTGGATTGTATACACACTATCACACAAAATTAAGTTCAATGCTTCCGAGCATGCGTCAAATTCTTTCCGAGCATGCTTCGGAATTTTGCACGTCAGAATTGCTATTGATTGTTTTCCATCTGAAAATTTAAGAACCAGCTCTTAATTTTTTGTTTGCGGAAATTCCGACAGCAAAAGTCCGATGAAGCATTAACAGGGTCGGACTTAACACATTGGACTTTTGCTGTCGGAAATTTCTGATTGTGTTTATGGGGCATAAGTGTCCAAACACAAGCAAAAATGTTTAAAAAAGCAAAAACACTTTCAAAGAAGCTCAAAAATGCACAACAAATTATAAAGTTAGATGAGGGGAGGGTTTGTGAAAAAAAAAATGCTTATGCTTTAAAAAGCTCAAAGAAGCTTGGAGAAGCTCAATAAAAGTGCGCAAAATAGCACAAAAAAATCAAGCTTCAAGCTTGTGGGCAGAGAAATAAAAGTTTAAATGCTTGTAAAAGCAGTGTTTGAGCTGTAGTGTGCATGAACCCTTATACCCTGTACACAGGATCGGTTTCTCTGATGAAAGCGGTCTGATGGATCGGTTTCATCAGATGAACCGATCGTGTGTGGGCCCCATCGTTTTTTATCCATCGGTTAAAAAACTAGGAACTTGTTTTAAAATTATCTGATGGTTAACTAACCGATAGAAAAAAACAATCGTCTGTGGGCACGTCCATCGGTTAAAAATCAATGCATGCTCGGAATCAAGTCGACGCATGCTTGGAGGCATTTTTCTCACCACGTGTTTGTGTTTTACATCACCGCGTTCTGACGCGATCATTTTTTTAATCGATGGTGTGTAGGCACAACTGATCATCAGTCAGCTTCATCGGATATCTGATGAAAAAATTCATCAACCTGTTTTCATCGGATGAACCGATCGTGTGTACAGGGCATTATAGTTTCATGAAATCATTATCTGTTATACCTTGTATCTTCTTACATGATTACTTTAATTTTATATGTTGGCACCAAACTTATTTTTTTCTATGCCCTTTTCAATGCATTGTGCTATAAATGAACAAAGAATTGTTCATCTTTCACATGAAAATCCATTGTTACCCTCTTCTTGTGCATAGATTAATTGGCAGACTCTCAGCCTTTTCCATAGATTTTAAGGTCACAATAACGTTAAAGTTTTACAACAATATAGAAAAACTTTTTACCAATTAGTAAATTACATTACCAAGTGCTTATATGCTAATATTATATACAGTATATACATAAACAGGTTAGATTGCTGGAATTACTTTATAGAAAGACATTATTAGAATAAATGTTTTGTTCTCTAGGTACTTGAAATGTGGTGTTGTCGGACATTTTGACCTCGCGGATGGATTTACTAAAACTGGAGAGTGCAAAATCTGGTGCAGTTCTGCACAGAATCTAATCAACTTCAAGATTTGATTGTCAAAGTTTAATTGAAAAAGCTGATTGACTGATTGTCTACCATGCCACAGATGCACCATAATGCTCATGTTTTAGTAAATCACCCTCCCATCTCTTTATTTTACAGTGAGGTATATGGAAGCCTGGAAGTCGGTCAAGCTGATAAGGGATCAAAGATAGCAGAAATTAACATTTATTGTAGTGAACAATATGACTCTGCAAATGTATATTTAATATATAAATAGTCTATGTTTGGGATGGTCCCACACAGTAACTGTCCAATTGCTTTTGTTTTCACTCAAGAGGTCAGATCCTTAGAAATGGATAGACATGTGCATTCGTTTTCGTCCGAATACATTTTCGTCCGAATGTCAGCTATTTTCGTTATTGTTTTGACAAACGAAAACGAAAGTGCAGAAATGCGAAAAAGCCGAAAACCAAAAGATTTGACATAATCAAATGCTTTATTTTCGTTTTCGTCAGTCGAATGTGCCTAGCCTTAACTCTATTAGTCCAAGATTATTCTACATAGAAAAGATTCAACATTATAGAGAGAAAAGATTCAACATTATAGAGAGAAAAGATTCAACATTATAGAGAGAAAAGATTTGACATAGAGAGAAAAGATTCAACATTATAGAGAGAAAAGATTTGACATAGAGAGAAAAGATTCGACATTATAGAGAGAAAAGATCGCTGCTGGAATTTAGTGGGGGAAGTAAAATTAAAAAAATGATGATAATGAATGTTATTGGCTGATTGTAACCAAAGAGGAGGAGCCGTAAAATAGCTAGAACTAACTTGACAATTCAACATGAACGACGAAGATTCGACAAAGCATTGAAAAACATACAAAGTTGAATCCGTCATTGGCGTCAGATTTTTTATCAACTGGTACAAAAACCCTGTTTTATTTAATTTTCATACTGTAAATGCATTACTATATAAGAGCAAAGAGGTGGTGTGTGAAAATTAAAAATTGTTTAGAGAAGCTCAATCATTGTCTGCTTCATCAGATTGGTTACTTAGAAGGTCAAATGCCATTGACATTTGTCCACGGTTATGAGGGGCATTGCTAGCAATTTTCAATAAGTTCCAGGCTCACAGATACAAGTTAGAGAACAATTGGGGGTAAACAGAAAATCTCCCTTTAGTCTAATTATTCTCACACTCAGAAATCATTATGTAATCATAATGTATTTGTAACTTCTAGCAGTGTAACTGCAATATATATCCTAAAGCAGTGATCGTGAACCTTGGCACCCCAGATGTTTTGGAACTACATTTCCCATGATGCTCCACTACACTGCAGAGTGCATTAGCATTATGAGAAATGTAGTTCCAAAACATCTGGGGTGCCAACGTTCGCCATCACTGTCCTAAAGGAATATTATTAACCCATTATGTACTTGCCATTGTTTACCACCTATGAAGTATAGCAGTGGTTCTCAAATCCTGTCCTCAAGACCCACTAATAGACCAGGTTTACAAGATAAGTGAAATACATCACAGGTGATATCATTTGCTGCTCAGTAATTGCACCATTCTAGTCTGCATCTCCTCAAAATTCTTAAAATCTGGCCTGTTAGTGGGTGCTGAGGACAGGAGTTTAAAACCACTGGATTAGAGGAAATTTCATAATTTTGATAGAAGGCTATTGATTTTCCAAAATGCCATTCACTATGAGACCAAAGTTATACATGTATTGTGTTTTTGGGGGACAAGTAGTAATATTTCCTGCAGTTGTATTACCTTCCAAGTACTATTTTATTTTCTTTGCATTTAGATGCAAAAAAAAAAAAAAAAAAAAGAATACACTCCTCTAGTGGTTCTACACCCTAATCACCCTGTGTGGTGTAAATTCCCCCCGTTTTAAACCCCTGATATTTAACCAGATCTCCCTAATGGGCCTCCTACAAAATTTGTAAAAAAAATTGTAAAAAATAAAATAGTAAAAGAAATTGAAAATAAAAAATAATAAAAATAAAAACTACTGATACCATCCACTGCCCTACTGACACAGTCTACTACTTATATATATACACATGCACACACACATATATGTTTGAGCTTTAGCAATAGGCTGCGCACACCTATTGTTCTACTACAATACACTTATTTTTTCTTGTTTATTATTTTTCTTGTTTTAACATGGAAAAAGATCACTTGGGATACAAAAAAAATGAGAGCACAACAATATAGTAAAACAGTAAGGCCGCATACACACGATCAGACATGTCCGATGAAACTTGTCCGACGGACCGTTTTCATCGGACCAGGCTAAAGTGGTCTGTTGGTCTGATGTGCATACAAACCATAGGACCAAAATCACGTAGAACACAACGACGTGATGAATAAACGAAGTCCAATGCTTCCAAGCATGCGTCGACTTGATTCTGAGCATGCACAGGTTTTTGGTCCGATGATTTTGTGTACTAACCATCGAACCTGTCCGACGGACAGGTTTCCAAGCATGTTTTGAGACTTTGGTCCGCAGGAAAACGGTCCGATAGGCCGTACACACGATCGAACATGTCCGCTGAAACTGGGCTGTGGACCAGTTTCAGTGGACATGTTCGATTGTGTGTACGCGGACTAAAAGATAAGGCATGAAAAAGTCAAATGCTCTAATGGTTAGTCGCCAAGAGCTTGGGCTGAGACTAGAGCCGCCATCTCTTACTACAGATGATACACATAAGCATTGGAGCAACAATATTGTAGGGGTGCTACAAGTGAAGAAGGCCCGATGGTCAATATAAACCTGTATACCATTGGTCCCCAGCCCATACAGTACTGGGGGGGGGGGCAGAGTAAGAAAGGAAAGGGGAGGCCAAGAAGTTTCTCAAGGAATCCTTTGTAGTCTGACCATGAGAAGCAAACTGTAGCAACCCAATGGAAGTGTATGGAAAGTTGTCAAGGATGAAGGAGAGAATTATTAAATTATGGAGGTAAGTAGTGGTCAACCCAAGGTTGCCATAGGTGCATATCTTTCAAAACTTTATTGTGAAGAATTGCTTAGATTTTAGCATGCATTATATCTAGATGACCCTATTTTTATTTTCTGTTATATTAAGAGTGTTAGATTTCCTTTGCCATAGTCTGCTTAGCTCTGGTGGTTATACATAAGAGCAATTGGAATTTAACCTGTGTTAGATTTGTGGGTCGAAGAGTTGACAATGCTATACATGGATCTGGAGGGACTGATGAAGAGAATAATGTAGAAAGGATGTTAAATACACCTGTCCTGAAGCACTGCACTATTGGGCAGGGCCACCATATATGGAGGTAGGCACCTAGCCTCCCAAACAAGGAGGAGGGTAATTTGGTATTATTTTTTTTATTTTTTTTAAGTGTTTATGCTCACCTAAATCTAGGGTTCCATGACAGCTGATCCATGTGCTGGGCTCTGTACCCTGATGTGCTGTGCCCTGATGTACTGTGACCTGTGCCCACATGTGCCATGATGTCCTGTACCCTGATGTGATGTGCCCTGTAGCCTAATGTGATGTGCTCTGTAGCTTAATGTGATGTGCCCTGTAGCCTAATGTGATGTGCCCTGTAGCTTAATGTGATGTGCCCTGTAGCCTAATGTGATGTGCCCTGTAGCTTAATGTGATGTGCCCTGTAGCCTAATGTGATGTGCCCTGTAGCCTAATGTGATGTGCCCTGTAGCCTAATGTGATGTGCCCTGTAGCCTAATGTGATGTGCCCTGTAACCTAATGTGATGTGCCCTGTAGCCTAATGCGATGTGCCCTGTAGCCTGTGATGTGCCCTGATGTGCTGTGCCCTGTACCCTGATGTGTTGTGCCCTGATGTGCCCTGTACGCTGATGTGCTGGGCTCTGTACCCTAATGTGCTGTACCCTGATGTGATGTGCCCTGATGTGCTGGGCAATTTTAATTTTGATAGAGGGCTATTGATTTTCCAAAGTGCCATTCACTATGAGACCAAAGTGATACATGTATTGTGTTTTTGGGGGACAAGTAACAATATTTTGCTGCAGTTGTATTACCTTCCAAGTAATATTTTCTTTTCTTTGCATTTAAATGCAGAAAAAAAAAAAAAAAAACAATACACTCCTCTAGTGGAAAAAGATCACTTGGGATACAAAAAAAATTAGAGCACAAGAATATAGTAAAACAGTAAAAGATAAGGCATGAAAAAGTCAAATGCTCTAATGGTTAGTCGCCAAGAGCTTGGGCTGAGACTAGAGCCGACAGCTCTTACTACAGATGATACACAGAAGCATTGAAGCAACAATATTGTAGGGTGCTACAAGCAAAGAAGGCCCGATGGTCAATATAAACCTGTATACCATTGGTCCCCAGCCCATACAGTACTGGGGGGGGGGCAGAGTGAGAGAGGAAAGGAAAGGGGAGGCCAAGAAGTTTCCCAAGGAATCCTTTGTAGCCTAAACATGAGAAGCAAACTGTAGTAACTTAATGGAAGTGTATGGAAAGTTGTCAAGGATGAAGGAGAGAATTATTAAATTATGGAGGTAAGTAGTGGTCAACCCAAGGTTGCCATAGGTGCATATCTTTCAAAACTTTATTGTGAAGAATTGCTTAGATTTTAGCATGCATTATATCTAGATGACCCTATTTTTATTTTCCGTTATATTAAGAGTGTTAGATTTCCTTTGCCATAGTCTGCTTAGCTCTGGTGGTTATACATAAGAGCAATTGGAATTTAACCCGTGTTAGATTTGTGGGTCAAAAAGTTGACAATGCTATACATGGATCTGGAGGGACTGATGAAGAGAATAACGTAGAAAGGATGTTAAATACACTTGTCCAGAAGCACCTCACTATTGGGCAGGGCCACAATGTATGGAGGTAGGCACCTAGCCTCCCAAACAAGCAGGAGGGTAATTTGGTATTTTTTTTTGTTTTTTTTAAGTGTTTATGCTCACCTAAATCTAGGGTTCAATGACAGCTGATCCAAGTGCTGGGCTCTGTACCCTGATATGCTGTGCCCTGATGTACTGTGACCTGTGCCATGATGTCCCGTACCCTGATGTGATGTGCCCTGTAGCCTAATGTGATGTGCCCTGTACACTGATGTGATGTGCCCTGTAGCCTGTGCCCTGTACCTTGATGTGTTGTGCCCTGATGTGCCCTGTACGCTGATGTGCTGGGCTCTGTACCTTGATGTGTTGTGCCCTAATGTGCTGTACCCTGATGTGATGTGCCCTGATGTGCTGGGCGCTGTGCCCTGTACCCTGATGTGGCCTGGTGTGCTGTACCCTGATGTGTTGTTTCCTGATGTGCCCTGTAACCTGATGTGCCTTGTGCCCTGTTGTGCTGGGCTCTATACCCTGATGTGCCGGGCTTTGTGCCCTGATGTGCCTTGTGCCCTGATGTGCCTTGTGCCCTGATGTGCTGGGCTCTGTACCCTGATGTGTTGTTCCCTGGGCCATTCCGGATGAGTGTGGAGGAGGAGGATATATCAGTACAGCCAGTATATAGAATGCAGAATGTGGAGGAGGAGGAGGATATATCAGTACAGTCAGTATATAGAATGTAGAGTGTGGAGGAGGAGGAGGATAGATCAGTACAGTTAGTATATAGAATGTAGCGTGTGGAGGATGATATATCAGTACAGTCAGTATATAGAATGTAGAGTGTGGAGGAAGGGGATATATCAGTACAGTCAGTATATAGAATGTAGAGTGTGGAGGAGGAGGATAAATCAGTACAGTCAGTATATATAATGTAGAGTGTGGAGGAGGAGGAGGATATATCAGTACAGTCAATATATAGAATGTAGAGTGTGGAGGAGGAGGAGGATATTTCAGTACAGTCAGTATATAGAATGTAGAGTGTGGAGGAGGAGGAGGATATATCAGTACAGTCAGTATATAGAATGTAGAGTGTGGTGGATGAGGATATTTGAGTACAGTCAGTATATAGAATGTAGAGTGTGGAAGATATGGTAATATCAGTAAAGTTGTGAAATAAGGTACGGCACCTGCCGGCCTGGGGGGTGCCATTGGTTCGCCAGGGGCCATTGGGTATAACATTGGCATAATACCTGCCAGGAACAAAAGTCAATAAATTCACAATCACAATTTAAATAATGTAAACAAATACTCAATATATATATATATATATATATCTCAATATAGTACTTTCACAGTATACAGCATACGCAATGTACACAAAATATGGTGCAGCTGTGCATAGTAACCAAACCGCTTCCAGGTTTTATTCTGAAAGCTGGAGTTAAAGCGGATCTCCACCCTGAAGTGAAGATCCGCTGATCGGAACCCTCCCCCCCTCCGGTGTCACAATTGACACCTTTCAGGGGGGAGGGGGGTGCAGATACCTGTCTAAAGACAGGTATCTGCAACCACTTCCGGCCCGCAGTCTCGGGCAAAAGTCGGGTTTTTTGGCGACATCCCGTCGCCCCCCCCCGTTGTGTGCTGGGAACACTCGGCTCCCAGCACACAGCGGGAGCCAATCGGCGGGCGCAGCGCGACTCGCGCATGCGCCGTAGGGAACCGGGCAGTGAAGTCGCAGCGCTTCACTTCCTGGTTCCCTCACCCTGGATGGAGGGGGGAGCAGCAGGGTGACGAGCGATCGCTCATCCTCTGCTGCGGACGCCGCTGGACTCCAGGACAGGTAAGTGTCCTAATATTAAAAGTCAGCAGCTGCAGTATTTGTTGCTGCTGGCTTTTAATATTTTTTCCTGGTGAACCATCCGCTTTAAGCCGATTTGTTACTATGCAAAGCTGTGCCGGATCCAGTTTTAGTTTTGTATGCAGAATTACAATTTTTGCACTGTATGGAAAATTCTAGTTTTAATTGATATATACACCGTTTTTCTGTGATTAATTCCATTGAGATCCTCTATTTACAGTAATATTTTGACATTTTGCAAACCCATATACACAAAATATATAATTATAAATAAAAGCAGTTGAGTTTACTGCCATTTTTTTAAAGCAGAAAAATTGCGTTCAGGACTGTACATGCTTGTACATGTGAATAAATGCGTGTTGGCATTCACATGCATTTTTAAAGGGGAAAATATTTTTCTGAATTTTTTAACATATAACAATTTTGAAAAAAATGAATTTCACCCCATACTGTTGCCTGCATCAATGTTTGAATGCATGAGTCCAGTAACAATGAACTTGTGTCCTCTCATGCAATTTTCTACGTCTTCGGAGCCTCAGCAACAGCAACATCAGGAGCATTTCCTCACACATGCTCATGATGGGATCCATAGTGAAAACAGAAAAAATAAGACAGCTATCTACAAGCACACTGCTCTCTCTATCTTCTCTTACAGAGTGTCTGAAATTGTTAAAGAGGAAGTAAGCAAAAAGTATAAAGAATGAAGAGCGTGGGGGATGGGAAGTGATCTAAGTGAAGATCGAAAAAATGAGATAAGGGGTTACTTTGGGCAGCAAGAAATTATCTATAGATGTAATGATACAAATAGTTTTATTAAAGTATCAAAAATAGAAAAATGTGTATATAAAAATTCCAATGAATACGAAAAAAAACTACTTGACACTAGTAGTTACAAACAAGACTCGCATAAGACAACATTGAACAACAACACCTGTCCGGACGTTATAAGAACTCAGGCACCAGTGGCATGCATCGTCAACATTTAATTAACGTGATGTCATGTCTGTGAATACAGCAAAATTAAATGGCAGGTTACGGTAGATCAAAAAATATCGTATCGGATTAGCCAAGAGGAAGTAAACCTGTTAAAAAGGAAGTGCATACTAGCACATTATGTGCAACTTACCTGCAAACGAAGCACCCGATCTCGCCACTGGAGGCCACATCCAACTTAGCCCGTCTTCCTTCCAGGACTCCGCCTCTGTGACTGGCCAGAGTCGCGTGATGTCACTCGCGTGCAGGAGCCGCAACTTACAGCTCTTACTAGTGAAGAAACAGCTCGGAGGGCTGTTTCTTCATAGCACATGTGCCAATGATATCATCAGTGCACTACAAGATACATAACTCCCAAACAGCTCACATTTAGGAGATATTTCCTGTACCTATTGGTAAGCCTATAATAGGTACAACTTCTGCATTGGGGGTTTACAACCACTTTAATAATACAGTAATACCTCGGATTGCAAGTAATGAGGTTAATCACTTAAGCCCCGGACCAATATCCAGCTAAAGGACCAAAGGTGTTTTTACAATTTGGCACTGCGCTGTTTTAACTGGTAATTGCGTGGTCATGCAATGTTGTACCGAAACAAAATTTGCAACCTTTTCTTCCCACAAATCGAGCTTTCTTTTGATAGTATTTGATTGCCTCTGCGATTTTTATTTTTTGCGATATAAACGGAAAAAAAACGAAAATTTTGAAAAAAAACATTTATTTTCTACTTTTTGTTGTAAGGAAAACTGAATAAACTAAATTTTAGTCAAACATTTAGGCCAACGTGTATTCAACCACATGTCTTTAGTAAAAAAAAAAACGCAATAAGCGTATATTTATTGGTTTTCGCAAAAGTTATAGCGTCTAAACTAGAGTACATTTTCTGGAATTTACACAGCTTTTAATTTATGACTGCCTATCTCATTTTTTGAGGTGCTAAAATGGCGGGGCAGTACAAAACCCCCCCAAATGACCCCATTTTGGAAAGTAGACACCCCAAGGAAACAGCTAAGAGGCATGTTGAGTCCATTGAATTTTTTATTTTTTTGTCCCAAGTGATTAAATAATGACAAAAAAAAAAAAATGATATATTGCTTACACACGCCATGGTTATATGTGGAATTGCACCCCAAAATACATTCTGCTGCTTCTCCTGAGTATGGGGATACCACATGTTTGGGGCTTTTTGGGAGCCTAGCCGCGTATGGGGCTCAAAAAACCAAGCACTGCCTTTAGCATTTCTAAGGGCGCAAATTTTTGATTTCACTCCTCACTACCTATCACAGTTTCGAAGGCCATAAAATGGCAAAATAGCCCAAACCCCCCCCCCCAAATGACCCCATTTTGGAAAGTAGACACCCCAAGCTATTTGCTGAGAGGCATGTCGAGCCCATGGAATATTTTATATTTTGACACAAGTTGCGGGAATATGACAAACTGTTTTTTTTTTGCACAAAGTTGTCACTAAATGATATATTGCTCACACATGCCATGGTTATATGTGGAATTGCACCCCAAAATACATTCTGCTGCTTCTCCTGAGTACGGGAATACCACATGTGTGGGAATTTTTGGGAGGCTAGCCGCGTATGGGATCCCGAAATCCAAGCACTGCCTTCAAGATTTCTAAGGGCATACATTTTTGATTTCACTCCTCACTACTTATCACAGTTTCGAAGGCCATAAAATGCCAAAATAGCATAACCCCCCCCCCTCCCCAAATGACCCCATTTTGGAAAGTAGACAACCCAAGCTATTTGCTGGAAGGCATAGTGAGTATTTTACAGCTCTTATTTGTTTTTGAAAATTAAGAAAGAAAATAAATTTAACAAAAAGCGAGATCTGCAAAATACTAACCATACCTCTCAGCAAATAGCTTTGGGTGTCTACTTTCCAACATGGGGTAATTCGGCGAGGGGGGGTTTTTGCCATCTGGGCATTCCATGGCCTCCGAAACTGTGATAGGTAGTGAGGAGTGAAATCAAAAATTTACACCCTTAGAAAGCCTGAAGGCGGTGATTGGTTTTTGGGGTCCCGTACGTGGCTAGGCTCCCAAAAAGTCTCACACCCCAAACATGTGGTATCCCCGTACTCAGGAGAAGCAGCAGTATGTATTTTGGGGTGTAATTCCACATATGCCCATGGCATATTTGAGCAATATATCATTTAGCAACAACTTTGCGCAAAAAAATAAATAAATATATATATATATTTCCCGCAACTTGTGTCAAAATATAAAATATTCCATGGACTCGACATGCCTCTCAGCAAATAGCTTGGGGTGTCTATTTTCCAAAATGGGGTCATTTGGGGGGGTTTTGAATTGTCCTGGAATTTTATGCACAACATTTAGAAGCTTATGTCACACATCACCCACTCTTCTAACCACTTGAAGACAAAGCCCTTTCTGACACTGTTTACATAAAAACATTTTTTTTTTTTTGCAAGAAAGTAAAGTGGAAACCCCCAAACATTATATATTTTTTTTAAAGCAAAGGCCCTACAGATTAACCCCCCTGGCGGTATTTCCGAGTCTGACTCGGGGTTAGATTTCTGTGCTGCGATCGGTAACCCCGAGTCAGACTCGGGCTCGCCTCGCTGAATCCACAGGCTTGGTTTACTTACAGTGCAGAAAATAAGTATTTGAACACCCTGCTATTTTGCAAGTTCTCCCACTTGGAAATCATGGAGGGGTCTGAAATTGTCATCGTAGGTGCATGTCCACTGTGAGAGACATAATCCAAAAAAAAAAATCCAGAAATCACAATTTATGAATTTTTAACTATTTATTTGTATGATACAGCTGCAAAGAAGTATTTGAACACCTGTCTATCAGCTAGAATTCTGACCCTCAAAGACCTGTAATGGCCCATACACACGATCCGAATATCGGCCGATGGATCGTACGACTTTTTTCGCTTAATAATCGCGAGTAAAATAAAATAGGTTATTAAACTCACGAAAATTATCGTACAATAGAAAAAAATGATCGGAAGTGATGTCATGTGTTGTAATGTATTTGTGTTGTATTGTCGGACGACAGCTGTACTGACTAAACGAAAATCGTACGATCTGACATCGTACGAGGAAAATTTTCGAGCTTGTCCGATCTAATAATATCGGATGAACGGTCGTGATCGGCTGTCGAAAGTAGTGTACACACGATCCGAAAATCGTACGAGCCATCATCGGACGATCGTTTTCGTCTGATATTCGGATCGTGTGTATGGGCCATTAGTCTGCCTTTAAAATGTCCACCTCCACTCCATTTATTATCCTAAATTAGATGCACATGTTTGAGGTCATTAGCTGCATAAAGACACCTGTCCACCCCATACAATCAGTAAGAATCCAACTACTAACATGGCCAAGACCAAAGAGCTGTCCAAAGACACTAGAGACAAAATTGTAGACCTCCACAAGGCTGGAAAGGGCTACAGGGAAATTGCCAAGCAGCTTGGTGAAAAAAGGTCCACTGTTGGAGCAATAATTAGAAAATGGAAGAAGCTAATATGACTGTCAATCTCCCTCGGACTAGGGCTCCATGCAAAATCTCACCTCTTGGGGTCTCAATGATCCTAAGAAAGGTGAGAAATCAGCCCAGGACTACATGGGAGGAGCTGGTCAATGACCTAAAAAAGAGCTGGGACCACCGTTTCCAAGGTTACTGTTGGTAATACACTAAGACGTCATGGTTTGAAATCATGCATGGCACGGAAGGTTCCTCTGCTTAAACCAGCACATGTCAAGGCCCGTCTTAAGTTTGCCAATGACCATTTGGATGATCCAGAGGAGTCATGGGAGAAAGTCATGTGGTCAGATGAGACCAAAATAGAACTTTTTGGTCATAATTCCACTAACCGTGTTTGGAGGAAGAAGAATGATGAGTACTATCCCAAGAACACCATCCCTACTGTGAAGCATGGGGGTGGTAGCATCATAATTTGGGGGTGTTTTTCTGCACATGGGACAGGGCGACTGCACTGTATTAAGGAGAGGATGACCGGGTCCATGTATTGCGAGATTTTGGGCAACAACCTCCTTCCCTCAGTAAGAGCTTTGAAGATGGGTCGAGGCTGGGTCTTCCAACATGACAATGACCCGAAGCACACAGCCAGGATAACCAAGGAGTGGCTCTGTAAGAAGCATATCAAGGTTCTGGCGTGGCCTAGCCAGTCTCCAGACCTAAACCCAATAGAGAATCTTTGGAGGGAGCTCAAACTCCGTGTTTCTCAGCGACAGCCCAGAAACCTGACTGATCTAGAGAAGATCTGTGTGGAGGAGTGGGCCAAAATCCCTCCTCCAGTGTGTGCAAACCTGGTGAAAAACTACAAGAAACGTTTGACCTCTGTAATTGCAAACAAAGGCTACTGTACCAAATATTAACATTGATTTTCTCAGGTGTTCAAATACTTATTTGCAGCTGTATCATACAAATAAATAGTTAAAAAAATCATACATTGTGATTTCTGGAAATTTTTTTTGGATTATGTCTCTCACAGTGGACATGCACCTACGATGACAATTTCAGACCCCTCCATGATTTCCAAGTGGGAGAACTTGCAAAATAGCAGGGTGTTCAAATACTTATTTTCCGCACTGTACCTTGCTCCTGGATCCAGCGATGCATCCGCGCTGTGTGAGCGAGCAGCGTCCTCGCTCGATTCACACAGTGTCCCCGTGTGCCGCTAAGCTCCGTTCCCTGCGACGTTACGACGCACGGGGGCGGAGAACGGCGCCATATTCAAAAAAGTAAGCAAACACTATACATACAGTATACTGTAATCTTAGTACTGTATGTAAAAAATACACACCCCCCATGTCCCTAGAGGTCTTCCCTGTGCCCTGCATGTACTTTTATATAATAAAAACTGTTCTTTCTGCCTGCAAACTGTAGATTGCCCATAGCAACCAAAAGTGTCCCTTTATGTCATAAATGGTTTTGGATCAGCTAAAAAACAGCGATAATAAATTATAATCACTTGCAGAATTGAGCGATTTATGGGGAAATTCGTCATAAAAATAAATAAATAATGACAGCGACAATTCTGCAACTGAGCAAATTTCAGTGATTTTGATTTGATTACATTATTGAATAATTTTTACTATAATTATATTATTTGTTATAATTATTTATAATTATTTATTATATTATAATTTATATATATATTTTTTTTAAATGTCATACCCGGGACTCTTGTTTGGTCAGATTTAAGTGAGTTATTCCTAAGAATTACAAGCCTACAGTATAAAACGCCAAATTTCCTTGCAAATAATGGTACCGCTTTCAGCACCTAAAATCTGAAAGAATCATACCGCCAGGGAGGTTAAAATGGTGGGTGTTGCATTTTTTTTTCCACACAGTATTTGCGCAGCGATTTTTCAAACGCATTTTTTTGGGAAAAAATACGATTTTTTTTATTTTTAAGCAATAAAACACACTATATTGCCCAAATTATTGATGAAATAAAAAAGATGATCTTAGGCCTAGTACATGAATACCAAACACGACATACTTTAAAATTGTGCACAAACGATTGAAAACAGTAAAGTAAATTACATACTGAAAAGAAAGCATGAAAAAACCTAATAACAATAAAACTTTGCAGAATAGAATACAGTAATAAAAAGAGCAGAACAATAGAGAGAATAGAGAGGGAGAGAACAATAAAACGACAATTTTTTTTATTTTTTTTTGTGTTTTTATTTTTTACTTAGAAAACGCTTTAAAAAAACTGTTAGCGATCGCAGGGATCAGGCCGGTCTCTGCGAACGCTGCAGTTATGCATGTTGTGTTTTGTAAATGACAGTGATCAATCGATACTGCACTTGGGTGGGTTGGGCTGGGTTGGGCGGAGGGGCAAAACGCAGGTGCTAGCGGGTATCTGGGCTGATTCCGCTAACAATGCGTTTTTGGGTACCCTAAACTGCTGGGTACGCTATTATACTGTAGATCTGATCAGATCAGGTATCGATCCGTTCAGATACTATACCACTAAGGGGAGTGTATGGTTTGCATGTGGGTGTAAGCATTACTGGCACTAACCCTGGGCGATACAGACCCCAACTGACACTGAAATGTAATTGATATCACTAAACAGCGTCAACCGTAATACACTTATACGGTGATCACTGGTGAAAGGGTTAACTCTAGGGGCAATCAGGGGTTAAAAACGTTATTTAAAACATTTATGGGGGTACCTATTGCTATAAAAAAATGGCGGGCGAACCTCAAAAAATAACTAGCTACCTAGCGGCACCAGCGACACTAATACAGCGATCAGAAAAATGATCTCTTAGTGACACTGGCGATAGGGGGTGACGACGTATATTTACATGCGGCAGTGGTTAATTGGTTAAAGAGCATTTCGCAATAGGAGCTATTTTTAAAAAAAAATTCTGACTCGGTTTGCAAAACAAGCAGGATTGAAGCCTCTGCGGTGTGCAGTACCGAATTCGGCCAGAGGTGCGGGGGCGCGGGTGACACTTGGAGCCACTCGGATGCACTCAGAACCACTCAATTTCTAAAAGCTTCTCTCCAAGTGTTTCTGAGTGCATCTTGGCGGCTCAGTGGTTTGCGAGTGTCTCCGGCGCCCCCCCCCCCCCCACTCTGGTAACATGCGGTACGGCATACAATAAAAGTCATTGTGGGACCACATTATCTGAATTTCCATTGACTTCTATGGGCAAACTCACTTTGATATACGATTGCTTCGGATTACATGCATTCTTCTGGAATGAATTATGCTTGCAATCCAAGGTACCACTGTACTTCTCATGCATTGTGGGCATTTGGGAGGGTTTCCTAAGATTGTCTTTAAAAACGCTTCCAACCTCAAATGCTCATAATCGCCGCTAACCCGCATAAACTTGGTATGTAAAAGCTGTAAAATCGAAAATTTTTACTGTCAGTTTCCTGATGTCAGTTTCCAGTGTTCAGAAGAGGTTTTCAACTGCCCTGTGTACATGTGCACTTAGAAAGTTGACAATTTATGCAGCGCCTTTCATACAATTTGCGAACTGAAAAATACTTTAGTTACTTTGAGAGGCAAAGGCTTTGGGATTGTCAGTTGGGCCCCTTTCACACTGGGGCAGGATGTGAGGTGGGGGTATAGCGGTGCACCGTCGGAATTGCCGTGAAATTGCGGCGGCAATTGGCCGCTAGCGGTGCGGTATTAACCCCCGCTAGGGGCCAAAAAAGGGTTAATACCACGGTGTCCCATTGTTTTCAATGGGAAGGAGCGGTGAAGGAGCGGTATACACACCGCTCCTCTTACCTCTCCAAAGATGCTGCTGGCAGGAGATTTTTTTTTGCAGGAGATTTTGCATATGTGTGATCCTGGCTTAACTTAAAGCGGTATTTCACCCTAAATATAAGATCTCCCATGTGATCCAGCATACTGGCGTCAGCGCCAGTATGCTGGGTTTTTTTTTTTTTAATCGCACACTTACTGTATTATGCCGGAATTTCTTTTTTTTTCCCGTGGTGGACGGCGCCAGTATAGCGCGTCACATCTTCCGAAAATACCCGATATGGACTCGGGTAATCTCGGCGAAAATGCGGCGCCTGCGCACAGACCTAGGAGCTGACTGCGCAGGCGCCGTATTTCTCCGAGTCCTACAGCTATGGCGCGTCACGCCCTCCGAAATAGGACTCGGAATAATACGGCGCCTGCGCAGTCAGCTCCTAGGTCTGTGTGCAGGCGCCGCATTTTCGCCGAGATTACCCGAGTCCATATCGGGTATTTTAGGAAGATGTGACGAGCAATACTAGAGCCGTCCACCGCGGGGGAAAAAAATGAAATTCCGGCATAATACAGTAAGTGTGCGATAAAAAAAAAAAAAAACAGCATACTGGCGCTGACGCCAGTATGCTGGATCACATGGGAGATCTTATATTTAGGGTGAACCTCCGCTTTAATGACCCAATATATATATACAGTGCACAACTAAATGTCAATGCCAAAATCCTACTAAAACAAAGCCAGAATGCAAATTGAAAAATACTTTAATTATGTGGAGTGGCAAAGGTTTTAGGATTCTAATGCTCTGTACACACGAGCGGAATTTCCGTCGGTAAAAAGTCGGATGGCTTTTCTGAAGGAATTCGCTCAAGCTTGGCTTGCTTATATGGTCACACAAAAGTTCTCTGACCTTTAAGATCGTTAAGAACGCGGTGATGTACAACACTACAACGAGGCGAGAAAAAGAAGTTCAATGCTTCCGAGCATCGAATTGTTTCCGAGCATGTGTGTTTTTTTTCCTGTCGGAATTCCATACAGACGAACGGATTTTCCAAAAGGAATTTTTTCATTCGGAAAAATTGAGAACCTGCTTTCAAACTTTTGCTGGCGGAATTTCCGCCAGCAAACGTCTGATGGAGCATACACACGGTGGGAATTTTCAATGAAAAGCTCACATCAGACTTTTGCAGGTGGAACTTCCGCTCGTGTGTACGGGGCATTAGGCCCCGTACACACGAGCGGAATTTACGATGGAAATAGTCAGACAGACTTTTTCCATAGGAAATTATGACCGTGTGTATGCCCCATCGGAGAAATTACACCAGAGTTTAAATATACAGTAGAACATGTTCAATTTTACTCCGATGGCCGGGCAAAAGCCAGATTGTGTGTATGCGCCATAAGATTCAAAGCCCTAGACAGATGCTCCATGTTATGAGGGTCTATTTTAATGGATCTTGCTAATTTATAGTCAATAACAGAGCAAATGTTTTATAAAAAGAAGGTACAGACCTCACAAAGGTTCAGGCTCAAAATAATAATAATAATACATATTTTTTTTAATGGGTGAATGAAAAAGCTTCCTTAACCATTTAAGCTTTTTATACCTTTATACCCTTTATAAAAGTCGCTTTCGACAGTCTATGTGGATACCAGTCAATACCGGGAGATGGCCCTGACACCCCCTTCTGCACACAGCAGGTGAATAAAAGCCTCAGCTGTGCATGTTTCTCTATGAGACTGTGTAGAGGGGGTGTGCCCATTTCCTTAACTAAGGTGTCAGAATACACTGAGCTCTGTGCTCTATTCTCTGTACAAATTCTGAATTTTAAATGGATATAGAGAAGAGATGGCTGCAGATAAGCAGGTACAACAAAAGTAGGAGGATTTGTTTAATCTCTGTGTATCACTTGAGGCCAATCATTTCAGTGGGCATACAACCACTTTAAGATAAGAAAGTTATACATACATTGTTTTTTTTTTAGGGGAAACTAGGCTTTCTTTTAGCAATATTGTTTTGCAAATACTATTATATGTTCTATCTAATCTATAGACAAAACAACATTAAAACATTTTTTTTTGTTAAACTTGTCCAGTGGTAGTTAAAAAAACAGTAGTCTTACCATAACGATAGCATTTACATTTTATTCTTTAAATTGTCCTATTTAAAGCAGAGTTCTACCTAAAAGTGGAACTTCCACTCATTTGATTCCTCCCCCTTCTGGTGCCACAATTGGCACCTTTCGGGGGGAGGGGGGACAGGACCAATGTGCACTGAACCAATGTGAGTAACAGTACAAATCTATCAGCATGCAGTTTCCCCAATAGCAAGCTAAATGTAGGAAATACGTACCGTATTTCCTACATTTAGCTTGTTATTGGGAAAACTGCATGCATCTTAGGCGCCGTACACACGGCAGAGAACCTCGACGGGCAGAACACATCGTTCCGCCCGTCGAGGTTCTCTCCCGGCCGTCAAATTCGGCGACCCGCCCGTCGGGAATGGCAACCAGCCATTCTTCCAGGCGGGCCGTCGAGGAAATAGAGAGCGTGCTCTCTATTTCGGCTCGACGGGCTTCCCGACGGGAAGCTCGCTGAGACCGTACACACGGCCGAGGTCCTCGCTGGAATGTGCATTCCAGCGAGGTTCTCGCTGGTTTTCAGCGAGAACCTCGGCCGTGTGTACGGCGCCTTAGAAATGTTTTTTAGGTCATATCTTCTACGTTGAAAATCCTGAAGTGTTCAAAGTGTTAAAACACCGTAAAAAAAAAACACATGCTGCAGTTCATCAGTTCTACCAGTATATCTGTTATTTTTTTTTAAATGGTGTGAATTGTGCTAGCTAATATTTCAGTGTCAAAAATGCAGACAGCAATATTCTTTCTGCAATTATGGACCAAAAGACATAGTAAGAGCCCAGAGTCTCCTTCACCTGATTACACTGAAGCCTCGTACACACGGCTGAGAATCCCTTTGTAAAAAAAAACAACATTTTTCTTGAAGGGATTCTTGTCAGGCTTGACGGGTTTTTTGTCAAGCTTTCCTTGCATACACACTCTCGAGACAAAATCTTGTCGTTCTCAAACGTGGTGACGTATAACACGTACAACGGCACTATAAAGGGAAGTTCAATTCCACTGGCGCCACCCTTGGGACTGCTTTTGTTAATCTCGTGTTACCGCGTGTTAAGTAAAAGTTTGGTGAGAGACGATTCGCGCTTTTCAGTCTTCGTGCTTTTCAGTCTGTTACAGCGTGACAGCGTGACAAATGTGCTATCTCCATTACAAACGCTTGTTTTACCAGAAGGTGCGCTCCCGTCTCATACCTCATTCTGACCATGCGCAAGTTTTTAAAATTCGGAAAAGCATAAACACGAAAGTTTTCTTGTCGTAAACCAGCCCGATGAGAATCGCAACAAGAAAATTGAGACTCCCAACGAGAAAATAGAGACCAGGTTCTCTTTTTTTCTCATCGAGATTAACGACAGTTTTCTCGACGTGAAACCATACACACAAACGGTTTTCTCTGCAAAAATCTCTCCCAGCAGTTTTCTTGTCATGAAAAACGAGCGTGTGTACGAGGCTACAGAAATACGGAGAGCCGGAGGCAGCATCATATCTATACTCCTGCAGTCACCTTGTCTTTCTGATCATGCTAAGCATGGAGTACATGATCTGTGCTGGCATAATCAGTTTGCACACCTCATCTTCTAATTATACTTAAAGAGGTGGTTCACCCTAAATATAAGCCATCCCATGTGATCCAGCATACTGGCGTCAGCGCCAGTATGCTGTTTTTTTTTTTTTTTTTAATCCATTACTTACTGTATTACGGCGAATTTTAATCTCTTTCCCCCCGTGGTGCACGGCGCCAGTATAGCGCGCCACATCTTACGGAAATACCCGATAAGGACTCGGGTAATCTCGGCGTAAATGCGGCGCCTGCGCACAGACCTAGGAGCTGATTGCGCAGGCGCCGTATTTCTCCGAGTCCTACGGCTATGGCGCGTCAGCGACTCGGAGAAATACGGCGCCTGCGCAGTCAGCTCCTAGGTCTGTGCGCAGGCGCCGCATTTTCGCCGAGATTACCCGAGTCCTTATCGGGTATTTTCGTAAGATGTGACGCGCTATACTAGAGCCGTCCACCGCGGGGGAAAGAGATTAAAATTCGCCGTAATACAGTAAGTGATGGATTTAAAAAAAAAAAAAACAGCATACTGGCGCTGACGGCAGTATGCTGGATCACATGGGAGGGCTTATATTTAGGGTGAACCTCCGCTTTAAAGGACGCTGTGCCCATAATAAGCCCAGCTGGTAACTCACTGCCTAGCCCTGCATTTCTTGTACAGAAATATAATCATTAGTTCACAAAAAAATTGGACATATATTTATTTAGTATGAGAAGGGAGCCAGTGCTTACCACTGGACAAAACTCTATTCTGTGGTAAATAGCAACTTGATATAAATAAAAAATATATATAAAATGATAATAATGCGTTTGACACATGAAAATGTTTATATTGAGGGAGTTTGAAAAAAATGTGTATGTTAAATCAGGAAGAATGTATATATAAAGAATTTATCAAAATAAAAATATAGGCCCAGATTCACAGAGCAATTACACCTGTCTAACTGGTGTTAGACAGGAGTAATTTCAAATTGTGCGTGCCGTATCACTAGTTTGAATCCTCAAACCATGATACGGCGGCTTCGGGCTTCGATCCGAGAGGCTTACGTCCTCGTAAGCCTTCGGATCTACACTGCGATATTTTTGCGGCCGCTGGGAGGAGTTTGCGTCGTTTTCATGCGTCGGGATATGCAAATGACTTTTTACGGCGATCCACGAAGGTACGAGTGTCCCTCGCAATCGCCTACGTCATTTTTTTGGCTACGTAATGTTAGAGGAGCTTTTTGCTGGTCTAACAGTGCGTAACCCATGTAAAGTATGGCCGTCGTTCCCGCGTCGATTTGAAAATATATATTTTTTTTAACGTAACTCGTTCGGGAATAGGAATGTACGTAAACGACGCTACTACGACGTGACGACGTGTTTTCGCGCAATGCACGGCGGGAAATTTGCGAACGGAGCATGCGCAGTTCGATCGCCGCGGGAACGCGCCTATTTTAAATGCTTCACGCCCCCTACTCGCGCAGATGGATTGCGACGGGAGAAATACACTACGCCGCCGTCGTTTACTGGACAAAATCTACCTGGATTCCACGTAGAGCCAGGTAAAAAACGGCAGCGTAGTGTATTTCTGATACTCTACGAGAATCTAATTCTCTGTGAATCTGCCCCATAGAATGTAAAGTGTAGAGGAGGAAGATTTTTTGTTAAAATCAGCATAGAGATTGTAGAGTGCAGAGGATATAGAAGTATATTCTCTCTCTATAAATACATATAAATATATATATATATATATATATATATTTGTGATAAGACACCTGGTGCTGCAGGGGCTCCAGGTGCTCCAACAAATGAACTAATTAAAAGTGGAGATGACTCTGCCATTCGCGACATGTCTGCTTGGAAAATAAGTCAATACATTTATTTTCTTTAAATAATGTATATATAAATACTCAAAATATAGTTATCAATACAGTGCACTGTGCACAGTATATGCACTTTTTGCTTTATATGCAAAATGTAAAATTTCACACTGTACAAAAAATGATATCACTCTACTACTGAATACCATGAATAATGACATGTTCTCTCTGCAATTTCAAATATCATATCAAATCAAATGAAATCAGATGAATGAGGGTGTGACATTTTATTTCACGAAAAGACAAAAAGAAAGAAAATTTACATATTGTAAATATTTGACAACATTTAGTTTAAGACCTCAACCTCCCATTGCATAATATTTTTTATTATATTTTTATCTCTCTGTTTTAGAGGGATTGTATATCCCTATATGCAAGGTTATTTACTCTTTACATATCTTGGCATATTTTCTGTATTAGTTGGTGGAACAACTACCATATTTGTAAATGCTTCTGTATTTGTAAAATATATTACATTCTGTACTTTCAATAAAATACTATTTAAAAAAAAAAAAAGAAAGACTTCAACACTCCATGCCTAGGTCTAGAGTCATTGGGTAAGTATATTGAAACACAAAATCAGCAAACTTTTCATCCCCCATATATGATTGCCATAGACTAAATTTGTAAAGAAGTTTAAAAGGGAGATACATCCAATATAAAAATGTATCTTTATGACTCCATAGAATTAAATGGAGCATATATCCAATATAAAAAATGTATTTTTATGATTCACGTAAAACAATCCTAAAATAATTTATGAATGCTAAATCATGCATTATCATTGCTAATCTCTAGAAATCATAAAAAAAGATGATATGAATATGATAAGTGCAACCAACATATCTCAATTCATATAATGGTTGCTCAACTGAGTAAGATATTTTGATATTATCCAGATCCTGGTATTGCGGTAAAAAAATAAATCTTAAAACATGCAGTCATCCATCAAAGAAAATGTATACATCCAATCTTAAATAGAAAAACAATTTAAACATCCACAAACTCTTGATGTATCATCCATTTAAAAAGATGTTCATTGTACTGTATATACACATAGGGGTTGATTTACTAAAACTGGAAAGTGCAAAATCTGGTGCAGCTCTGAATAGTAACCAGCTTCCAGGTTTTATTATCAAGCTTAATTGAATAAGCCGACAATAGAAGCTGATTGGCTACTAGGCACAGCTGCACTGGATTTTGCACACTCCTGTTTTAGTAAATCACCCCCCATAGTGAGTATAGACAACCGGGGGAGGGGGCGAGCAGGCAAGTCAGGACACTCTCTACTTTGCAGATAGAGAAAGGAGCTGTGTGTTAGTGGGCGACCTGAGACTCCTGCTCGCCCCCTCCCCCCTCAAGAAGCTTTCTCCACACCAGGAAGAAAGCCTCACATTACTGTGTGGAGTTACAGACAGAAGAACAGGAAGTGAGGATGTCTCAGAAGAAATAAGGACATTTAAAAGCAAAATGAAAAGATGAGGTAAGTGAAGGAGGACTGCACTAAGGTAAAGGAAGCTATTTAGGGAAAACATTTTTTTCCTTTACAACCCCTTTAAGCCCTGGTTCACACTGGGCTGCGGGAGTGAAGCCGTGCGAGTTCAGCTGAACTCGCACAATTTCACTCCCGCTGGCAGTCCCGATTTCGGACGTTATTTAAGAGACATCTGTGCGGGTTTCTGCACAGATGTCAATGTAAATCGCGGGCTGAAATCGCAAAAAGTAGTGCAGAGACTACTTTTTGAAATCGGTGCAGTGCCGCAGATGCAGCGTCGCGCCGATTAGGACGGTGCCATTGCCGGCAATTTGCGGCAAAATCCGCCGTTTTGACATGCGATTTGACATGCCAAATCGCATGTCAAAACGCACCAGTGTGAACCAGGGCTAAGACCCATCTAATTGCTCCCATTCACAACTGTCTTATCTCCTACCTTAGTGAAAATAGCCTTCTTGACTCCTTACAGTCTGGCTTTCACTTCACAGCACTCCACGAAAACTGCCTGACTCAAACTCACTAACGATTTACTAACTGCTAAAAACAACAGCCACTACTTCATATTCCTACTACTTGACTTCTTTGCAGCCTTTGATAATGTTGACAACCTGCTCCTTGTCAATAATCTCTGTTCCCTTGGCCTAAAAGATTCTGCTTTATCCTGGTTCTCCTCCTACCTATCACAGCGCTCCTTCAGTGTTACCTACAATCCTGTCCCCTCATCTTCATTGCCCCTTTCTGCTCTTGAAACCCTTCTCTTCTCTATCTACACCTCCTCCCTTGGTCAATTGCTAACCGCCCACGGCTTCCAATACCACTTATACGCCGATGACACCAAAATCTTTCTGTCTACTCCTCACCTTATTCCTTCAGTCTCCTCTCCCATTACTAACTTACTAACTGATATATTAGCATGGATGTCAAACCATATCCTTAAACAAAATCTCTCTAAAACCAAGCTAATATTCCCCTCGCGCCCGAGGCTCCCTCTGTGACTTTTCCATCAAAATCAACAATGCAACAATCAGTTCCTCCCCTCATTCCAGTGTACTAGGTGACTTGTCATTTCAGCCTCAAATTAAATAGTTGTCAAAAGTTTGTAGAATTTACCGTAACATCTCTAAAATTCGCCCCTTTTTAACAAATGAAACCATCAAGCTCCTAATTCACTCCCTTCTTATCTCACGCCTTGACTATTGCAACTCGCTTCTCATTGGCCCGCTTCTCCATAGGCTATCCCCTCTTCCGTCTGTGATTAATAAATGCTGCTGCCAGGCTTATCCATCTTACCAACTGTTCAGTGTCTGCCAACCCTCTCCTCCAATCCCTACACTGGCTCCCAATCGCCCAGTGAATTAAATTCAAAATATTAACCACAACATATAAAGCCATTCACAACTCTGCCCCGAGCTACATCATCAATCTTGTCCCGAAATATCACCCAAACCATCCTCTCCGCTCCTCCCAAGACCTCCTACTTTCAAGCTCCCTCGTCTCCAGGATTTTTCCAGAGCCTCTCCCATTCCTCTGGAACTCGCTACCTCACTCTTATCCGGCTATCTCCTACTCTTTCTACCTTTAGGCTATCCCTGAAAACTCATCTCTTCAGGAAGTCTTTTAAGCCTCCAACTAATCTTTTACCACTTCCATCAGCTCATTCCCCACAGTTACAACCTTTTGAACCACCTGCCCCACCCTATTAGATTGTTAGCTCTTCAGAACAGGGCCCTCTTAATCCTCTTGTATTTTATCGTACTTTAACTGTATTGTCTCCCTTTTATTGTAAGGCGCTGTGTAAACTGCTGGTGCTGAATAACTCCTCTATGATAATATTAATAATTATCTGTAAGTATCTTTTTACAAAGGATTGACTGAAGTTTGGCAATTGCTAGCAACTCTTGCTATATATTTTAAACTCCAGATTTTATTTTACTGTAAATAGATTATTTGGGCTAAGCTTGTCCAAATTAACTATTTACTTCACCAACAGATGTGCCTTCTGTGAGCACTGTATAAACTGTAGCATCAGCTACATAAGTATGAAGTGCTATGTTCCATAAAATGTGATAAAACTTCCATGCTACTATGGGTGGTGTGATGTGTAATTAAATGAATAAACAAAACAAGTATACCCAAGGTTGCTGCTTGATACCGACTGTGTTCCCACATATAGAAAATCAAATACATTTGAAGTGCTACCTATCCTGCTAGCAGTAGCGGCTGGTGTTTTTTTTGGGGGGGGGCAAACAATCCATCCCGCCACCCACGGTCGGTCAGTCAGTAGTTAGGGCCCTGCACTTACCCCATCTCGCGAGTGGCAATCCAGACAGCGGGCAGCTTCTCTCCAGACAACTGCTTTCTCACTTCCCTAGCGTCTCATCGCTCTTCTTCCTATTGGCCAATCGGCTAAACGGGTCTCAGGACCCGCTTCCTAAATGTCTGGGAGGGGAATCAGTGTTACAAAAGTGAATATTCATTCGCTATTGTCACACAACCGGATGGACTTCTGCACCTCAAGCTCACCCTTTTTTAAGCCTATTGGCTCTAATCACATGGTTCAAAGAAAAATGTAAAAACCCTGATTGAACTATTTGATATTATATAGTGTGATATGTCACTATAAACTATAATTGCCTTTTTTTTGTAGACCTTAGATGGGTCATCACCACTATTGCCACGTCTATATCATTATTATTCATAATCAAAAGTAACATGCAGTTGAAGTAACCATAACAACTCAGGAATCCTAAATGGATGCTGTAAGTAGTCCTTAGAAATGATGCACACTTAGGTCTAAGTGAACAAGAGTCCAAGAATCATCAGGAAAGTAGCCAGCCATTGGATATATACTCAGAAGGGGAATGTCATTGTAGACCCCTGGAAGGGTCTACCCTAGAGGTGAGCGCATAGTGTGACCAGTGGAGGGCTTTTTTTTTTTTTTTTTGTCGTTTTGAGAGAAACACAAGATCTGAACTGAAGTTTATTACTGGACTTCTGATTATTCACAAAGAGTATATGAGCATGTGCACTAAGTGAAGGGACTGGATTTTATGATCACTTTTCTGTAAGGACAATTTACAGTATCCATTTAGGATTGCTGAGTTGTTATGATTATTTCAACTGCATGTTACTTCTGATTATATATGAAATGGTGATATGTCACTATAAACAAGTTGCCTTTCTTTGTGTTTTTGTTGACTTATGAGGGGTCAGCACCGCTATTGCCACATCCAAATAAGTATTATTAAACAAGTGTTTGCATTATATGTAATTATTTGAGCTAGCCGGGTGATAGCACTTCATATTTCTTTGATTAGTGCTATGTTCCAGCAGGGGTACAGAGACTTCCTGCCCCGCTCCCGGAACAAAATTAAATCAGGCTTAGCACTGCTCAAGCATTCACAGGAATCTTTGTAATTTTATGAATGAATACAAGGCTTCCTCTGATTGGTGGAAGGAGTTAATGGTGTCCTGTGGTGTGCCTTCACCCTGCATGTGTCACTTCCTTTCTGAATGATATATGCAGGAAAAGGTGGGACCTCATGGCAATTTTGTCTAGGAAATTATAAGTGAGGCCTCGTACACACGACCGAGAATCTCGTCGTAAAAGAAACATACAGTGGGGATCGAAAGTTTGGGCACCTCAGGTAAAAATGTGTATTAATGTGCATAACAAATCCAAGGAAAGATGGAAAAATCTCCAAAAGGCATCAAATTACAGATTAGACATTCTTACAATATGTCAAAAAAGTTACATTTTATTTCCATCATTTATACTTTCAAAATTACAGAAAACAAAAAAATGGCGTCTGCAAAAGTTTGGGCACCCTGCAGAATTTATAGCATGCACTGCCCCCTTTGCAAAGATGAGACCTGCCAGTGTCATGGATTGTTCTCAATCATCGTCTGGGAAGACCAGGTGATGTCAATCTCAAAGGTTTTAAATGCCCAGACTCATCTGACCTTGCCCCAACAATCAGCACCATGGGTTCTTCTAAGCAGTTGTCTAGAAAACTGAAACTGAAAATAGTTGACGCTCACAAAGCTGGAGAAGGCTATAAGAACATAGCAAAGCGTTTTTAGATGTCAATATCCTCTGTTCGGAATGTAATTAAGAAATGACAGTCATCAGGAACAGTGGAAGTTAAAACAAGATTTGGAAGACCAAGAAAAATATCAGACAGAACAGCTCGCAGGATTGTGAGAAAAGCAATTCAAAACCCACGTTTGACTGCACGATCCCTGATCCCTCCAGAAAGATCTGGCAGACACTGGAGTTGTGGTACACTATTCCACTTGAAAGAGATACTTGTGCAAATATGGTCTTCATGGAAGAGTCATCAGAAGAAAACGTCTTCTACGTACCACCACAAAAATCACCATTTGAACTTTGCAAATGAACATATAGACAAGCCTGATGCATTTTGGAAACAAGTTCTGTGGACCGATGAGGTTAAAATAGAACTTTTTGGCCGAAATGAGCAAAGGTACGTTTGGAGAAGAAAGGGCACAGAATTTAATGAAAAGAACCTCTGTCCAACTGTTAAGCATGGGGGTGGATCAATCATGCTTTGGGGTTGTATTGCCAGTGGCACAGGGAACATTTCACGAGTAGAAGGAAAAATGGATTCAATAAAATTCAGCAAATTTTGGATGGTAACTTGATGCCATCTGTGAAAAAGCTGAAGTTAAAGAGAGGATGGCTTCTACAAATGGATAATGATCCTAAACACACCTCAAAATCCACGGAGGATTACATCAAGAGGCGTTGTGAGGGCTTACCTTGAGCGGAGTCCAATTTGCAGACTTGTGAGCTTACCTTTGCGACCTGATGCGATTCGCACCCTGAGATTGGGACAGAGGGACGGACGCACCGGGAGGCACCGGTACCAGCGGGAAGATGATGGTCAGGTGCGTGGAGCAGGTACAAGCGGATCACCGACTGGAAGTCTGCAGCAGATGAAACAGAAGATAGTCCAGGTACAAAAGTATTTCACCGGTCAGGGCAGGGCTGACAACAGGTCCGGGAGACAAACCGTGGTCAGGGGCTGGAGAAGACAGGGAAAGTCCAAAAGTACAGGCCGGGGTCAAAGGGCAGGAGACAGCAGCAATCTAAGGTACAAAAGCCAAAGGTCAGAAGCCGGGGTCGGTCTTGCAGCAGAAGATCAAATACAGAAACCGTTGGCACGGACAGGAAGATCAGATAACACATACTAAAGGTATAGCAACTAGTATTTGATACTTGCGGTTCTGCTGAGTGTAGTAGTACCAAAGTGATGTAGGAGATGTCTGGAAGTCGCAAGGTGATGCAAGCTATTCCTGTATAGTAAGGATCAGCAGCTATCAAGGTAACAGCAGGTGTTCGACAAACAGGAACCAAAGACAAGTCCGGGGCACAAGCCGTTGGTCAAGGGTTGGAGATGGTAGAGGAAGTCCGAAGGTACAGGCCGGGGTCAAAAGACAGGAGACAGCAGCAATCCGAGGTATAAAGCAAAAGGTCAGAAGCCGGGGTCAGTCTTGGAGCTGAAGATCAAATCAGGAACCGTTGGCTCAGACAGGGAGATCGGATAACAATGAACTGACAAGGCTGTCAGAGTGAGGCAGGGCTTTATACGCTGGATAATTGGGTAAGCTGCCTCAGCTGGACCAGGATAGTCAGGTGCAGATTGCAATGAGATCCAACTAAGGTGATCAGGACATTCAGCACCACCTTAGCTGGAAAGCAAGCAGAAATCCCAAACTGAGAAGTGGCTCAGAGGCAAGGTATTGAAATAGCAAGGGTGAGGTCCTGGGTTCAATCCCACCCAGAGGCACTTGGAGCGCAACCACGCCTCGCCGTCTGCCTGGCACGGCAGGGACCGTGACAGGCGTAAACTTAAGGTTTTGCCATGGCCTTCACAATCTCCTGACCTCAACATAATTGAAAATCTATGGATAGACCTTAAAAGAGCAGTGCGTGACACACAGCCCAGAAATCTCAAAGAATGGGAAGACTTTTGTAAGGAAGAATGGGCAAAGATACCTCAAACAAGAATTGAAACACTTGGCTGGCTACAAAAAGTGTTTACAAGCTGTGATACTTGCCAAAGGGGACAGTACAAGATATTAACTCTGCAGGGTGCCCAAACTTTTGCAGACGCCATTTTTTTGTTTTCTGTAATTTTGAAAGTGTAAATGATGGAAATAAAATTGAACTTTTTTTTACATATTATAAGAATGTCTAATCTGTAATTTTATTTTGGAGATTTTTCCATCTTTCCTTGGCTTCGTTATGCACATTAATACAAATTTTTACCTGGGGTGCCAAAACTTTCGATCCCCACTGTAGTTTTCCTCGACGAGTTTCTTGTCAGGCTCGTCGAGAATCTTGTCAAGCTTTCTTTGCGTACACACTGTCAAGACAAAATCTCGTCGTTCTCAAACACGGTGACATACAACACGTACGACAGCACTATAAAGGGGAAGTTCTATTCCATTGGCGCCACCCTTGGGGCTGCTTTTGCTAATCTCGTGTTAGTAAAAAGTTAGTAAAGTTTGGTGAGAGACGATTCACGCTTTTCGGGTAAGATATAATCATTGCTTGAGATGAGAGGGTTTGCTCCTCAGAAAGACACTGCTATGGGGACTATGGACTCAATTTTACGATTCATTTATTGTAAGGCAAGAACACCAAACCACGACCCAAACACAGACCTTAAGAAAGGGAAAAGTGTAAAAGACATGTTTGCCTAAAAACTGCTCCGCTCTGTGAATGTTATTGAAAATGTTGAAAGCTATAGGAACAACTACTTTACTCCAGTAAAAGACAGTCTGGTTAAGTGACCACGTTGGGTCTGATTTACAGTACTTGATAAAGAGAGCAAGAGAATGTTCTTCTACAATGTGTTGGTGAACTGGGGTATGACGTGTACAATAACAAGTTAACCCTTTGGGTTATGAAGTGAGGATTAATGAGAAGGAGGAGCAGCTTGGGAGAGGGAACAGAGGTGGGTGGTGATGGAGGTTCTATAGGCAGGGTGGGTGGCCTCTCACTTAGTGTACTCTGCTAAATGGCAGGGACCCTATCTTAGGGTCCGCTGCACAACGGTACACTCTTAGGACCTGGGCCTGGAAATCAGTGTGTGCAGCCTTGTGAAGTAAGTGCAGTCTCCTTCATCTGATTACACACAGAAATGCCCAGGGCTGGAAGCAGAATATCCTCTTGTCTTTCTGCTCATGCTAAGCAGGGAAATAGATCTGTGCTGGCATGGTTAGATGGCATAACTCATCTTCTAATCACTTATAGGGCACTGTGCCCAATATAAGCCCATCTGGCAACTCCCTGACTAGCCATAAATTACACGTACATGTAAAAATGAATTCTTATTTGCGCATCCCATCACCATGGCACCCCCTTTTATTTGCTCCCCCCTCCCCCTCTTCATCACCTTTTGTTTTTGTACCCTCTGGGGTGACCCTATACCTCTGTAATTTAGCTTCCTACTATCGACAACTGCTAAGTGTATGTTTGAATCTTCATGGTCAACAACTAATTATTGGAAGTGAGAATTTTTTATTTGGGTATTAGTACTGATGTCATACTAATTTGTTGCTGAGCGACTTCGTTCTATACTGTGTTACCCTGTTAATGTAATAGGATTGTCCCTATGTTTGTTATGACTTGGCACCCCTAGTGCCTTTGTTATATTATATTATATTCTGATGGATACTTTATTTTTCTATACCAATAATAAAAAAAAAAAAAGAATTCTTATAAATCTTTCACACAATAAATTTGGTATGATTTGGTATTTTTTGGTATGTGAAGGGAGCCAGCGCAGTAAGCTTACCACTGAACACAACGGTATTCTATGGTAAATAGCAACTCAAAATGTGTATGTTTCAGCAGAAAGAAAACCTGTCTTGGAAACAAGTAAATAAAGAATGTATAGATAAAGAATATGTAAAAAGAAAATATAGAATGTAGAGTGTGGAGGAGAAGGATATGTTGTTAAATTTTGTAAATAGAATATTGAGTGCAGAGGATATGGAAGTACATATATATATATATATATATATATATATATATATAGTATATATAGATATATCTATATATATATCTATATATATATCTATATATATATATATATATATATATATATATATATATATATATATATATATATATATATATATATATATATATATATATATAGATAGAGAGAGAGAGAGAGAGAGAGAGAGAGAGAAAATATATATATATATATATATATATATATATATATATATATATATATATATACGTGTGTGTGTGTGTGTATATCTATAGATATATATACATATATCTATAGATATATAGATATATATATCTATAGATATATATATCTATATATGTATTATAAGGTATGACACCTAGTGCTGGGGAGGCTCCAGGTGCTCCAAACAATGAACCAACAGCCGATCCCAGAATTGGGGGTGACTTTGCCATCGGCAATATACCTGCTGGGAAAATAAATCAATGCATTTATTTCCTTTAAATAATGTACTGTATACATAAATATAAATACTCAAAATACAATTATCAATATACTGCACAGTGTACAGTATATGCACTTTTTTGTTTTATATTTAGAATTTTTAATTTCACATTTTCACAAGAATGTATAGTTCTCTGATACTGAAGACCCTGAGTCATGAAACGTTCTCTCTGCAATTTAAAACATTATATTATCCATCAGTTTTAATGACGATATGATATAAAATGTATCGAACAAACAAAAAAGAGAGACTACAACACTCCCTGCCTAGACCTTGAGTATATTAAAACACAAAAGCAGAAAATGTTTACCCTCCTTATGTCACTGCCATAGATTAAATCGGTAAAGAAAATTAAAGGGGAGCTACATACAATACAATTTCATTATTATTTATTTATCATAAAATCAGTCCTAAAATCTTAAGAATGCTAAATAATGCACCATTAATGTTTAGATTTTACAAAAAATATCATACGCTATTATGGTTGCGCAAGTTTTATAAACATGAAAAAAATATTTATATTAATCAGATCCTGGACTAGCATATACAGTACTAGCAGTAAAAAAATCTTAGTCGTTCACCAAACAAAATGTATATATTTAGGCCCAGATTCACAGAGCAATTACGCCTGTCTAACTGGTGTTAGACAGGAGTAATTTCAAATTTCGCGCGCCGTATCACTAGTTTGACTCCTCAAACCTTGATACGGCGGCTTCGGGCTTCGATCTGAGAGGCTTACGTCTTCGTAAGCCTTCGGATCTACGCTGCGATATTTTTGCGGCCGCTGGGAGGAGTTCGCGTCGTTTTGATGCGTCGGGATATGCAAATGTGTTTTTACGGCGATCCACGAAGATACGAGCGGTCTTCGCAATCGCTTACGTCTGTTTTTTTTTATGTACTGTTAGACCAGCTTTTTGCTGGTCTAACGGTGCGTAGCCCATGTTAAGTATGGCCGCCGTTCCCGCGTCAAATTACATTTTTTTTTTTTTTTTTTACGTAACTCGTTCGGGAATAGAAATGTCCGTAAACGACGTTACTCAAACAACGAATGACGTAACGACGTGATTTCGCGCAATGCACGGCGGGAAATTTGCTAACGGAGCATGCGCAGTTCGATCGCCGCGGAAACGCGCCTATTTTAAATCCTTCACGCCCCCTACTCGTGTAGATGGATTGCGACGGGAGAAATACACTACGCCGCCGTCGTTTACTGGACAAAATCTACCTGGATTCCACGTAGAGCCAGGTAAAAAACGGCGGCGTAGTGTATTTCTGATACGCTACGAGAATCCAATTCTCTCTGAATCTGGGCCTTAATCTTAAATAGAAAAACCCTATGAAAGTCCACAAACTCTTAGGCCTCGTACACATGATCAAATCTGTCTGCTGGAAACGGTCTGCTAGACCGTCCCAGAAGACAGATTCGATCGTGTGTACGGGCGAACAGACGGATTTGGCCACCCGACAGATTGGAAAGCATGCTTACCAATCCGTCGGCTGGGAACCCGTCCGCCCGACATGTCTGCTGGTTAGTACGCTAACCAGCAGACATTTCTTCTCGCACCGGCGCCGAATGGTTTCGACGCATGCGCGGAAGTGTTTTACTTCCTGGTGCGGTGACGTGGCGGCGTCAACGTCACCACCACGTCACCGCCACGTCAGCGCGCTGTCTGCTGGCGGGGATTTTGGTTTGCTCGTGTGTACACGCGAGCAAACCAAAATCCAAGCAGACAGATTTGTTCAAATCGGTCGGTCCGACCGATTTGAACAAATAGATTGCCTCGTGTGTACGAGGCCTTAATGTATCATCCATATAAAAAAAAAAAGATGCTCATTGTACTGTATACATTTAACATAGAGAGAATGTGCAACGCAATACAAAATAATACAGATAACATTTACCGTAACTGTGTTTAACTGTGTATAATTCATCTAGAGTTACACTTCGATCCTCCCCCTATTTAAATAAGGGAACCTTAAGGTGTGGCAGCCATGGCTGGATGTCTCTAAGGACTTTTGGGGGGGTGTTCTCTCCTCCCAACCCGCCAACTAATTTGTTACTGTGGAGATAAACTAGATCCTAACTGCATTGTATGCCTATTTTGGTATTTTTGTCGTGCTACTGTCTTACGGTCGCTGTATGTGTGATTGCATGCGTGTGTTTTGAGTGCTGTGGTGTGTTTGTGTGTGTGGATGTCTGGGGGTTTTCTTTTGTACTGGTCGGACTACTGTTGGTCTGGCTATTTAAGGTTTTCCAATATAGCCGTCTGTGCTATTGTGTTATATTGGCTGCCTTTTGCCACCTTTTGTTTGTTTGTATGCTTAATATATAAAAAAAAGCTAAAATAAACACCTTTAAAAAAAAAGAAGGGAACCTTGCTAAAAGTGTTGAAATTTGTACGCAAGGGATTCCTCCAAACATGTGATCAGTCTGCAGTAGACGTGTGCAGTGGTTTGTTACTGGTCGAAATCTAGACAAAATGTTCGTTATTCGGAGATTTGGATTTCAAACAATCCAAAATAAATAACGAAACAACAAAATGTATTTGTATTCATCCATTTCATTTTGACTTTATGTTAACACTTGAAGCATTCGAAAATAGTAAAGACATAATGAATGATCCAAATTGATTAGGATCCATTTAATTTCATGTTATATTAACATTTTTCTTTATTCGAAAAAAAAGAAAAGAAAAATGCACTGCATATGAAATGGAAACATATTGCTATAAATACAGGAAGGATAAAAGTGAAAGAAGATGACGATTCTTAGTTTGGGTTGGATGGATGTGGATCCATCAGAATCTCCGAATCATAACATAGCAAACTGAACAAAAATCTTTTTGGATTAATTTGTTACATTATGATTCAAACTGAATATACAAAACAACAAATTCCAAAAATGAATCATTCTAACATAACGAATATGCAAAATGAAATAATTAACTTAACAAAGCAAAACAAATGTTCCCATTGTGCACAACTGTAGTCTGCAGATCAATGAATTGTAAAATGTGATACAGATGGCCAAGTCTCCTATACATTGGAAAGCTCTGTAGTCAATCCTGGCTTGCATACTATGGGGTTTGTATACTCTATGATGTCTACCGTGCAAGAGAATTTTCACTTTGAACAATAATTTTTTCTTAGTTTAAGGAAAGTGTGTACATTTTACATTTACATTATGGGCATGATTATCCAGCGATAACTTTGTCATACTAGTTTTACTAGGGGGGGCAAACTAGGTCCTACTATTAAAAAACTTGTCTTGCATGCACTAGCAAGTAACATGCTGATAGGGGGAGATAGCAGATTGAGAGATGTGCTTGTAAGGCCGCGTACACACGAGGGGATATGTCCGCTGAAAACGGTCCGATGGACCGTTTCAGCAGACATCTCCGCTCGTGTGTATGGGCTAGCGGACAGATTTCTCCACCCGACAGATTTCAAAGCATGCTTTGAAATCTATCCGGTGGGAATCTGTCCGCCCGACATGTCTGCTGGTTAGTACACTTACCAGCAGACATGTCGGCCCCCACCGCCGCCGCGCCGCTGCCGAATGGATTCGGCGCATGCGCGGAAGTGTTTTACTTCCTGGTGCGGTGACGTGGCGGTGACGCGGCGGCGTCAACGTCACCGCCGCGTCACCGCCACGTCACCGCGCCGTCCGGCGGCGGGGAATTTGATCCGATGGTGTGTACACGCCATCGGATCAAACTCCCGATCGGACATATCCGATGGAAATGGTCCGCGGACCGTTTTCATCGGATATATCCGATCGTGTGTACGCCGCCTAAGTCTGTTGCTTCAACTTTCACTGTCCAATCACATGTTGGGGAGGAACATGACCTGTAAGGCCGCGTACACATGATCAAATCTATCTGCTGGAAACGGTCTGACAGACCGTCTCAGCAGACAGATTCGATCGTGTGTACGGGCGAGCATACGGATTTGTCCAGCAGACAGATTTTAAAGCATGCTTTAAAATCTGTCTGCTGGGAACCCGTCGGACCGATATGTCTGCTGGTTAGTACGCTAACCAGCGGACACATCTGCCCGAACATGCGTCGAATGGATTCGACGCATGCGTGGAAGTGTTTTACTTCCTGGTGCCGTGACGTGGCGGCGTCAAAGTCACCGGCACGTCACTGCGCAGTCTGCCGGCGGGGATTTTGGTTTGATCGTGTGCACAGCGATCAAACCAAAACAGCCAGCAGACATATCTGTTCAAAGCGGTCTGTCAGACCGATTTGAACAGATATATTTGGTCGTGTGTACGCAGCCTAAGTATTACTGATTTGTAGTAGAGAAAGCCCGTTGTCCTCTGACACCAGATAGGACTGTATTGTGCCAGAAAGCATTTCAGGATAGACAGGACTACAATTTTTGTTAGCACCCTATCCTGACTAAACATGTGCAAGATATATTGGTACAGTCAATATATAGAATATTAAGAATTAAAGGAGGATATATTGGTACAGTCAGTATATAGAATGTAGAGTGTGGATGAGGAGGATAGATCAGTACAGTCAGTATATAGAATGTAGAGTGTGGAGGAGGAGGAGGAGGATATGTCAGTACAGTCAGTATATAGAATGTAGAGTGTGGAGGAGGAGGAGGAGGAGGATAGATCAGTACAGTCAGTATACAGAATGTAGAGTGTGGAGGAGGAGAAGGGGGCTATATCAGTACAGTCATCATATAGAATGTAGAGTGTGGAGGACGATATATCAGTACAGTCAGTATACAGAATGTAGAGTGTGGAGGAGGATATATCGGTACAGTCAGTATATAGGATATAGCGTGTGGAGGAGGAGGAGGCGGATATATCAGTACAGTCAGTATATAGAATGTAGAATGTAGAGTGTGGAGGAGGAGGAGGAGGATATATCAGTAGAGTCAGTATATAGAATGTAGAATGTAGAGTGTGGAGGATATATCAGTAGAGTCAGTATATAGAATGTAGAGTGTGGAGGATATATCAGTACAGTCAGTATATAGAATGTAGAGTGTGGAGGAGGAGGATAGATCAGTGCAGTCAGTCTATAGAATGTAGAGTGCAGTGGAGGAGGAGGATGTATCAGTAGAATGTAGAGTGTGGAGGAGGAGGAGGATATATCAGTACAGTCAGTATATAGAATGTAGAGTGTAGAGGAGGATATATCAGTACAGTCAGTATATAGAATGTAGATTGTGGAGGAGGGGGATATATCAGTAGAGTCAGTATATAGAATGTAGAGTGTGGAGGAGGAGGATAGATCGGTACAGTCAGTATATAGAATGTAGAGTGCAGTGGAGGAGGAGGATATATCAGTAGAATGCAGAGTGTGGAAGATATATAATTACGGTTGTGATATGCACTTTAAGACACCTGATTTTGCAACTGGTCGGGCACCTGACTTGCTCATCATTGGCCGTCTTCCTGCCAAACAAAGATGCCAATACATTCATAATATGAAAACATTGTACACCCAAATCTTCATACTGTCGCCTCAATGTAAATTTTCTATACCTTAAATATATCAACTTTATATATCTCCCACATTACCAATATATACGTATATATTTGTATTTGATAGTAAAAGTTGTGTGACGGTGTTGCTGTGATTTACTAAAACAGAGGATCAAGTAAAAATAAAAAATGATATGTTTGATTATGATTTAACAGAACTGTTTTAGTCTTTTAGCACTGTATTTCTTTTTGCTTCACTTTATAAAATAAAATGCCACACATTATTTTCTATACGTTTGTCACTTTACCTGATTGATGTGGAATTATGAATTTTCCTGCATGCAATGAATAGTTTTCTTTTGCTGGCTTCGGTTCTTCATAAAATTGGTATTTTCCTTGCAAATTGAACATACTCTAATTCTCTAGTAAATCAACTGACTCTGATTTCCTAAATGATTTCCACTTTGCAAAGTGAAAATCAATGTCTCTTAGTGAATGAGGTAAAACAAGTGAAAACACACTTTCCAATTCATCCCAATTACTGTATGTGCAAGGAAATATAAAACAAGATTTTTGTTTGCACATGAATGAATGTGGGCCGATTCCAATTATCCAGTCATGCAGAAGTATAAATCCTATTGTTTTTATTTTATTTGTACATTATTGGATATTCTTTTCAAAATGAATTTTTAATTTGCTTTACCTCATGCGCTTTGCAAAGTGAAAACGTGATACTTATTTCTTTAGTAAATCATTCACAATGTCTTGATTTAATGTAATGGATAATTTCTATTGGCATCATAAACTGAGCCGGACAGCTAAATATACAGTTTACACATATGTGGCCTGTCCAATCTACCAAAGGATTTAATTCTGCCTGGCCACTTGCAAGTCATATATTTAGCCTGTCACAGCTCATGGCCATGATAAGGGAGTTATTACTAGTAGAAGACAAAACACAGAGCACAATGACAGAGTGTACAGCAGCCTTTCCAAACCAGTTTTCCAAAGAACCCCAAGGTTCCTCCAGAGGTTGCTAGGGGTTAATTGAACAATGAGCAACTTCTGCCTCTCAGATGAATAACCACTGACACCAATGATCTTTTTAGCCATCTGTACAGGACAATTCTTCCTAATGACCACAATTTTCAGAAGAAGTGACCTTCACACCAATGTCCTTTGAAATTTAGGTATAGGATTATTAGAGGGGTTTCCTGGACCCGTATACATATTTTAATGGTTCCTCAATGTTAAAAAGGATGAGAAAGGCTGATGTAGAATAGGATAGCATAGAATAGAACAATACATATAGGTTTATTTTATAATGAATTGAAAAAAAAAACACACATGTATACAACCATTCTCTTAATATCAGGTCTTTGTATCAGTGATCCAAATAAAAGTCTATAACTGCCAGCATCTGTTGTTCCAATTTGTGCATAAATAGGCACTGTCCATCATGACAGACTACAAAAAATTCCCTAGTACTAAAGTCTTCCTCATTAGATGCCAAGACATTTCAAGGATCTGGCCCCTTTCCTCACAGCAACCAATGTACGGTCATGTAAAAAAAGTACACCCCATTAAAATCATTGATTTTTTTCATTCTAGTTGAACAGACAGACATTAGATCTTCATTCAAAAAGTGCCTAATGATAAAGATGATATAAAAACCCCAAAACGGTCCAAAGTGACAAAACGAGTTGGAACGTGGGTACACGGCAACGCTAAGATGGTGACTCCACATGTACAAAGGAAGCAACGAGGAGATCGCACCACTGAGTCACCTGACATGTATGGAATTTTAAAAGAGAGGGGAGTTTTTGGGACTTTGAACGAGATGCGTTTTTAAGCAAACAGTAAGGCCGCGTACACACGGCAGAGATCCTCGACGGGCAGAACACATCGTTCTGCCCGTCGAGGCTCTCTGCCGGCCGTCAGATTCGGCGACCCGCCCGTCGGGAATGGCAACCAGCCATTCTTCCAGGCGGGCCGTCGAGCAAATAGAGAGCGTGCTCTCTATTTCTGCTCGACGGGCTTCCCGACGGGAAGCTCGCCGACACCGTACACACGGCCGAGGTCCTCGCTGGAATGCACATTCCAGCGAGGTTCTCGCTGGTTTTCAGCGAGAACCTCGGCCGTGTGTACGCCGCCTAAGTGTAAATAGGGTTGGAGATGTGTTTGTGATACCCTTATAAATGTATGCGTTTTTTCCAGTGCCCTTTACTACCATACCAATTATAGGTAGGGGCAATGACACACCCCCAGTCACCTGCCCTCTATCTACTCATCAGCATTTATATGCCTCTACTGAGGAGACTTTAAAAGTTTAGTTAGGACTGCAGAATGGTTGTGTGTAATGATGGTGTGTAGGCAGATCAGTCCATCAGTCAGCTTCGGACCTTTCTCATCGCATGGACCGATCGTGTGTACGCGGCCTTAGGGATCACAGAATTGCACAAATCATTAAACAAACCCTAGCAATAAAATAAAAAAAGGGAATGACCCTGTTGAAAAGTTTACACACTCTTCATTTCTAGTAACGTGATTTGCTCCCTTTAGTATCACTGACAAATTGCAGGCTCCTCTGTAAATGACCCCCTTTATTATCTTATGTTGCAAAGTTTACAATTGTCTCGGTGCATAGCTTTAATTTCCTATAAATTCTTTGGTTTGCAAATGGCGTCGCCATTCAGACACAAACGGGGAGGAAAACAGGTCTCCTTCGTTGACCTGGCTTTAGGCCTCTGCCACAGAGGACCCCCCGCAGGCGACGCGAAAAAGAACCCGACACATGACCTGACTCCCAGATATATCCTCTCCCAGCATGTCCAGTGAGAGAAAACCCTCTCCAATTGGCTGCTGAGGAAAAATCCATCTGCCAGAAATCCCTCTGGCTCCCACTGCCGGCCAGGGATGGATTCACATCCCCAGAATGCAGTCCGAGCCAGTGGATCTTTTTCGGAACGATACAGGTTACAAACCTAAAAAATCGTGACCGGGGAGCAAAGTAACTCTCCCAATCCAACTAACTTCTTTTTTTTTTTTGCTAGCGCAATACCCATGCTAAAGGCAAGGGGGCACTACATAAACCATCTGCCATTACTCAAGATGGCCATGGCTAGAAATGCTAGGGGTGATCAAAGTGATTTCTCAACAAAAGAAAGCATTGAGACATGAGTCATGCTTTGAATATGAAAATTAATTCAATGAATTTACAATTTAGTTCTGCTTTAATCCACGGTCAGTGGTAAAGAAAATACACCAGTGTAAAACTGAGCATATATTAAATAACAGCAAAGACTCCGCAGGTGATTTGACAATAGACAGGTTTTACTAAGAACTATTGGCACCACCAACTATACTTTGACCCTTTAATATGACTCCGGTTCAGGAAATTCTTCATTTTACTTGTCCCAGTCACCCAGTAATGTTATAAACCTGTTGATATTATATCAGGATGTCGAAGTTTATATAACTTTAATAAAAATTGCAGCAGATTAAAGCAAAGTGTCCACAGGTGGACAATGCACATGGGAAAACAGCATCAATTCTTCAATATGCAACCTTGTCAGCCAACAATGAGAACCAACAAAAAAATCACAATAACTAAAATATGCACAAAACCGATTACAAAAAAACTCAAAGAAGCTTTAAAGCTGAATTCTGGAATAAGTGATTATTTCTAAATATAAAAGACATATTAGTTCCTACTTGAATCTTGGTGTGCTTTTTATATTTTTTACATTTGTTCATGCCATATTGAAATGCATACAATTACCGTACACTGAGATCTGCTGTTACATAACATACACAAAAAATAAACATGGGATCACCTACCTGAATGTCACCCACTTACAGGCTGGGCAGCACATGAGAGATTCATACTCACCCAGAGCATCTGAGATTCTTTCATGCATAATTAATATGGCAAAAGGCAGCAGCAGCCACTCAACCAAGACACACTAACCTGCATGTAATGGCCAACTATGGAGTCAGAATCAGAATCACTTACTTTGTGTTTTGCAGGTGATTGGAGCAAAAATCTTCCAGGTACTGAGCAGATAGAGATTTATATCCTGCAAAGTTAAAGTACAGCATCAGTCAAAAGAGAAAAATAAGACAAAGACTAATTTCAATTTTTTTCTCATTTACGATCTTATGGTGGGTGTAAATGCATGTCACAGCAAGACTGATCTTCTTGGCTTTCTTAATAAAACCTTTGATAATGATGAATATGGCTACACCATATAATTAGAACCAAATAGCGTAAACAATGCCTTTTTCACCTGAATGATGTTCTGAATATCCTTCTTCTTCTCAGGGTACGAATGCCACCACCAGGGGCTCCTACCAAAATTGTCTTCCCAGTCATCTTCCCGTGGCTGCGGTTTGCTACACAAACTGTAATCCAACGAGTCTGACCGTATGTAAGTGCGCTTGGGAATGACAAGTTTCTGAAACTGTAAGAACAGAAGGCATGGGATAGTGAGTACCAAGTTATTGAATTTGCCGTCTGTGTCCTTGATGAAAAATTGCCCTTTAGTTCCTGGCCAAACGGAAACCCTGTGTGTGTCACCAACACAAGAAGTGAGGGGTGGTCTGCAGCCTGTGAAAAGTGTTATAACCCTTTTCCTCACATTATGCAGCTACATAGCAAAGCAGGGTGGGGCAGTCAAGATGAGGATGTGATTTACATTTTTTTTTATAACTTGTCATTTTTATTGAGAAAAGAAAAATAGGTTTACATATGGTAAAGTAATTTTACATATAATGCAGTAAGAATCTAACAGGTATGTTTTCTGTTTCAGTACTTATTAAGATAAAGAAAGTCATATTATTCATTATACAGGACATCATAATGGTATGGATCACTTTAGAATATGCAAAAGGGGTTCAAACATTTAAACATAGACATGAACATTAATTTGGGGTAAAGAACCCTAAAGTCAACATGAGAAATAAGATAAGGGATGAGTAATACGATAGGTACAGTTTAGATAGGGTAATGATAAACACGCATCTAGTAGCCTAAAATCCCAGGGCAGAAGAAAACTGAGAGAGGGCCTTATAAGAGGAGAGAATAAGACATATGGTATTGTGCTTTACATTTTTTTACAGTATCTTGGTTCCTCAGCTATAGGTTAAGCTTGTCCAAAGTTGACCAGCTTGATGAATTCTACAACCTGGTCTAACGTTAGAACATAACATAGGGTACCTTGCTCTCGGTTAGCTCATCCTCCGGTTTCATCAGGGCCACACTTTTGTCCACACCGCGCACTGCACAATAAGAACCACCATCGGCTTGGAGTTGCATGTTAACATTTGATTTGGGCAACACTTTTGTCTCAGAGAACTTCAAGGTGACCTGTGTGGTGGAAATTTGAAGATGTATTTAATATGTATTGTTGCCATATTGGCACCCAGTCTTGACACTTCCCCAACCCGCTCTAATTAGAACTGATTGGGGCAGTCTGAGGCTGGTTGAGATGCACTTCCTGATTTGGAGAAGGGTGTTTGAAGAGTGAGTGTCGCCGGCGCAAGGGCCCCTGTGTGATGCACAGATATTCGCCTGTGTGACACATCACTCTGCAGGCACACTATTGGTTTAGCGGATGTGTGCTTTTGTCATCTCTGTCTGATCATTATGAGTATGATGGTATGAGCATACAGCTGCATAAAGGCTCCCCTTATCAGGAACTGTGTTCATTAAGTTATTGTATTATTTCTGTATCATATTGTGTTATTGTACTATTATATTGTGTTATTACTGTAATGAATCCCTGTTAGAAGGGTTTATCTGTGCTGTGACATCACTTCCTGTAGAGGAGGTCACATGCTGTGACATGACTTCCTGTGGTCACATGCTGTGATCTTGTCCAATCAGAGGTGGTCTGTGAAATCGATTGTCTTAATAAAACTGCCTGTAGAGGGCGTCGGCAGCAGAGATGCTGGGGAGCGATGAATGAGAGCAAGCTGTTGTAATGTCTCTTGATTGGTATGGATGGGCATGGAATGTATGGTGAGTAAATCTTTTAGCTTAAACATGGCATTATTTCATTTAAGATCGGGGATGTGCTTTAGAGCACATGGCAAGATGGCGGTGTACTTTGCACACCCCCGGATTGCCACTACACCTGAAACACAAAAAGCAGTAAGCGGTGGGGCGTAGTAAATTATCGCCTCTGAAAACTTACAGTTTAAAGCTGACCTATTATTAAATTCACACTTCCTGTCATGAAAACCAAGTTCTTGCCTGTGCTCAAAGAACTGTGCATATGTGAAGAACGGACCACAGAACTTTGCATGAACGTTCAAATTGACTGTGGCACCCAGTAGCCTATTTAAAGCACTGCAGAACTTAAGATCATTGTTGAGTGGTCCACAGATCCTGTGACCCATGACCAGACCATGATTCTTCCTGTGCTTTACCCAGTTTGCCTTCTGACTACACCTAATCTTATTCCCTTTGGTACCTGGCCTCCGGCTTGTTGTTTGACTCTACACCTTGTTTATCCCTTCGGCTAATCTTTTACCCATGGGATACTGACCTACTGTAGGCATTGCTTCTGTTTATCCAGGACACCCAGGAACAGGTTAGTTTATTTACTGGGACTTTTATTGAAAACCTCACTCAATATATCTTAATGATTTTGTGTGCTGGGGAGTAATTGAAGTTCCTTTGCTCCTCAGATCTATACCTGCACCAATGATATTAATTTCCTACTAATGCAGATCATTGAATGCTATTCCATGCCTGTTTTTTGTTAAGTTTTACTGCAATGTGGCCTGCTTTTGGTCAAATTCGTTATGAGTTGAATACTAATGAATGGTGACTGCTGTATTATCAGGTTCATATAGGTTCTAGCTGATCTCCTGTTTGTCATCTGGAAGTTTTATATACAGTCCAATCAATCACTGACCCTCGTCCTGAATCGTTTGATTTAGGTATTTGAACTATTGTATGTTTTTGTCTATATTGCCATAATATATGATATTTTGCCGCAAATATTTATTTGTGGTTTGTATATCTATATTATATAATAGGCAGGGCTTTTATTCAGAGGGAACTTGGTGGAACTCAGTTCCACCACCTCTGGCTCAGACCCTTGGGGGGCCTGTTCACCACAATCACTTGTAAACACAGAAGTCCGGTTTCTGTGTTTACAAGTGACAACTCTGCACTCTGTGTGTAACTCCTCCCCGAACTCTGCACTCTGTATGTAATGCAATCCTTGTATTTAATGCCCCTTTAAGACCCTTCTACTGTTTGTATCATTTGACTAACCACATCCACTATTTGATGTGATTTGGAGGGTGCTTGTGGGTTAAGGAGTTTTGGGGGGTCTTAGTTGAGTTCCAGAACCTATTGTTTGAGAAAAAAAGCCCTGATAATAGGAGGGCGGCTCCATATATTTTTTGGGGGAAAAAATGGTCACCCTGATGTAGTGACAATGTAGATATGCTGGCATTGTGAGTACCTTGTCAAGATGATATTATATTACCCTGCATATCTTTATGGGTGCTCATTCTTCTTATTTTTTCCTCTTATATTGGGCAATCAGATATTTTCTGATTGTCTTGATCTAGGGAGTGTCACACTGATCCGATTGTGCCTGGGTAGCGTACGGCATGCCACACATGGGAGGGCTCTCTCTGGCCTCTGCTATGTGATTGGCACCTCATATATGTTGGAAATGCAAATTTAGACCAGAAAGACAGACTTTAGGCAGCACACTAAAATCCGTCTTTCTAGTCTAAATTTACATTTCCAATATATTGGGACGTTGGCAAACATACATTGGTGCATCCACAGTGTCACCCTGTGAAGATGCACATTTAAGCAATTTCTTTGAAAACCTCATATACACTGTCCCCATATCACCTATGGGGCTTACATTACTATTTATGATTTTTCTACATCTGTCATTGGTTTGAAATTCTGATACTGTTTTTTTTTTCCCATGCAGCATGCAGACTGCAGAATCCCTTTGCCTGCAGTCAATGGAAATAGGTCCTGAAGAAGCAACAGCGAAACATTGACCTTTTTTGACTCAGCAGTTAAAGGGAAGATATACATACTTATATATCTATGGTTATACAAATGAGAGCTTCATTTTCTTGTGTTTTATTCTATCTATTTTTATTCACTTTGTAACATTAAATAAATCTATTTATTTTTGTAAAACTATACAGTGTTCCTTTCTGGTATCGGTAAAGTCCGCTCAAATGTCCAAAAACTATTTTCTAACAGTTTTTAGTGGATGTGGTACCCCCATAGCTAACTTTCTTTAAACTGTAGAGTTTATATTGCTTTTAACCACTTGCCGACCAGCTGCCGTCATTCTATGGCGGCAGGTCGGCTCTGCTGGGCGAGAGCCCGTAGCTCTACGTCAGCTACATTTTTGGCCACTAGGGTACGATCGCCACCGGGAACGCGCGATCGCTCGTTACAGAGCAAGGAACGGGAGCTATGTGTGTAGCGGGGGAAACGCTGATTTTCTGTTCGTACAATGTATAAACAGAAGATCAGTGATTTCCCTCAGTCAGTCCCCCCCCCATACAGTTAGAACACACCCAGGAACACACTTAACCCCTTCCCTGCCCCCTAGTGTTAACCCCTTCATTGCCAATGGCATTTTTATAGTAATACAATGCATTTTTATAGCATTGATCGCTAAAAAAATGCCAATGGTCCCAAAAATGTGTCCAAAAGTGTCCGCCATAAGGTCGCAGTACTGAAAAAAACGCTGATATCCGCCATTACTAGTAAGAAAAAAATATTAATAAAAATGCCATAAAACTAACCCCTATTTTGTAAACGCTATAACTTTTGCGCAAACCAATCAAACGCTTATTGTGATTTTTTTTTACAAAAAATATGTAGAAGAATACTTATCGCTCTAAACTGAGGGAAAAAAATGTTTTTTATATATATTTTTGGGGGATATTTATTATAGCAAAAAGTAAAAAATATTGAATTTTGTTTCAGAATTGTCGCTCTATTTTTGTTTATAGCGCAAAAAATAAAATAAAAATAAATACCACTAAAAGAAAGCTCTATTTGTGGGGAAAAAAGGACGCCAATTTTGTTTGGGAGCCACGTCGCACGACCGCGCAATTGTCAGTTAAAGCAACGCAGTGCCGAATCACAAAAAGTGCTCTGGTCAGGAAGGGGGTAAATCCTTCCGGGGCTGAAGTGGTTAATCAAGGCTAAGAACTGTTTCTTAGGCAGAGGTTTCATACTCCCTCATAACAGTAAGCTCCAGTTATTACCTGAGGACCCAGATTGAGCAAGGAAGCAGAGGGGGAATGTGACAAGGGTATCAGCAAGTGAAGGAGGGGTTCTTACGAAAGGACCTGTCACTTTTCCCATTCCATTTAGGCGGTGTAGTGTGCTTAAATTGAAGACCAAGATCAAAACCAGTTTTGGTGACACTCACAGCATGTTTTAGGCATGGCGTCACTTGGGCAGTTCTAGTGTCAGCAGCGACTGTGCCGGAGTCAGAAACCATGAAAGCCAGTATATTTCCAGATGGAGATATATCTCTAATAGGGAGAGAGAGTTCTATCGAGCCAGAGCGAGCTGCAAAATGGGAGACCAGAAAGAGTTGTGAGTATAAAAAAAAAATGAAGATAAGTCCAAAAATTCTGAGTCCAGTAAAGGGAACTTACCGTCACCCTTTGACCTTTCAACGTTCTTCTGACCTTGTTGTACTATTTTACCCTCCAACGTAACCTGAAATAGAGAAGAGAGACGTCTGTGAATAGTTAGAATAGTTAGTGCTCGGTGTATTAATAATTGGAAAGGTGCAGTACCGGAAGTTCCCCAACTGTCAGTTTTGTTATACTGTAGAAGAAAACAATTAAATCTGCTTCTACGAATTCAGAAAACCACAATTGGCAGGCTTTTACACTTCAGTTAACCTTTTTGTCTGAGGATAAATGTATGGTTATCACACTCATGCAATCTTTTTTCTGGGCACAGTGGACTTGTGTTTTTTTTTTTCCAACTTTATTATGTAACTTAATGTTGACTGACTTACTATCTCTGCTGGAGAAAAAGCTACACTGCTTCCCCTAGTGCAGTGTTTCTCAACTCCAGTCCTCAAGCCCCCCCAACAGGTCTGGTTTTCAGGATTTCCATTATTTTGCACAGGTGATTTGAGCAGTTTCACTGCCTTAGTAATTCCCACAGCCTTTTCATCTGAGGGAAATCCTGAAAACATGACCTGTTGGGGGGGCTTGAGGACTGGAGTTGAGAAACACTGCCCTAGCGAAACACGTTGACATCAGCGTCACATGACGCAACCCTCAGCAAGCCCAGCTGTAACCAGGATCAGGAGCTGTGACATGGCGGTGGTAGTTACCTCAATAGGCGATGGACACAGTGGTTCCATTTATTCCTTTGCCAACAGGAGTCTGCTGACATTGTGCAAAAGATTTTGGATTAAACCATTAGAGGGAGTCTCAGGAAGGGGTGCCTGGTCAATGGAAGCGGTAATGTACCCTCTATCAATACATCTACCTAGACATGTGTGATCAAGCCTACTTAATGCTATCTGAGCACAGGACACTTAATGGGGGTCCACCACAGAGGCCTAATGCACCACAGCCTGTTGGAATATATCCTCCATGTCTCACACATACTGCACAATGTGATAAGCCTAGTAGAAGTAGTATACATTATCAGCACTTATGTCGCGGCTTGTCTTTTTAGTTGCTTAATTTCCATTGTAGCTGTGGGTCATCCATTATTCCAGGAACAGTATACTTTACCATTACAACACAGCCCATAGGAAGTAACAGTGAAAAATGTGGTAATACTGTGCTGTCTAGGTGATGATAAATGTATAAAATAAAATAATGCAAGCAGCTTAAAATGTGAGATACCCACAAACAGACTAGTACAATGGAAAACAAGCTGCGCAACTCATGTGAACTCTATAGTGATGATAACACAAAGTGATAAAGTACCATTGAATTTACATGGAACAAGAAATTAGCCCCATGAATGAGATGATGAATCCCATAAGTGACAAAAATATAAAGTCAGAGGTAAAAAGTCTATAGTTCAAACACATAAAACCATGAAAAAATGCGTCTGATGATATATAGGGTAGTGGCGTACTGACGTCTTAAACCGCATACTGTGTCCCGGAGTGAACGGGTTGTGCTAGCCGGCCGGCTATATTTTCACAAGCGATTTTTATCTGCATTTTTTTAAGTGTGATTTTAATTTTCTAATAAATTTGTTATATGGGTTCACACTATATGGCTTTTTTCCTTCTCCACATTCAAACTACACCAATCATCGGTCTACTGTGAGAGAAGTCTTGGCTTCAGGATATCCTGCCACGCAAACCCCTTGGCTGGGAAGTAAGCCATCTGCTGTCAGAAGATCTCTGGTTGGGATCTTCACCTCTGGTAAGGAGCATTGTGATTGAAAGGTGGAGGTGTCCTGTCTATTTATGCACTATTCTGAGGTTTTCTTGCATTTCATGTCACTATCTGCTTGAAGGAGAAAGATATTTTACGAATATCATCAGACGCATTTTTACATGGTTTTATGTGTTTGAACTATAGACTTTTTACTAGGGTTGTCCCGATGCCTCTTTTTTAGGACCGAGTACAATTACCGATATTTTTTTCCATGTACTCGCCGATACCGAATACCGATACTTTTTTAATGTGTCCCCAAATGCAGCCATGTCCCCCACATATTGAAGCCATGTCCCCCCACATATTGCAGCCATGTCTCCCACATATTGCAGCCATGTCATGTCCCCCACATATTGCATCCATGTCCTGTCCCCCACATATTGCAGCCATGTCAGGTCCCCCACATATTGCAGCCATGTCATGTCCCCCACATATTGCAGCCATGTCATGTCCCCCACATATTGCATCCATGTCATGTCCCCCACATATTGCATCCATGTCATGTCCCCCACATATTGCAGCCATGTCATGTCCCCCACATATTGCAGCCATGTCATGTCCTCCACATATTGCAGTCATGTCATGTCCCCCACATATTGCAGCCATGTCATGTCCCCCATAAATGCAGCCATGTCATGTCCCCCACATATTGCAGCCATGTCCTGTGCCCCCACACATTGCAGCCATGCCCCTTATACCTGGCACGGCCGCTGCTGCGGCCGGTGCAGTGTCATTCTGAGGGTTAATCCCCGTGCAAGATACAGCGGGCATTACAAGCCACGCCATCTATAGAAACTCCCCTTCTCTGGATTGGATGGATCTGTCCAATCGCGAGCAAGGGGGAGTGTCTATACACACGGATCCGTGCATAGACACTCCCCCTTGCTCGCGATTGGACAGATCTGTCCAATCCAGAGAAGGGGGGTGTCTATAGATGGCGTGGCGGGCATTACAAGTATACAAACGAAAACTTATAATGCCCGCTGTATTGCACGGCGATTATCGCAGCGGTATGCGACGGCGGGGGGGGGGGGTATGATAAGTATTCTATTTAAGCATCGGGAGTATTTGCGCGAGTACAAGTATCGGGACAACCCTACTTTTTACCTCTGACTTATATTTTTGTCACTTATGGGATTCATCATCTCATTCATGGTGCTAATTTCTTGTTCCATGTAAATTCAATGGTACTTTATCACTTTGCGTTATCATCACTATAGAGTTCACATGAGTTGCACAGCTTGTTTTCCATAGGAAGTAACAGGCCTGCAGACCTGGATGTTGATCATTGCAAGATATAATGCTTCTAGGTCTATTAACAGTTTTGTTTCCAATGTTGGTTTGTTATCCAAACTTGCAGTTACAGTTCATCTGAACTACAGGATCCACATTTCTTCCTGCCCAAAACCACATTGTGCACATCCCGCTTCTATTGGTAACTAACGGATCACCAGCTGCTCATCCCTCTAGTGATAGACAGGGTTACCTGTTTGCTTCCATCCTCTCATCCCCTGGGGCCATACGCAGATTATATGATATAATTCCCAACTCGGAATCTTGTACTACAGGATATCCTCTATTGTACTAGAGGATATCCTCTATTGTACTAGAGGATATTCTATATTGTACTAGAGGATATCCTCTATTGTACTAGAGGATATACCTGCTTGATACCAATAAATTATGTTTTCAAATAACACTCTATTATTATCCTTGTGCTACCAGTAAAAATGAGCAGAACACCCCCCAGTTTGGTTCGTGGCAGAACTTGCCAACAGGCAAAAAAATTGTTTGAACATGCAAATACTGTTAAAGTCTATAGGACACGAACATGAAAAATCAAAAGTTCTCATTTTAAAGGCTTATATGAATGGCATTGTCATAAAAAGTGTTTGGGGACCTGGGTCCTGCCCCAAGAGACATGTATACAATGGAAAAAAAAGTTTTAAAAACTGCAGTTTAAAAACTTTTTCAAAAGCATTGATTATAATAATGCTTAAAGTGAAACAATAAAAATGAAAAATTCCTTTAAATGTCGTACCTGGGGAGTGTCTATAGTATGCCTCTAAAGTGGCCCATTGTTCCCATGTTTAGAACAGTCCCACAGCAAAATGAAATTTCTAAAGTAAAAAAATGAATTTAAAACTGCTTGTGGCTTTAATGAATTTTTGGGTCCAGCAATACAGATAAAATTTATTGAAAAAAAAAAAAAAAACGGCATGGGTCCCCCCAGTCTATTAACAGGCCCTTTGGGTCTGGTAAGAATATTAAGGGGAACCCCAAACCAAAATTTAAAAAAAAAATGCATAGGGTCCCCACAAATTCTATACCAGGCCCTTCAGGTCTGGTATGGATATTAAGGGAAACCCTGCGCCAATTTTTTTTTAAATCCATACCAGACCCGTATCCGAACACACAACCTAGCAGGCCGAGAGGGGAGATGCGAGAGCTGTCCCCCTCCTGAACCATACCAGGCCACTTGCCCTTAACATGGGGAGCATGCTTTGGGGTCTGGACCCCAGAGCACCATGTCCCCATGCTGAGGGGGACAAAGGTCTCATGCTCACAACCCTTGCAAGGTGGTTGTGGGGTCTGAGGACAAGGGGCTTATCGGAATCTGGAAGCCCCCTTTAACAAGGGGACCCCCAGATCCCAGCCCCCTATGTGAATTGGTTACGGGGTACATTGTACCCCTACCATTTCACCCAAAAAATTGAAAAAACAAGAGCCAGCTTTTTTTATATCTCTGCTGGAAACCTGTTCCAAGCATCCACTCATCCAATCAAAATGCTTTCTGAAGTTATTCCTGAATTTCCCTCCTGCTAGTTTGAGGTCATATCTCTATGTTCTTGATCTCAGCTTCATATTAAAAACACTGCCCTCCTGAACCTCAGTCACACCCTTTAGGTATTTCAAGATTTTTCAGCACAGTGGTTAAAGCGGGGGTTCCGCGGGAAAACTTTTTTTTTGGGTGAATCTACCGCTCTTAAAACGACTAGGATTGGACTCACCTGTCTTAGTTTTGTAGCCATAAGCATTGCAATTCAGCATTAAATAATGAGTTATAAAAAAAAAAATCTGTCCTGTATATATCTATGTTGCTTGTGGGCACTGTAAAGCCCACAAGCAAATACTTCCGGGACATGGTGAATATGCAGTGTCAATCGTCTCATGGAAAGCGTGACGCTGAGCTCGCAGGAGACATTGCTAAATCGTCCCAAGAAGCACTGGGGCGCAGGGAGATCAAGCGACACGCCCCCTCCCGCAGGAGGAGAACCAGGAAGTAACAGCTAGACAGTGCAGATCTAAGGTATTGGATTAATATGGCAAAGAATGCATAGCGATTTGTTTAAATACACACAAAGATAGTCCGGTTAAGCAATACATAATATTTAGGGCGAACCTCAGGTTAAAGTGGTTAGCACGTTGTTGGTTCAAATACCAACCATGGCACTGTCTATCTGGAGTTTGTATGTTCTCCTTGTGCCTGTGTGAGTTTCCTCCATATGCCAAAGGCATGCTGATAGGTTAATTGGCTCCTATCTAAATTGGCCCTAGTATGTGTATGAATTAAAGTGAGTTAGGAACCTTAGATTAGATAAACTCCTTGAGGAAGAGGGACTGATGTGAATTTACAGTATATATATATAAGGTAGATTGTAGCATTTAAATAAGCTCTGAAACAAAACAGTCTATAAAAGTGAAGGGGAACCTTGGCACCTCACATGTTTTGGAACACATTTCCCAAAAAGCTCATGCACTCTACAGTGTAGCTGAGCATCATGGGAAATGTAGTTCCAAAACATCTGGGTGCCAAGGTTCACAATCTCTGGCATATAACTGTAGACCCACCATCGTACACACAACCATGTTCTCGCTACAAAGCATTCCTCAACATTTATTGTCACAGTAATGTCCGTGCAATGCATTGACCTTGATCATTAAAGAGGCAGGAAGTGTCAAATCCTTCTGGGCAAGGACAGCTCAGAGTTTTGTACAAATTATATTACTTCTGGCAGTCTTTAGGCAAATACACCTGGATTTGTTTGGTTATGCTGAAGCAAACCTCATCCAAATTACTTTAACTCATATGAGTGTTGGAACTATACCCCATTAACTGTATATCCACATGGGCAACCTTTTACTGAAACTTAGTTACCTTTTAGATGTTGTGTATCCATGCACCTTATAACCAGAAAAAAAGTCTTACTTACCAAATAGAAAAGTTCAACACTCCCATCATCCTCCTCCTCTGCCAGGTTATAGTCCACTGTGACAGCCATATTCTGGTCACATGGTGCCGAACTTTTTACTGGTTGTATATTCAGGTAGCTCTTGGACTCCACATAGAGGTCCTTCAGATAGAGGCTGGCAGTGCCATAGGTGACAGACACTTTGCCCCTCAAATAGGGCTCTCTTGTTTGGTCAGTAGTGGCCTAGGGTCACATGGGAAAGGACAAAAAAATCACTATTAGAATGGGTGGAGTCATCATTGTAGACAGATATGGAGACTCTGTTCCATGTATTTATATCACAGATGGTGTGGGGGGGTGGGGAAATAACAGATACAGATGCAATATTTACATGCTTTTCATTGTATGTCTTCACTAGACATGTGCATTTGTTTTCGTTAAAATGCATTTACGTCCGAAAATCTGTTTTTTTCGTTATCGTTTTAACAAATGATAACGAAAGCGCAAGGTATGAAAACCGAAAGATCCGACATAAAAAATGCTTTATTTTTGTTTTTGTTGCGGTAAAAATTCGATATAGAGAGATTCGACATTATAGGGAAAAGATTCGACATTATAGGGAAAAGATTTGACATTATAGAGAAAAGATTCAACACTATAGAAATAATGGATTCGACATTACAGAGATTACATTTCGATTTATGAGAAAAAAGATTCGATATTATTACATTATTACAACATTAGAATTCTTGTAGGTGGAATATTCGAACGGAAATGTACGATTCGACGTAAAGATTTGACGTTCCGTCGAATATTCTTTTGACTATTCGACAGAAACCAAGTATTATTGGATTTTCGGACGAAAGCTATTCCCCAACGAAAAACGAAATAAATCAAACGATTTTCAGGAGTAACTAAATCAATTTATTTTTCAAACGAAAACGAAACGAAATATTCCAGTCTGCACATGTCTAGTCTTCACAGAGGTTCCTCAGAACAAGACATACGATAAACAGAACAATAGAACGAGAATATAACCACTTGTTTCCAGCCAGAGAATAAATATATTGTATCAGAGTCTAATCATGCTGAAACCTTCTTTTACTTAACTCCACTCGGGGCACGCACATCATGCAACGCATTTTAATATAACATTGTCTCCACTTCTGTGGAATTTCATGTTCATCACCAGATCCTGAATAGTTTTTTTCTCCAATGTCATTGTATTACTTTTGTATATTATTGACTACCCATATTACATTTTCTAACCTAATTACAACCTTATTTCATTATTTTTGCTGTTAAAAGCCCCACGGGGTAATTTTCCTTTGTTACTTAACTCCACTGGTTGTTATTTAGGGCAATTAAAGCGGTAGTAAACTCGGTAAGCAAAAAAATTTATAATTTCTTCCTGCAAGGCAATGTTATTATGCGATACTTACCAACACATAATGAGAAATGTACCTTGAAACAAAGCCTTACAGGAGTGAGCCGTCACCGATGACAGGACTTCCACCTCCTCCCAGTCTTTCTTCCAGGTTCGCAGGCTCCGGTCCTTTGAATGGTTGATCCGCAATGACATCACTCTTGTGTATGCATGGAGTCGCTGTTCACGGCAGAGAGCTCTGGAGGAACGGCACAGGTATGCTGTTCCTTCAGAGCCCGTACACCAGTGACATCACCAGCGCCTTTTCAAGTAAGTATCTTCTAAACAGATGCACGTTTAGGAGATATTTACTGTACCTATAGGCTTACCTTACCTATAGGTAAAAAGCATGCATGGCAGTTTACTCCCACTTTAAAGCAGATCTAAACCCAAAAATACAATAGGTTGCAGCCAGGGGCAGACTGACAACTCATGGGGCCCCCGGGCAATAGAAGATTATGGGGCCCCCGGGCTTACAGATAGGCACCATGCCAGGAGGCAGTGCAGAGGCAGGGCAGCTAAAATCTCGGGATTTTCACATCAAAAGCATGTCAGTTTCAGACATATCAGGGACAGATGTAAAAAAGATGTAAAAAAAACTGTCCCTGGTTTTACTGAGCCTGGCAACCCTGATGGGGCCCCCTAGTGGTATGGGGCCCTCGGGCAGTGCCCGAATGCCTCAATGGTCAGTCCGCCCCTGGTTGCAGCTTATAACCCCTTAGATTTGGTGGCTACATTATCTTTCTTTTTTCAGGCAATTTCTTTATTTTTATCTGGTGATCAAGCCAGTAGGAGACTTACTGCTCTAGGGTGACAACAATCAATCACTGTTACTATATCTAAGAAGAAGCATCAGGACCACAATAACCTTTCCCTCTCCTCATCTCTATTATATGGGGGGTAGGGGGGATTAAACCAGTTATGTAGTCCTCAGAGATAACTGAATAAGTACAATCTATCAATAGAGATCAGATTTCTGGCAAGATCGACAAGTTTATTTTTTTTCTTTGCACTTAGACCCCTTTCACACTGGGGTGCTTTTCAGGCATTTTAGAGCTAAAAATAGTTAGTGCCTTTCATGCGTTTGCAGTGTGAAAGCCTGAGTGCTTTCACACTGGGGCGGTGCGATTGCAGAAGGGGAAAAAAAGTCCTGCAAGCAGCATCTTTGGGGCAGTGTAAGAGCAGTGTATACACTGCTCTCAAAATGCCCTTTCCATTAAAATGAATGGGCAGCGCTGCCGAAGCCAGCGGCAAAACGCTTCGGCAGTGACGCAACACGGGTGCTAATTAACCCTTTCTTCGGCTGCTAGCAGGGGTTAAAAGCGCTCCGCTAGTGGCGGAATAGTGAGGCTATAACAGCAGTAGATCGCTGCTAAATCTAGTGGCGCTTTACCCCTATTGCTCGCACCACCTCAGTGTGAAAGGGGTCTTATTGAAAAGGTATAACAAAATGCTCTCAATGGTATATTCAACAGACCAAAGGGGAGCAAATAAGAGAAGGTCATTATATTATCTATATTATATTATCATATAATAAGAAGACACCAGACAGCGGGAGAAGAACCAGAGAGCACAGAGAAGAGGCCGGAGAGAGCGGAGAAGTCACGAAGAGACCCCCGGAGCTGCCTAATAAATTACTTTAAAAACCTGTGAAGTGTGTTTTCTTTTTCACACTTTTTTTTCCAGGTGAATGGGTAGGGGGTCCGATGTACCCCATACTCATTCACATAGGGTGGGGGCTGGGATCTGGGGGCCCCCTTATTAAAGGGGGCTCCCAGATTCTGATAAGTCCCCCACCAGCAGATCCCAACAACAAAAAGCCAGGGTTGTCGGTAATAGGCCCTTGTCCTCATCAATATGGGGACAAGGTGCTTTGGGGTGGGGGACACAGGGCTCCCCCCTGCCCCAAAGCACCCACCCCCCCATGTTGAGGGCATACGGCCTGGTACAGTTCAGGAGGGGGGGTGCTCGCTCATCCCCACCCCCTTTCCTGACTGGCCGGGCTGCATGCTCGCATAAGGGTCTGGTATGGATTTTGGGGGGACCCCCACATTGTTTTTCCGGCGTTGGGGTTCCCCTTAAAATCAATCCCAGACTGAAGGGCCTGGTATGCTCTTAGTTCTCCCTCAAGATCATCAGAGCACTAGTCGCATTCCAAAGTCGGATCAGGCAAGATGGCATTCCGACTTTGATCCGACTTTAATGATATTCAATGGGCAGAAGTAGGATTAAAGTCGGACCAAAGTAGTACAGGGAGCATTTTCAAAGTGTTCACAGTGTCTCCCCGCAGGGATGTAGTCCCAAGGGAGGGGGCAAGCACGCTGACTAACCCCCAGCCAGAAGGGCTCGGATGATGGGGACAAGCTTACTGCGGAGAAACAGGAAGTGAGAAATTCAGACAAAGAAATAAAAACATTTAGAAGGGTAATCGAAGGAAAAGGTGAGTGAACCAACAACAACTAGCTTAAAGGAACCTATTTAGAAAATAAAAAACAAACCTTTACAACCCCTTTAAGACAGCTCCCTTAGGGAAACATTGATTTTCACACGTCATGCGACATGACCTCCCAATGTCGGAGAGTTTGTCAGACAAGTGTGAACCCAGCCTTAATATCTCCAAAGTGAGGGAAATTTCCTTTTACACATCTGTCATCAGAACAGTTGTCTCCATTGGAAGATTCCCCTCTATTTCTGTTCTGGTGGCAAATGAGACAGTTTTGAGATTCCCATTAATTTCTGTCCTGGAGAGTCAAGAACATATAGAGGGTGAATCTCCCCAACACAGACAATAAAAATCTGACAGAAGGTCTAATCCTTCTGCACTTTATCCTAAACTAATAGGCAATGTAATATGGCATCAATGGCCCACTTTCAGATGCACGGTAGCTTGTTCTAATGGAACATTAAGTGTAAAGCTTAGGATGTCCTCAAACTCTAAGGCCGCATACACACGATCGGTCCAACCCGATGAGAATGGTCCGACGGACCGTTTTCATCAGTTTACCGCTGAATTGGCCTGATGGTCTGATGTGCGTACACACCATCAGTCCAAAATCCGATCGGGTCAGAACGCGGTGACGTAGAACACAACGACGTGGTGAAAAAACGAAGTTCAATGCTTCCAAGCATGCGTCGACTCGATTCTGAGCATGTGCAGGTTTTTGGTCCGATGCTTTTGCGTACTAACCATCGGTCTGGTCCGATGGTCAGGCGTTCATCAGTCTGATTTTAAAGCAAGTTTTAAAACTTTGGTCCGACGGAGGTCCTGAGGCCGTGTACCCACAATCGGTTTCATCGGTCCAAACCGAGCGTGTGTACGCGGCCTCAGGACCTCTTGGGAAAAATGAGGCAATTATAGGACCAGGGGGTTAGGTCTCTATAGAATACCTTTTTCCAAGAAAGAAGAATTGGAATGTGTCAGCTACCTATACTTAGAACTGAAAAATATGGCAGAGCCTTCTCTGAACAGAAAATATTTATGCCATATTCTATCACATCCCAAAAAAATTAGACAATTATTTCCACTTCTGGATAGGGAGTGGAGCCAAATCATGTCTCTTCATCCTATTGATTGACTTGTAATCCAAACCACTGGTGTGTAGTGGATAGGGATGAGCTCTGGCGTGTTTGCACACTCCACGTGCAGAGCCCACCACGAAGTCTGCACTGCGCTGCGCTAATCACAGGCAGCGAGACATTGTCCCGATGCGTGGCTGCAGAGATCAGGAAATGTCTCACTGCCTGTGATTAGCGCAGTGCAGTGCCGACTTCTTAGCGGGCTCTGCACGTGGAGTGTGCGAACACGCCGGAGCTCATACCTAGTAGTGAATATAAATCCTAATATTGCAGAGCAATTCATTCCAAACTGCATATAGCTGTTTTAGACCTGTAGACCCTCATATATGCCGAGTATGGAAACAATGGTATCAATTGAAAATGGCCACAGGACAAAGAATGGAAAACCTAAAAGGTTGTGGAGAGAAACCAATAATGAAAACAAGAAGCCTCCACTGAGCCAGAACAGAGCATGGTAATGCCCTTGATAGGAAAGAATGTATTCACATGTCTCATTCCATCACAACCACAAAAAATAAGAACCTTTTTGAATCAGCTGTGGATATTTGGAGTGTTACAAATTAACTAATCAAAGTGTCCTGATATACCTCCTCGTTGCTAGCAATTCCCACCAGAAGTTGCTGTGTAAATACAGCAGATGTTGTAAACCTGTATGTTTTTTTTTACCTTTAATATCTACCTTAAATCGCATTGCTATTTGGATAGTGTACTTGTTTGTAGCCTAAATACTAAAATTTGCACTTAAAGCTGTAATTTTGGAAAATGCCAGTAAAAAATTGGTTGTGCCAGTAGATTGTGGGAGTCGTGCCAGTAAATTTCAATCTGGTAGGTTGGCAACACTGAAAACGTCCATACGACGAAACCGGTCAGGTGACCACCGCTCTCACGTCACACGCTCACGCCAGAGATAGCTTCCGGGTAGGATACGGCTATTGCTGGAGCGCAAACAGTCGCCACGCTCCGCACTCCATACTGGAACACCTTTCTTTAGCCAACTCCCGGGACCTGCCTGGCTCTGTCAGCGATACAATACAACCCCATCTTTTATATTTTACTCAAACAAAATTGTGTTTGTGTGCTGATAAGTTCACTTTATTTAAGAGAAAACATGTAACATGTTCCAGTACTTTCCCCGCTCACTCCTCTTACCCTGTGGGAGTCCCTTTCTCCTGCAGCCTCTGTTACTTTTTAAAATCATGTGATTCTTAAAATCAGTGCAGGGATTTGGAATTGTTATTAAAAATTATGCACCCCCCCCCTATACATCACAACCCCCACACACTTTCCCTTTTCACATTTCTCCCCTCCACAGCACTGCTATCCCTTTACATCACCCCCTCACAGCACTTACCCCCCCTTCACACCTCCTGTGTTTCCTTTCAGATCACCCTCCCCACAGCACTCGTATCCCCCCCCCCCACCAATAATATGCTCTACCTTTTCACATCTACCCCCTTCAATAATCATCCCCCACCCCCATCTAACTCGTACAGCTCCAGCTCACACCCTCCATTCATCGCTATGCTTCTTTTAGCTCTCTGCCTTGAGAATGACAGCAGCGGAGGCCAGGGGGAAAGAAACAGCTCCTAAATGGCACGATCGCAGGTCCAGATGGAACAGTGGCTTGGTCCGGGTCCAGACCACAGTCCGCCATTTAGTGATACCTTCCGTAGGGGTGTAGAGATGTGAGAGCTGAAGTGGTTAAATCACAGAACATATTATACAGCCAATATATATCGTATCGAAATAGTTTTCCATTTTTCTTACTCACATATAGATTCACCGAATTTTTGCCCCATTTTTCTGTAGGCAGTTCGAATGTAACTTTGCCATTGGAGTCCGTAACAAAAGTCTCTGTATTCTCTTCTCCGTTGTAACTAGCTTTGATTTGAACTTTCTTTGAGGCGAGGGGTTGGCCATCAAAGGACGTCAGTGACAGCTAACATCAAACAGAAAATATGAAAGAAAATTATTATGTTTTTTAGCATAAATAAAAGTTAACTTTATGTCTTAAACCAAAGAAATACAGAATGGACTGCCAGACCGATGCCAGATGAAAGTGTCCAAAATAATTTTAATTGATGCTAAAAATAAATAAATAAACAAATTTAAAAAAATTCAAACGCATTTGGGGGAACACCACTTCCCCTTCACCAGGGCTACAATAATATACTACAAATTCTAGTGCATCACATAAAATAACACAATTGTTGGGAACTTTATGACATGAACCCTATTTGTCGCTATCGAAATAGCAACGTTAAAGGATGCAAATGATACAAAGTTATACATCAAATAAGGAAAGTAGGTATATAAAATGTAAACATACTTGGAGTACATCCAAGTTTTATCCTGTGTGGCGGTATATTTTTTGTACCTGTCAGGACAGCAACAGAAGTGTGCGTGCCAGTAACCTGCATGGGAACTCACATTGACTCACGGATGTACATATGCATGTTTCGTGGATGTCTGTACGCACTGGAGCACATTTGTGCATGCCCAATCTCAGAACTGGCACCAAGTACCTTATTTAAAGGCAGGAATGTTGAGCAATAATCACGGGATGATCTTCAGCTACCAGTGATCCAGACTCCTATATTACTGATTCCTTCTTATCTGATTGACTGTTGCTAACCCGGCTTGTTCCTGCTGAACTCCTGATCCTTGGATTGTTGTGTTTGACCACACTTCTAGGGGGCAGACTGGGCTGGGGGGAAATTGCCCCCAGGCTGCTCTCATGCTCCCAAAAAAGGCAGCCACTTTACTCACAGTACTAGTCCCAGCCAAGATCCAGTTCTGCTTGTTCCCCTGCTGGCTGCTACTGCCCACTGTCTGGTTTCTAGGACCGCCTGGAGTCTAGCAAGATGTCATGTAATGCAGAGAGAGTTCCCAGCATTCAGAGTAGAGAAAGATGTAACTTCCTCCTCCTCCTAGTGCTCAGCTCCACCCACCCCCTCCAGCCTCTGCAGTGGCAGCACCCTGCTTAGAAAGGTAAGGGAAGTGTATTTCAGAGTCTGAGGTGAGGCCGGGGATGGAACCTGTTGGGATGTCATGAGGGAGTCGGGCAGAGATGTCGGGACAGAGAGTATGGCAGCTTAGCTGGTGCTAGACACCAGATGACACCCTTGGAGGGATAGAAAGGGAAGGAGGAGGTCACATCCTTAGATCTCAGGGTTTCATGCTTTGTAGTCCTTTACTTTTGGGGAATGTGACCCCCCAAAAGTGAAGGACTACAAGTCCCAGCATGAACCCCTCAAAGCTGAGGATTTGACAACTCCCAAATCAAAGAGATGCTGGCTGTCACACAGACTAGTCAACACAAAGGACACAGTATAGAGGGCAAGGCAGAATAGTTCAGTACAAGGGAAGGGGAACAGAAGGGCACAAAACTGGGATCAGTAGGGCACAGTACAGGTTTGAGGACTCTACCTGGGACAGGGCCATGCCAGGACAGCTTAGTAAAAAACTGTGACTGTCCCAGCAAATTCGGGATAGTTGGCAAATATGATGTAATGCAAGATTATCATGGGGCCCCCATGCTCTTGGGGCCCCTGGGCAGTTCCTAGAGGTGCCTATGCATTAAGACAGCCCTGCCTCTAGACACCTAAGCTACTACAGAGTTTTTGTTTTACTTTGCACTCACCTTTCCTTTGTACGGCACTCCTGGCATGAAATACGATTTTGTGTCCTCAAATAACACTTTGGTGAGCTGAGACTCGAGCTTAATGGTTTTTGATGCAGTTTGAGTCACTCCTACAGTAAGCCGAGAGAAAACAAATGGTCAAAAAATGTCACAGCAAAGAAATTGTTTACCTTTTTATTTTACTTAAATGAAAGGTTGCGTTTATGGAAATCATTGCAATGAGGAGCGAATCTGTTTTTGTTCTACTAAAAGTTTATGCTTTACATGGATTTACCCATTCCTATGCTGAGCTACTCAGCAATTGAAGGGACACTTCATTTTTTTGGAAATACCGGAGAATTAAACCATTTTGAACCTTATAACTATACAAAAGTATATCGTTTATAATTTAAGAAGCTGATCAGGTTCTCTCAGGTCATGTGAATAAGGCTAAGGCATTGGTCAAAGAGTCTCTAATGCCGCGGCGTAAACCCGATAATTGTTAAGCCTGCCTTGCCTACACACGTTCGTGAAAAAAAAATGCTTGAGCAAAGCGTGGTGACGTACAACACGTACGACGCAGGCCCGGACTGGCCATAGGGCAAACCTGGCATATGCCCGGTGGGCCGCGGCAGGCCGCAAACGGCCCTCAGTGGCCCGCGGGCTGGTCGCGGCCCACGAACGTCCCTTGCCGGCCCCGGCCTGCGGTTGGCCCTCGGTGGGCCGCATGTCATGTCTCCCAAGGGGTTGCAGGTTGAGATGGGACACCCAGTTTTGCTAATAGCAGAGATTCCCCACCCCGCCACCAACACAGCGCCAGATAGAGTGCTCCAGATAAAGAGAGATGAGCTGTGCGTATCACAGCCAGCTCTGACATTTCTCCCCCTCCCCTTGCTGCCAGCAGGACCAGTTAGAGGAGAGGAGCTGCTCTACTCCTCCCCCTCCTCTCATCCTCTCCTCCTGTCTGTGTTCTTTCTTTCTTTCTATCTTTATCTATCTTTCTTCCTTTCTATCTATCTTCCTTGCCTTCTTTCTTTCTATCTTTATCTTTCTTTATCTATCTTCCTTCCCTTTTTCTATCTATCTATCTATCTATCTATCTATCTATCTATCTATCTATCTTTCTTTCTTTCTTTATTTCTTTCTTTCTTTCTTTCTTTCTTTCTTTCGTTATCTATCTTACTTCCTTTCTATCTATATATATCTTCTTTCCTTCCCTTCTTTCTATCTTTATATATCTCTATCTATCTATATCTGTCTCCCTTCCCTTCTTTCTTTCTATCTTTATCTTTTTTTCTTTCTTTATCTATCTTCCGTTCTATCTATCTATCTATCTATATATCTATCTATCTATATCCATTTTCCTTTATTTCTTTCTTTCTTTCTTCCTTCCGTTCTATCTTTCTTTCTATCTTCCTTCCTTCCTATCTATCTATCTATCTATCTATCTATCTATCTATCTATCTATCTATCTATCTATTGTAGCCCTGTTGTTGATTTCAGCTCCTTTAAGAGAAAAGATATTGCAGCTGCAGGTGGAGCCGGAGAGCACAGCTTTGTGGGGATTGTAGACACAGCCACTGAGGAATTACAAATGAAAATGGATACTTAGACTACAGTTCCCAGAGTGCTACAGGAGAAAGAAGGAAGTGAACTCTGGGGCAAGAGGTTGCTGGCCTCAGTCTGGTGTGAGGAGACAGGGAGAACAGACTGCTGTTGCTTGGGTGTGCCGCCTGTTTGTGGAGAGACTGTGCTGACTTGTCACACGTGCCTTCCTGAAGTGACATCTGCTACACAGGGTAAACGGCTGTTTGTTCCTGGCTGGAAGAGGATCCTCTGGGGCTGTGAGTAAGGTGCCACCCTGCTGAGAGGACACTGCGGGCGGCGACTCGGCCCGGACGGACGCCAAATTTGATGACCAGAACCCCTGATGACATCAGACTTCAGCTCCTATATACAGCTCTTCATCGCAGAAGATAATTGCTGACATCCCTGCCGGCTACAGACGGACATCTCCCTCCGTGGATGGGTGAGAGGCCTCCGGCCCGTTGTCATTAACCATACACACAGATTTTCACCGTTCATATTGGGCCCCAACGTTGGCTAGCTGAAGAAACTACCACTGGCCAGTGGGTTAGGTACCCGGGTACATTGGGACTAAGTTTATATATATAAGTTCACAGTTAGAATAACCACATTTATCGTTCATCACTGTTATGCTGGTGTCTCATATGCAGTCTCTGTGTTATGCTGTGTAGAGATAAATGTTGATGTTGTATATTGCTATTCAGATTATTATATATACAGTAAATAGTTATTTAAACTCTCACAAGGTGTGCTGGTGTGCTGTGGATTCATTGTTTGTGGTGTGTCACAGAGGTAAAACAGAAGACCCGATCATCCAGCGGCTCCTTCGGGGGTGAGCGCTACACGTGGGGGTTCTCGTCCGGGATCTTTTCTGATACCTCTCGCAAAGTGATAACCACACAAACGAGCCAGCAATGGATCCAAACACAGCAGCAGAGTGGTGCGAGGAACAAAATGGCCAATTAGGGCTGAGTGTAGTAATGGACATTCCTGCTGACAAATGGACAGAGGAACAGATCCGTCAAGCAGTAACTACACTAGCACCTGACCAGAAAGTGTTTGTAATAGACACAAAAATAGATCAAGAAATCTCCCATACCTATGCCCTACTAGAATGGAAGAAAGGAGTCCCAACCTGCTTCCAGGGTGATAGCATCCAGCTAACCGGAGAAGTTAAAGCACGGTTACTCCCTCTAGTCACCTCAGCAAGTTGTTTGGAGGGACCAAGCCAGACCATGTCAGACACAGTGGAAGTAACTACCACTTCTGTGCCAACCACTAACTACCCCCCAGCTTCCTTCTTCATGGACATAGGAAAACTGGTAGAGAGCGTTATAAAAATGTCCTCGCCCTCTGTGAACTATGGCTACAGGAAGTTGAGAATCTTTTCTGGAGTGCAGCCTGTACCTCCTGGAGAAGAAGAGTATGAAACCTGGATGGAACAGGCTATGCAAGCACTGGAAGAATGGGATGTTCCAGAGGCTCAAAAGAAACAGCGCATTACTGAAAGTCTGAAAGGCGTTGCAACAGAAGCCATCCGAAATTTGAAATTCAGTCAGGAGTCTTGTACAGCATATGACTATCTTCGCATGTTGCAAGATGAGTTTGGGCGCACAGAGAAAGGTACAGATTTAATCTTCCTCTTTGAACACATGTTTCAACGGGAAAATGAGCAGCATTCCGAGTATATTCGACGACTAAACAAAATGCTATACCAGATTGTACTAAAGAAAGGAATAGAGCCCAGGGATATGGATCAAGTAAGAATGAAACAGATCCTGAGAGGCGCTCTGAGTTCTGACCCTAGCTGGATCCAGTTGAAAACTTTACAAGGAGGTACCTCTTTGCGATACTCTGATCTCATTAAGATGGTAAGGGAGGAAGAGGCTATCCTAGAGGAGAAAAAGAAGGGCTCAGGATTTTCATTTCCTGCTGAGGTTCGAACGCTCAATGTGTCGAATGGGAATTCAGAAATAGAGAAATTAAAGGCGCAAGTTTCCCAGCTGACTCAAATGCTAACCCTATTGTCTGCAGGTGTCAAGTCGCCCCTTGAAAAAGTCACGTCAGAACCAGTTCCTGATTCTACCACTCAGGTGGTGCCTATCAAGAAACCGTCAAACATCTGCTATAACTGTGGAGGAGTGGGTCATTACCGAAGTATCTGTCCGAGCCCATCGAATTCAAGAGGAAGTTATCTACCGGCGGGAAACTACAGAGGGCCCCAGTGAGGGAGCAAACTGGGTGCCCAACTACTGAAGACTGCTCTGATTCCCAGGATACCAATAAGAGGCCTAAGTCTTTACCCAGAGCCCCCCCTGCTACGACAAAAAGATCCCCTCCCTTGGTGTCTGGTCCTGTGTCACAGGGAAGCAATGCACACCCACAACCTAAACCCCAGTTAGGGGGAAGAAAACAACCACCACGAGCTAGGAAGAAGGCTAGAGTGCAGCCGACTGGGTCTATGCCTTCTACTACTCCGAAGAAGTTCCCTGACAAGTTGATAGGTCCTTCACCCATTATCCCAGTTCAAGTAGAAGGGGTTTACACGAAGGCTCTCCTCGATTCAGGTGCTCAAGTAACACTGATTTACCGGGACTTCTACCAGAAGCATTTGAAGCATCTACCCCTGATGGAGTTAGAGGATCTCGAAATCTGGGGTATTGGGACTCAGAAGCTTCCATATGATGGGTGTCTACAAGTGAAGCTGGAGTTCAGTTCGGCAACTGTTGGGCAACCAGGGGTCTGTGACGCCTTGGCCATTGTATGTCCCCGCCCACCAGGAGCTAATCGGAGTTCTATAATAGTGGGGACAAATACTGACTTGGTGAGACGCCTTATAACTCCGTTAGTGACGGAAGAGAGTTCTACTTCTGAGGAGATGCACCCGATGTTGCGGCCAATCTACCAGCGGATTATACAAGAACAGAGGGCCCCTGCAGAAGTGGGACGGCTTTGGAGATTAGAAAGAGCGGAGAAGGTCTTACAGCCAGGAGAAATGACTAGTTTCCGGGCCTCAGTCAAGTTGAATTGGTCACAACCAGGCCCCTATGTGGTCCTGGAAACTGATCCCAGAAATGTGAAGAGATCTGGAGTGGAATTGGTGCCGGAGATAATATCCACCAGAGCCCTACAGCGGGCCCGTGGGAGAGTCTCTGTAAGTGTATGCAATGTGTCAGACTACCCAGTGACCTTGAAGGCACGGATGCCGATTGGACAAGTGGCCACTGCCACACCCCTCTCACCCACTGAATTGGTGGGGGGAGTATACAGAGAGATCCCAGCTGAACGGTTCTATCCTAAAGACGCTCCAATCTCGCCTGAGTGGAAGAAGCAAATTCAATCTCAACTCCTCAAGTGGCAGGATTTGTTCTCCAAGGATGAGTTTGATGTGGGATGTGCTAAGAGCACTCGACACCGCATTCGCCTCCAAGATGACAAGCCCTTTCGAGAAAGGTCACGGCGAGTCCCATTGGAAGATCTAGATGACCTAAGGGAACAACTGGCTGAATTGAAAAGGACCAGGATAATCCAAGAATCCAGGAGTCCTTATGTCTCACCCATTGTGGTAGTTCGCAAGAAAAACGGTTCCATCCGTTTGTGCATAGACTACCGCACACTCAACCAAAGAACCATTCCCGACCAATACACTACTCCTCGAATAGAAGATGCCTTACAGTGTCTGTCTGGAGCAAAGTGGTTTAGTGTACTTGACCTGCGAAGTGGGTATCACCAGATACCCATGCATCCTGAAGATAAAGAGAAGACTGCTTTCATCTGTCCACTGGGATTCTTTGAGTTTAATAGAATGCCCCAAGGCCTCACAGGAGCCCCAGCAACTTTCCAACGACTAATGGAAAAGACGGTGGGAGACATGAACCTGATTGAGGTACTAGTGTATCTGGATGACCTAATAGTCTTCGGAAGAACACTGGAAGAACATGAGCAGCGGTTGGAAAAGGTCTTGAAGCGGCTGCATGAAGAAGGATTGAAACTTTCCTTGGAGAAGTGTCAATTCTGTCTGCCTTCAGTCACGTACCTGGGACATGTTGTTTCAGCAGAAGGCATATCAACTGATCCTAAGAAGTTGGAAGCTGTGGCTTCATGGCCGAGACCTCGTAATATTACTGAACTCCGGTCCTTCCTGGGATTCTGCTCATACTATAGAAGGTTCGTAGAGGGGTTTGCCAAGATAGCTCAGCCTCTGAACAAACTTCTAAGAATGGAAGGAGCAGAAGATGAATCAATGCCCTTTGAGCCGGGTTCATCAGCCCACGGGCCTAGGAAGCCTCGTGAATCAATCAAGGAGGAATGGACCGACCAATGTGAAAGAGCTTTCCTCCAATTGAAAGGAAGTCTAACACAGGCTCCTGTCCTTGCCTACGCTGATCCTGCCAAGCCTTATGAACTACATGTGGATGCTAGCAGAGAAGGGCTAGGAGGAGTACTATACCAGGAATATGATGGCCTCCTGAGACCGGTGGCATATGTGAGTCGGGGTCTCACCCCTTCTGAGAAGAATTATCCCACTCACAAGTTGGAGTTCCTGGCCTTGAAGTGGACAGTGGTGGACAAACTAAAAGACTACCTGTACGGGGCCAATTTCGTGGTCAGAACCGACAACAATCCACTCACTTACATTCTCACTACGGCAAAACTGGATGCCACTGGGCACAGGTGGTTGGCTGCCCTGTCAGGATTCCGCTTCAGCCTCAAATATCACCCTGGGGTCAATAACCAAGACGCGGATGCCTTGTCCAGAAGACCCTATAGCACAGGGGTCCCAAAAACAGAGTGGACTCATTTGACTCCAGATGGAGTTCAAGCCCTATGCCAAGGGGTGGAATACCGAACCAAAGGAGTGATTGGAGCAGAGGCCATAGGAGTCATGGCTGCCGGTGTCCCTAAAATGTATTGTAACCCTACACAGCTGAGGAGTGAGGGCCTGCCTACTTTCACGAAAAAGGACCTGAGAGTAGATCAGGCTGAAGATCCTTTGATTGGGTTAACTCTAAGGCGGCGTACACACGATCGGATATATCCGATGAAAACGGTCCGCGGACCATTTCCATCGGATATGTCCGATCGGGAGTTTGATCCGATGGCGTGTACACACCATCGGATCAAATTCCCCGCCGCCGGACGGCGCGGTGACGTAGTGGTGACGCGGCGGTGACGTTGACGCCGCCGCGTCACCGCCACGTCACCGCACCAGAAAGTAAAACACTTCCGCGCATGCGCCGAATCCATTCGGCAGCGGCGCGGCGGTGGTGGGAGCCGACATGTCTGCTGGTAAGTGTACTAACCAGCAGACATGTCGGGCGGACAGATTCCCACCGGATAGATTTCAAAGCTTGCTTTGAAATCTGTCGGGTGGAGAAATCTGTCCGCTAGCCCATACACACGAGCGGAGATGTCTGCTGAAACGGTCCATCGGACCGTTTTCAGCGGACATATCCCCTCGTGTGTACGCGGCCTAAGAGCAATGAAAGCGGGTCAAAGAGGGCTCCTACTAACTGATTCACCAAAAGAGGCTCGTCTGGTCCACAAAGAGTGGGAACGGTTGAAACTGCTAGACGGGGTGGTCTACCGAAGGGGCCCCTCGGATGACTTGGAAGAAAAGCAGCAGTTGTTCCTCCCAGAGAAGCATAGAGAAAATGTACTGAGAGCTTTGCATGATGACCATGGTCACTTAGGATCAGAAAGAACTTTCAAACTGGTCCGAGACAGATTCTATTGGCCCTGCATGAGATCTGAAGTTGAAAGCTACTGCCATTCCTGTCTAAGATGTATCCAGAGGAAAACTTTACCTTCGAGGAATGCTCCAATGAGCCATCTACAGAGTCAAGGACCCATGGACCTGGTGTGCATTGACTTCCTGTGCCTAGAGCCTGACACTAGTGGACAGGGAAACATCTTGGTGGTGACAGATCACTTTACCCGTTATGCTCAAGCTTTTCCAACCAAAGATCAACGTGCTCCTACTGTAGCCAAAGTCCTAGTAGAAAAGTTCTTCGTTCATTATGGTCTACCTCAGAGGATCCATTCTGATCAAGGCAGAGACTTTGAAAGTCGGCTCATCAGGCAGCTCTTGGATCTATTGGGGATTCAGAAGTCGAGGACCTCCCCCTATCACCCCCAGGGTGATGCACAACCGGAGAGATTCAATCGTACTCTACTCAACATGTTGGGAACACTGTCGACCAGGGAGAAACAGCACTGGAGTCGTCATATCTCTATCATTGTGCATGCTTACAATAGCACAGAAAGTGATGCTACCGGATACTCACCGTACCGCCTCATGTTTGGAAGAGAAGCCTGATTGCCAGTAGATTTAGCTTTTGGCCTCTCCCTTGACCAGACGTCTATTGCGTCTCATCAGGGCTATGTGGATAGACTCAGGAAGAACCTGGCTTCTGCATTTGAGAAGGCCCGTTCGACCTCTGAGGGTAGAGAACGAAGAAACAAACGAAACTATGACCTGAGGGTTCGGGTACAGGACCTACAGCCAGATGATGGAGTTTTGTTGAGAAATTTGGGTGCGTCTGCAAGACACAAGCTAGCTGATAGATGGAGTTCTCAGATCTACATTGTCTGTAAACAATTACCTGGCCTGCCAGTGTACCAGATTCGACCAGAGGGAAAGACCGGGCCACTGAAGAATTGGCATCGGAATCATCTCCTACCTCTGAATGAAGCGGTGTGGGTACCAGATAGAGATGAGTCTCCTTCACCCATTCCATCCACTTCCCGTCAAGCACCTGTTACCCGGTCACAACAGCCACCTTCTACAAGAGAAAGTGAGGACGACAGCGATGAGGAAGATGTGTGTCCGAGTTGGATGTGGCCATCTGAACCTATGGATGTCCATCCAACTATTATGGCTCCTGAGCAGGACTTGAGCAATTTGAGACCGGATGCCCCTGAATTTGTGCCTCAAGCAAACGAGGATATGCCCATGGAAGATAATTCTGTACCTTCTCAAGTGGAAAGTCTCTTGCCAGAAATCTCAGTGCTAGAGGATGCTCTTGTTCAGCCAGTCGAAGAGGAAACTGAATCCTCTCAGCCAACACTTCAAGTAGAAGGGGACTCCGCAGATGAGGGCCCATCATGGCTTTTAGAATCAAGGTCCAAACGACCAGTGCGACCCCCTCAGAGACTCACTTATGACTCACCAGGGAATAGCACAAAGGAAGCTGTAACTACTGTGCGAAGATCACCCGAGGTGTCCACCTTGACCACAGAAGTATCAAAGGAATTGTGTCCAACTCAGGCCATCAGCACACCTTGGTGGAGTGTCCCTCTACTCACCCCACTTGCTAGACGCTGTCATAAACTGCATCTATCTGCACGCAGTAAAGGTATTCAAGTAGTTTAGTATAAACTTTATATGTGCCTTTATATTGTATATGCTGTCTGTAGAACCTACAAACGCAGTTTACCCTTTGGAGGGACCCAAAGACTTTAAGTAGGGGGAGAATGTAGCCCTGTTGTTGATTTCAGCTCCTTTAAGAGAAAAGATATTGCAGCTGCAGGTGGAGCCGGAGAGCACAGCTTTGTGGGGATTGTAGACACAGCCACTGAGGAATTACAAATGAAAATGGATACTTAGACTACAGTTCCCAGAGTGCTACAGGAGAAAGAAGGAAGTGAACTCTGGGGCAAGAGGTTGCTGGCCTCAGTCTGGTGTGAGGAGACAGGGAGAACAGACTGCTGTTGCTTGGGTGTGCCGCCTGTTTGTGGAGAGACTGTGCTGACTTGTCACACGTGCCTTCCTGAAGTGACATCTGCTACACAGGGTAAACGGCTGTTTGTTCCTGGCTGGAAGAGGATCCTCTGGGGCTGTGAGTAAGGTGCCACCCTGCTGAGAGGACACTGCGGGCGGCGACTCGGCCCGGACTGACGCCAAATTTGATGACCAGAACCCCTGATGACATCAGACTTCAGCTCCTATATACAGCTCTTCATCGCAGAAGATAATTGCTGACATCCCTGCCGGCTACAGACGGACATCTCCCTCCGTGGATGGGTGAGAGGCCTCCGGCCCGTTGTCATTAACCATACACACAGATTTTCACCGTTCATATTGGGCCCCAACGTTGGCTAGCTGAAGAAACTACCACTGGCCAGTGGGTTAGGTACCCGGGTACATTGGGACTAAGTTTATATATATAAGTTTACAGTTAGAATAACCGCATTTATCGTTCATCACTGTTATGCTGGTGTCTCATATGCAGTCTCTGTGTTATGCTGTGTAGAGATAAATGTTGATGTTGTATATTGCTATTCAGATTATTATATATACAGTAAATAGTTATTTAAACTCTCACAAGGTGTGCTGGTGTGCTGTGGATTCATTGTTTGTGGTGTGTCACAGAGGTAAAACAGAAGACCCGATCATCCAGCGGCTCCTTCGGGGGTGAGCGCTACACTATCTATCTATCTATCTATCGCTATCTATCTATCTTCCTTCCTTCCCTTCTTTCTATCTTTATCTATCTATCCTTATCTATGTATCTTCCTCCCCTTCTTTCTATCTTTATCTATCTTTCTTTATCTATTTATCTATCGATCTTCTTTGCCTTCTTTCTTTCTATCTTTATCTATCTATCGTTCTTTCTTTATATATCTATCTTCCTCCTTTCCCTCTATCTTTATCTATCTATCTATCTATCTATCTATCTATCTATCTATCTATCTATCTATATCTATCTTTCTATCTTCCTTCCCTTCTTTAATTCTATCTTTATCTATCGTTTTGTATCTATCTATCTATCTATCTATCTATCTATCTATCTATCTATCTATCTATCTATCTATCTATCTTCCTTTCCTTCTTTCTTTCTATCTTTATCTATCTTTCTTTATCTTCCTACCTTCCTTCCCTTCTTTCTTTCAATGTCTATCTTTCTTTCTTTATCTATATTCCTTCCTTCCCTTCTTTCTTTCTATCTTTATCTATCTCTCTATCTCTCTATCCACCTTCCTTTCTTTCTATATCTATCTTTCTTTCTATATCTATCTTTCTATCTATATCTATCTTTTTTTTTCTCTGTCTATCTATATTTCTTTATCTCATCCCACATCCCATCATTAACCCCTGCAGCGCCCCCCCCCCCCCCGGGCTGCTCAGTCTAAAATGCCCGGGCCTATTTTTTGTCCCAGTCCGGGCCTGGTACGACGGCACTATGAAGGAGAAGTACTGTACCATTCGGATAGTGTCACCCTTGAGACTGCTTTTGCTGATTTCGTGTTAGAAAAAGTTTGGTGAGAGACATTTCGCGCTTTTCAGTCTGTTACAGCGTGATGAATGTGCTATCTCCATTACAAATGCTAGTTTTACCAGAACGAGCGCTCCCGTCTCATAACTTGCTTCTGAGCATGCACGTTGTTTTCACGTCAGTAAAGCCCACACACGACCATTTATTACGACATTAAAAAACAGCATGTTTTAAATTTTAAATACCCATTTTTAACATTGTGAAAAATGCTCTGGAGCCCACACACGGTTGTTTTTAATGACATAATTTTTTTTTTTAATTTTTAACATTGTGAATAAAATGGTCGTGTGTACGCAGCAGTATAATAAATTGGGGTTCTGATGTTCACACGGAACAAGTCATTTAGCAGCTCTACTTGAACACCACTCCACATTTGAACACCACAGCCCCACATTTAATCAGTGCCTCAGCATTGGTCACTGATCTGCAGCCAGAAGTTGCCAGCAGTAGTGATTTCTATTTAAGAGGTAAAAATTAAGCAACTCCTACAGGTTGGTAATATATTAGGCTCCATAGGAATCTTAACCCCCCTGGCGGTATTCCCGAGTCTGGCTTGGGGTAAGATTTCAGTACCAAAACCGGTATCCCTGAGCCAGACTCTGGGCCGCCTTGCAGCAGCCACAGGCAGAGTTACTTACCTTGTCCCTGGATCCTGCGATGCCTTCCCGCTGTGTGAGCGAGTGTCGTCCTCGCTCGATTTACAGAGTGTCCCTGTGTGCCGCCGATCTCCATTCCCTGCGACGTTACGATGCATGGGGGCGGAGAACGGTGGCAAATTCAAAAAAGTTAATAAACACATTACATACAGTATACAGTAATCTTATAGATTACAGTACTGTATGTAAAAAATACACACCCCCTTTGTCCCTAGTGGTCTGTCCAGTGTCCTACATGCACTTTTATATAATAAAAATGGTTCTTTCTGCCTGAAAACTGGAGATTGTCCATAGCAACCAAAAAGTGTCCCTTTATGTAAAAAATGGTTTTAGAGCAGCTAGAAAACAGCGATAATAAATTAGAATCACTTGCAGAATTGAGCAATAGCGATTTGTGGGGAAATTCGTCATAAAAAAATAAAAGTAATGACAGCGACAATTCTGCAACTGAGCAAATTTCAGTGATTTTGATTTGATTACATTATTGAATAATTTTTATTATAATTATATTATTATTTGTTATATTATATTATAATGTATGATTTTGTTTTTCAAATTGTTTTATATCCGAGATGTCTACAAGACTCTTGTTTGGATAGATTTAAGTGAGTTATTCCTAAGAATTACAGGCCTACAATTTAACCACTTGCTTACTGGGCACATATACCCCCCTCCTGCCCTGGTGAAATTTCAGCTTCCGGCACTGCGTCGCTTTAACTGACAATTGCGCAGTCGTGCGACGTGGCTCCCAAACAAAATTGACGTCCTTTTTTCCCCACAAGTAGAGCTTTCTTTTGGTGGTATTTGGTCACCTGTGCGGTTTTTATTTTTTGCGCTATAAACAAAAAAGAGTGCCAATTTTGAAAAAAAAAATACAATATTTTTTACTTGTTGCTATAATAAATATCCCAATTTAAAAAAAAAAAAACTCATTTTTTTCTCAGTTTAGGGCGATACGTATTCTTCTACATATTTTTGGTAAAAAAAAAAAAAAAAAATCGCAATAAGCGACTGGTTTGCGCAAAAGTTAGAGCGCTTACAAAATAGGGGACAGAATTATTATTTTTTATTATTTATTTTTTACTAGAAATGGTGGCAATCTGCGATTTTTATTGGTACTGCGAGGTTATGGCGGACACATCGGACACTTTTGACACATTTTTTGCGCTATTCACATTTATACTGCGATCAGTGCTATAAATATGCACTAATTACTGTATAAATGTGACTGGCATTGAAGGGGTTAACACTAGGGGGTGAGGAAGGGGTTAAATGTATCCTAGGTGTGTTCTAACTGTGGGGGGAGGGGGGGGTGACTGGGGGGGGTGACCGATCTGTGTCCCTATGTACAAGGAACACAGATCGGTCTCCTCCTCTCCAGAGACAGGATGCTGTCTCTGTGTAAAAATGGCAATGAGAGATGATCTGTGAGATCATCTCTCATTCGCCGCACAGATCGCATCGCAAACGGCCACTCTGATTGGCCGTTCGCCGCGATTTGTGATTGGCTGTGACCAAGGGACACGGCCAACACAGGGCTTCCCCGCAGCGCACTCTGGAGCGCGTGCTGGGAACGCCCAAAGGGGCGGCCATCTTTTGATGGCGTGTTGGATATTCAGACCCGCACTGTAGCCGTCATTCGGCTATAGCGCGGGTCTGAAGTGGTTAAAATGCCAAATTTCCATGCAAAATAATAATACCGCTTTCAGCACCTAAAGCCAGAAAGGGAACCTAAAGCCAGGGAACACCTAAAGCCAGGGAACACCTTGCTTCTATAACTGGAAAAAAAACAATTCACGTTAAATAGATCATTTATAAAGGTTACCCAACAGGTAGGTTTCAGTACCTAAACATGAAGCAAAGGGACCAGCTACTGATAAGAAACACAGCTAACCAGTGGCGGCTGGTGAGATTTTAGGATGGAGGGGGCGCCAGACCTGCCCCTTCTTTTTGATACCTCCCACTTCTAAGCCCCACCCCTTATAGCATCCACCCACTCTGTCCCCTGTATTTCACTTGCTTCCACTCAGTGTCAGGGGTATAGAGCTCAGCATCACAGGACAGGGTATATAGCCCCAGACTCAGGGGACAGAGTATACAGCACCAGAATTGCAGCACATTATACAGTCCCAGATTCACATTAGAGTATAAAGCCCAGACTCACAGCAGAGTATACAGTCCAGACTCACAGCAGAGTATACAGTCCCAGAATCACAGCAGAGTTTAGCATATAGCATTTCTCACAAATCCTGTTATATAGCATTTCTAACAAATCCTGTTATATAGCATTTCTAAAAAATCCTGTTATATAGCATTTCTCACAAATCCTGGTATATAGCCTTTCTCACAAATCCTGGTATATAGCCTTTCTCACAATCCTGGAATATAGCATTTCTCACAACTCTTGGCATATATAATTTCTCACAAATCCTGGTATATAGCATGTCTCACAAATCCTGGTATATAGCATGTCTCACAAATCCTGGTATATAGCATGTCTCACAAATCCTGGTATATAGCATGTCTCACAAATCCTGGTATATAGCATGTCTCACAAATCCTGGTATATAGCATGTCTCACAAATCCTGGTATATAGCATGTCTCACAAATCCTGGTATATAGAATGTCTCACAAATCCTGGTATATAGCATGTCTCACAAATCCTGGTATATAGCATGTCTCACAAATCCTGGTATATAGCATGTCTCAGAAATCCTGGTATATAGCATGTCTCACAAATCCTGGTATATAGCATGTCTCACAAATCCTGGTATATAGCATGTCTCACAAATCCTGGTATATAGCATGTCTCACAAATCCTGGTATATAGCATTTCTCAAAAATCCTGGTATATAGCATGTCTCAAAAATCCTGGTATATAGCATGTCTCACAAATCCTGGTATATAGCATGTCTCAGAAATCCTGGTATATAGCATGTCTCAGAAATCCTGGTATATAGCATGTCTCAGAAATCCTGGTATATAGCATGTCTCACAAATCCTGGTATATAGCATGTCTCACAAATCCTGGTATATAGCATGTCTCACAAATCCTGGTATATAGCATGTCTCACAAATCCTGGTATATAGCATGTCTCACAAATCCTGCCCTTGCAAGAGAAACAATTGAGTACTTTCTGTAATAATTGTTTATTTTCACAAGCTTTTGGGGGTGTACCTCGAAGAAGGGGGTAAACCCCCCGAAAAGCTTGTCCTAAAATCTAGATGTTAGTGCAAATAAAAAAGTATCACAGTCAGTACTCAATTGTTTCAGGTGCTATATTAATGAATATAATAAATACCATACATAGCATATACAGCACCACTAACAATACTAGTTATGCCTGTACAACATTCAAGTAACCATTCTTTGCTAAGTTAATCTAACTTTTCAGCACCTGCTTCTATCAGCAGTACTGCTTGACATTTGTTGCGTGCATGCTCAGCATATCCTTTCATCGGATAATCACAAGGAAATCCACATATACCTGTAGCGCCCCCTTACTTTCAGTACGGGCACTACGCTGGTCCCATGCCGCACTCAGTGGGTCATCTCACTACTATGCCCTGTAGTGGCGTAGGGATCAGCAGGAGGAACCAAGCAACGTAGAAGATACACAAAATAAACACTTGCTTATCCCAGCTTCAGTAAATATTAAGCAAATTCTACATGTTATCATTAAATATTTAAGAACAGAGATGGACCTTAACCATAATGCTAATCCTAATCCTTCATTAATGCTAACCCCATTTCTGACCCTAACATCAAAGCTAACTGTGACCCTAACACTAATCCTCACTCTAATACTAGCTCTGATTAAAACCCTCCTACCTTTGATGGTAGCACTAATCCTCATACTAACCATAATGCTAACCCTAACTCTGACCCAAGTACTTACCATAACTCTGACCCTAGTGCTGGTCCTAATATTAATTCTAAATCTGTCAGAAATTCTAACTTTAATACTAAACCTAACTGACCTCTGAGTTAATTCTAGCACTTAAAGGAGTTGTAAAGGCAGACGTTTTTTTTTAATCTTAATGCATTCTACGCATTAAGATAAAAAACCTTGTTTGTAGCAGCCTCCCCAGCAGCCCCTGATTACTTACCTCAGCCCTGTCTCTCTCCAGCGATGTTAACAAGTGTCTTAGCCATCTGTGAGGCCTTGTACACACGACGGGAAATATCCGCTGTAAACGGTCCCCGGACCGTTTACAGCGTATATTTGCGCCGGGATGTTTTGATCCGATGGCTGTACACACCATCGGATCAAATTCCCCGCCGGCGGACAGCGCGGTGACGCGGCGGTGACGTTGACGCCGCCACGTGACCGCCACGTCACCGCACCAGGAAGTAAACACTTCCGCGCGCATGCGTCGGATCCATTCACAGGATACGACGCATGTGCGGCAAGATATGTCCGCTGGTTTGCCGTACTAACCAGCGGACATATCTGACGGCCAGCTATCCGGCGGAAATATTTCAAAGCATGCTTTGGATTTTTTCCGCCGGATGAATCCGGCAAAAAGCGTCCGTTTGCCCCTACACACGAGGGGATTTTTCCGCTGAAATGGTCCGTCGGACCATCTTCAGCGGATTTATTCCCTCGTGTGTACAAGGCCTTACTCTCCTCCTGATTGGTTGTGACATAGCAGCGGTGCCATTGGCTTCTGCAGCTGTCAATCTAAGTCAGTTAGCCAATCAGGGGAACAGGGGGTGGGGCCATGTCAGGCTCTGTGTCTGAATGGACACACAGAGCTGTGACTCGCCTTGGATGCCCCCATAGGAAGCTGCTAGCTATGGGGGCACTTGTCAGGAGGGAGGGGCCAGGAGCACCGAAGAGGGACCTGAGAAGAGGAGGATCCAGGCTGCTCTTTGCAAAACCAACTGCACAGAGGAGACAAGCATAACATGTTTGTTATTTAACCACTTACAGACCGGAAGATTAGCCTGCTTAATGACAGGCCATTTTTTGCGATGCAGAACTGTGGCACTTTAACTGACAATTGCGCGGTTGTGCAAGACTGTACCCAAACAAAATTGCGCCCTTTTTTTCCCACTATTATACATTTATTTTGGTGGTATTTGACCACCTCTGCGTTTCTTTTCATTTTTTGCACTATAAACAAAAAAAGCAAACATTTTGAAAATAATACTATATTTATTACCTTTTGCTATAATAAATATGCCCAAAAATGTTTTTAATAAAGAAATTTCTTCATCAGTTTAGGCCAATATATATTTTTCTACATATTTTTGGTAAAAAAACAAGACGCAATAAGCGTATATTGATTGGTTTGCGCAAAAGGTTTTAGTGTCTACAGATTATGGGAAAGATTTATGGCATTTTTATTATTATTATTATTATTATTTTTACTATTAATTGAAGTGATCTGCGATTTTTAGCGGTACTGTGACATTGTGGCGGACAGATTGGACACTTTTGACAATTTTTTTGGGACCATTGACAATTATAGTGAGATCAGTGCTTTAAAAATGCACTGATTACTGTGTAAATATCACTGGCAGGGAAGGGGTTAACACTAGGGGGCGATCAAGGAGTTAAGTGTGTTCCCTAGTGAGTGTTTCTTACTGTATGTGGATGAGACTGACTGGGGGAGGAGACATATTGCTGTTCTTACTTACTAGGAACACACAATGTCTCCTCTCCACTGACAGAACAGGGATTTGTGTGTTTACACACAAAAATCCTGTTCTAGCTCTCGTTCCTGCAATTGTGGGTGGACAGCGGCAATCACGCCCACCAGCCACGCACATCGGGTCCCCCTCTGGCAGTTCTAAAAGGCGAAGATGGACCCATATGGGGTTTTTGGGGAACGTGGCACTTTGCCGACGTATATCGGCATGAGCCGGTCGGCAAGTGGTTAAAGAAAAAAAAAACGAGACTTAACAATCACTTTAAGCCAGCTATAGACTGTTTGAATCTTGGCTGGTTGAGTAGGAACTGGATGAATTTCAAATCATGTATGGGCAAGCTCATTATACCCAAGTTGATCGATTAATCAACTTGAGTACAACCAGCATGTTGGATCTTTCATGTGATTATTGCCAGCAGCTATAGCCACTAGCAATAATCATTGTGTGTTCTCCCCATCAGGAGAACACAATAGCTTTGCGGGAAGGATTTCCCCATCAACACTGACTGTGGTTACAAGAAAGAAAATCGCACCATCTATGGTCGGCTTAACCCTAACTCTGACCCTAACGGGCACGCTTACTCTGACCCTGAAGCTAAATCAAAAGCCAGACTAATCCTTTGATTAATGATCACCATGTTATAGGTGATAAAAAGGTCATCACTGTTTTTGGGCATGGTAGCTCTCCTGAAAATCCATACCAGACCTAAGGGTATGCTCTTGGAGGGGGAACCCATGGCATTTTTTTTAAATGTGGCGTGGAGTTCCCCTTCAAGATCCTCAGAGCACAAGTCGCATGCCAAAGTCAGGTCAGTTAAGACGGCGATCCGACTTTGATCCGACTTCAGTGATAATCAATGGGCTGAAGTAGGATCTGTAACGAGACCCTTGCTCGCTCGCTTCCGCTCTCCCGACACTCCTCTGCTACTATTGGATCAGATTGCAGATTGCAACGTCTGATGGTTCAGTCATTCAAGGTTCCGGGGTCCAAACTACAGCTATGTGTCCATTAGAACAGAACACCAGGCAGGCTGTATGTAAGTTCAAACAGGACTCTTTTAATGGAAGTACACAACACACTTTTATACAGAATTTGGAACATCCCGCCCCCAACAACCACTTTCCTATTGGTCAATTGTAAAGTCCATGCAGTCCCCCTTCAGGTCCTCTTCCATGCAAATGAGGACTTCAAAATGCAGAGATTGGTCGGATAGTTGGGATAGAAGTACGGCTATGTGTATTGAGACAGAAGCCCCAGGGGGCAATCAATGTACACAATAGCCATACACAGAACAATGAGGCCGTCTGAAGAGGGAGTTAGCTTTAAGACATGGCAGAGACCCCCCACTGTGTAACAGATTTCAAGTAGAAACACTTTAGCATTCCAAGGTCCATGACAGGATCAAAGTAGGACCAAAGAAGTGCAGGGAGCATTTTCAAAGTCGGACCAACTTGTGTCGGACCAGTTAAGATGGCTCACATAGGGAAACATTGATTTTCACACAACATGCGACATGAGCTCTCAATGTCGGAGTGTTTGTTGCACGAGTGTGAATCAGGCCTATTTAAAAGTTGCACAGAATGGGCCAGATTCAGGTAGAGTTACGCTGGAGTATCAGTGATTCGCCAGCATAACTCACACTTTGAGCCGGCTTATCTGTTTTCTGTAGTCAGAAAACAAGATACGCCGGGATTGAGTTCAGATACGAGCGGCGTAATTGTATTTCGCCGTCGTATCGGAACTGCAATTTTAAAATGGGCGCTCGGGGCGTTCCCGCTGATTTACGCCAAGAATATGTAAATCAGCGAGAGACGGAAATTCACGATCGTACGCGGGCCCGACGCAGTGACTTTCCGACGTTTCCGTAAGCGATACGCGGCGTAAAGAAAAACATCCCCCCTAGGTGGAGTATCCTATGTTAAGTATGGCCGTCGTCATCGCGTCGAATTTAAAAGTTTAGCGTTGTTTGCGTAAAACGTCCGTGAATGGGGATTGACGTCATTGACGTTCACTGACAGAATTTGGAGCATGCGCACTGACAGTCGACGCATGCGCAGTACGTTCGCCGCGGGATCACGCCTAGTTTACATATTACACGCCCCCTACCCGCCCAATTTGAATTCCGCCGGCTCATTTTCGCTACGCCGCCGCAACTTTAGGAGCAAGTGCTATGTGAATAACAGTACTTGCTCATAAAGTTTCGGTGGAGTAACGTAAATGACAAACGTTACTCCAAAATAAAGATTCGCCCATCTACCTGAATCTGGCCCAGTGTCTTTGAGCGTTTCTACATCTTCTCTAATTTGATTTGCTAAGTGCACATCTATATTTATACGACTCACCTGTCCCCTCTTCCTCCATACTGACATCCACGATCAGTTCTCTGTTGTAGTCTGAGCTCCGCAGATTGAATTTCCCCAGATCCAGAGAATGTTGCATCTTTCCAGTCGGGTCAATCTATGAAGAATAGGAAGATGTTTGGCCCGGTTATAAAAGTTACGCACTAGGTTTACTATATCCCCTGTCTGCCTGATATTAAGTGAGAAAAAACCTTGCCAGAGGAAAATCTAAGTTCATGGAGCAAAAATATTCACTTCCAGCTGTTTCTTTAAAGCAGGGATCCTCAAACTACGGCCCTCCAGCTGTTGCGGAACTACACTTCCCACGAGGCATTGTAAAACTCTGACATTCACAGACATGACTAGGCATGATGGGAATTGTAGTTCCTGAACACCTGAAGGGCTGTAGTTTGAAGACCCATGCTTTAAAGCATGGAAAGGAAAAGTTTTCATGATTGGCGATTGCATTCCCTCTCCAAGTCAATTTTGGTATCTTGGCGTACCATTTCCTATTTCTTAATAACGTTTGACACATAGAAATTTATTTATGTCTGTTTATAACAACAAGATTCCCCCCTATCGCTATTTTCCTTCATCTGCCAAGCTGTATCAAAGCAATACATTTATCCATAGTCAAATTATCACCCACCATCTTACCAAAGTTGACCTTCTTTAGATCCCTTGTAACTGCAGTTACAAAGCATTGAACTTTAATCACTGATAAAAGGGGGGAAATTATGTTGATTTGATGCAAAGGCCAATTTCATTCAGCTTAGACATTATTATACAGGATTTATATAGCCCAGACAGTTTACGCAGAGCTTTACAATATAAAGGGGTGACAATACATAGACAATACAATTCAATATGAGAGGGTTAGGAGGGATGTTCTCTTGTGAGCTTACAATCTAATAATGGGGGGGGGGGGGGGGGGGCTGGCGAGACAAAAGGTATTAACTGTGAGGGCTGATCTGATGGGCGAAGTAGAAGATTCAATTGTTCGCTAAAGGCCCCCCTGAAAAGAGGACTCCCTGGGGCACACGCAAATCGTTTTTCACAACAAAGTGCTTGTCGGTGCAGGCTTTATTGAGCATATAAGATTGATTGCCCAGACTATGTTTGGATCCATATTGTACCTACTCCTATGTTTGACTTTTTGTGAGACTCTGCCCCAGCTGTAATCTTTCTACAAGATTGTCCAGAAAAGGGGTTCTCTTCTGTTCGCCGATACTTTGGCACAGCCCCTGTAAATTTTTCCTGGTTTCTTCCTTTTATCAGTTAACCCTTGACATCAGGGGATCACTACCATAGATGCCATTAACTCGGACCACTCGGATCACATTACTCCTTGCTATCTTGGCACTCTTTGACTGCCTGGAGTTCCTTGGATGAATACGCTTGCCACGCTGTACTAGATTGTGAAACAATATCTATATATTTTCAAAAATCCTGCTTGTCTCGTCCTGAAGAAGCCCAACGGCAAAACGTGTAGGCGACTTCAAAGGATTTACTTATCACTCATGAATTACTAATCCAGATGGTGCTATTCTATTGTATTTAATTTTCTATTTTTCAATTTTTGTGCTGTGTATTTTTCATTTAATTTTGTAATAAATATATTATTTTTTAACATATATACTTCCGTCTTGCCTTAAAGTCCGACCTCTATTCACTCCTGTGATTGGGTTTTTTCCTTATTCTTAGGAGTCTTCAGGAATCGCTTAAAGGTTGACAGAGTAGGAGATAGCCGGAAAGATTGAGGTATTAAGTTCCAGAGGATGGGAGAAGTTCCAGAGAAGTCCTGTAGACAAGCATGGTATGAGGAGACAACGCAGCTAGAAAGCAGAAGGTCTTGGAAGGAGTAGAGAGGATGGTTTGGGTGTTTTTTTTTTTTAAGACAAGATTGATGATGTAGCTGGGGGCAGCGTTGTAAATGGCTTTGTATGTTATTGTGAGGCTGCGTACACACCATGAAATAAATGCGATCAAATCGGTCTGACACACCGTTTTGATCGGATTTGTCTGATGGGATAGATTGGTTTGATCGTGTACACACGATCAAACCAAAATCCCCTCCGGCAGACAGAGGCGGTGACGTTGATGCCGCCACGTCACCGTCACCAGGAAGTAAAACACTTCCGCGCATGCGTCAAATCCATTCGACGCATGTGCGGACAGATATGTCTGCTGGTTAGCATACTAACCAGCAGACATGTCGGACGGACGGGTTCCCAGCAGACAGATTTTAAAGCAGGCTTTAAAATCTGTCTGCTGGAAAAATCTGTCTGTCCGCCCGTACACACGATCGAATTTGTCTGCTGATTCGATCGTGTGTACGCGGCCTAAGTGTTTTGAATTTTATTTGTTGGGCAATGGGAAGCCAATGGAGTGATTGTCAGAGAGGGGTGTCGGACATCGAATAGTTGGTAAAATTGGTAAAATTGATGAGTTTGGCAGCAGCATTCATGATTGACTGAACAAGGGAAAGCCTGCGGAGAGATAGGCCAATGAGGAGAGAGTTACAATAGTCAAGGCAAGAGATACCAAGGGAGTGAATAAGTTGCTTAGTGGTTTCAACGGTTAAAAAGGGGCGTATTTGGAGATGTTACAGAGGTGAAGTAGGCAAGATTTGGACAGCGATTAGATTTGGGGCTGAAAGGACAGGTCAAAGCCCAGGACCTTGCACCCTGACATGAGGGGGTGGGACTGATGGATGTATCATTGATCTTGATGGAGAAGTTAAGGGAAGGGGCACGGACTGGAGGAAATATTATGAGCTCAGTTTTGGAAAGATTTCTCAGTCTTATTCACCAGATCAAAGGCTATATCTACAAAGGCTTCTTCAATATCATCCACATGTCCTTCCTTCAAAAGTGTCACCAAGTCTCTAAGAAAGAGACTCTTGCAAACTGTTGTTCCATGAGGTTTTCAATAAATGTATCCTGTACCCATATAATCACTAAGGGCCAGATTCTCAGAGGCGTTACGACGGAGTATCTCAGATACCCCGTCGTATCGCCTTTTTTTTTGTCTCGTATCTATGCGAGTGATGCTTAGCATCACTTTTGCATAGATACGCTTCTACATCCGACAAGTGTAATACAATTACACGTTCGGATCGTAGGTGTAATGACAACTCCGGCCACTAGGTGGCCTTTACGTTGTTTTTTCATTTGCATATGCAAATGAAGTAGTACGCCGATTCTCGATCGCTTTTACGCCGCCCCGTCGTCGCGTACGTCGTTTACGAACTCGTAAGGTTACCCCAGCTTCTATGTGGAGTAACCTTACGAGGTCCCGTCGGATGCCGTCGTGTCCCGTCGGACGCCATGTTAAGTATGGCGTCGGGTCAGCGTCGGCTTTTTCCGTCGCTTACGTCGTTTTACTAACTCGTTCGCGAATAGGGACTTGCGTAAATGACGCTCACGTCGTTTTGACGTCGATTTCAACGACGCTTCCCGACGTGAGCTGGAGCATGCGCACTGGGCTTTTTCCCCGGCCGGCGCATGCGCAGTTCGTGCGACGCGAGGGCGCGCTTAATTTAAATACAAGCCGCCCCATTTGAATTGCGCGGGTTTACGCTTGGCGATTTACGAGACGCCAACGCAAACTACGGAGCAAGTGCTTAGAGAATAAAGCACTTGCTCTAGTACGCAGCGGCGGCGTAGTGTAAATGGCTTACGCTACGCCGCCGCAAATATATGAGAATCTGGCCCTAAATCTATTATTCTGTATGTATTATTTGTGAATAGGGATGAGCTTTGAGTTCGAGTTGAACTCATGTTCGACTCAAACATTGCCTGTTCGCCGAACAACGAACAATTTGGGGTGTTCGCAGCAAATTCGAAAAGCCGCAGAGCACCCTGGAAAAGTCTATGGGAGAAATCTAAAGTGCTAATTTTAAAGGCTTATATGCAAGTTATTGTCATAAAAAGTGTTTGGGGCCTGGGTCCTGCCCCAGGGGGGCATGTATCAATGCAAAAAAAGTTTAAAAAAAAGGTCGTTTTTTTGGGAGCAGTGCTTTTAAATGACTTTTTATCCTTCAGAAATTACATTTTGTGCAGGGTAAGTTCTAAGCACAGCAAACAATCGCTGCTTTACAGGCATACTTTACACACCCCCTAGGTATGAAATTTAAAGGAATATTTCACTTTTATTGTTTCACTTTAAGCTTTAACTGACGCATTTCGCACTGTAGCTCAGTGATTAGTCATAGTTAAGATACACTAATGACTAAGATGACTAAGCACTGAGCTACAGTGCGAAACGCGTCAGTTTTTGTTCTGATTTTTGCTGTGGCATGTTTTTTTTTTGTGACCTATTTTAATAAAAGGAACCTTTTTGGAGTGCGGCTGTCCAAGTTCCCTTTCATATTTTTGCATTGCCGGTACCCATGGTTTGGATTCAGTGAGGAGGCTCCTTGATTACATCTGAGCCGTTATCTTCTCTTTCAGGAGAGTCAGGACACCCACTAACACACAGCTCCTTTCTCTATCTGCAACGTAGAAAGCTTCCTGACTCTCCTGCGTGCCCCCTCCCCCTCAAGAGAGAGGGCAAGCATGACACTCCGCACCAGGGAGAAAGTCTTGCATTACGGTGGTGAGTTACAGACAGAAGAACAGGAAGTGAGGATTTCGCAGAACAAATAAGGACATTTAAAAGAGGTAAGTGAAGAAGGACTGCACTAGGGTAAAGGAAGCTATTTAGGAAAAAATTTTTTACTTTTACAACCCCTTTAAGCTGCATATGGGGTTTTCACTGTCAGAGCATGTGAAACTCTTTTCCACACAATCGCTGGTGTCAGCAGGAAGAATTGATAGTTTTAAAAGACTCTTATGCCGCGTACACACGATCGGACATTCCGACAACAAAACCGTGGATTTTTTTCCCGACGGAATGTTGGCTCAAACTTGTCTTGCATACACACGGTCACACAAATGTTGTTGGAGATTCCTTTGGCAAGAACGCGGTGACGTACAACACTACGACGAGCCGAGAAAACTGAAGTTCAATGATTTTGAGCATGCGTCGAATTGATTCCGAGCATGCGTAGAATTTTTAGGTGCCCCTTGATGAAGTGATTCTTTCACGATCAAGACGTTCCTTTGTCTCTTTTCATGTACATGTGATTACCATCATTGGAGGATTGGAATGAGGAGATGACCTACACCAGGCTGCCTGTAAGCCCTGCAGTTTGTGTTATCTTATATGCGACCTGGGGTCCCCTGTAATTAAGGGACCATCACGATCTGGTAAGCAGATCTGTGTGCTCTTTCGGTGGAGCCTTCCATTGGTTGGATTGTCACCTATCATCAATACCATATGTATATCACACAAGACTACACCATTTAGGACTTTTTCATATGGGTGGAGAAGGATCTGAACTTCTTTTTTCTTCTTTTTGGTCACAGACCTTTTGGTCACAGATTTTTTGTTGTTTTTTTGATCATTTGATCTATGAGCCCTCTTTTTTTGGAAAGCAATCCGCCTTCTAACCTATGAGGAATCACTCACTATATCACGTGACATAGACTTTTAAATGTTTTTGGGAAACAATTACTGTTTTTTCTTTTTATTAACATATGAGAATGTTTATTTGTTAATTATCATATCATTTATGCACATTGTTTATGAGGTTTTAGCGCGATTCTTTTTCTTTTCCAGTAGAATTTTTGTGCCTCAGAATTGCATACAGACGATCAGAATTTCTGATAAGAACTTGTCAGAAAAATTGAGAACCAGGTCTTAAACATTTGTTGTTGGAAATTCCGACAGCCTACACACAATCGGATTTTCCAACTACAAACACATATCAAACATTTGTTGTCAGAAATTCCGACCATGTGTACACGGCATAAGATCTGCATTTTAGGTTCAAGTTTTTGTTGAAAGTTTTCAGACAAGGGTAAACAGTAAGCAAAAGAAAACGAAAACGGATCCGATTTCCGACAAAGGGCGGCCGGATCCACAATAAGAAAAACATATACACTCCATGATATACAAGCAAATGTGCACTAATGATTACATCGTAGGTACAGTATTAGTGCAGATATAAATATACATATAGAGCAAACCTGCGTGAAAAAAAGGACTACTCCTCGGTCCGGACGCCCTTTTGGGATCCTGCTGCGCCCAAGACCCATGGAAGTAAAAATAAAATAAATCAAAAGCAAAAAGAAACAAAGCAGGAGAGCAGGTAACATCCAAACATCAAGAGGGTAGTACCACGTCCTGAAAACATATCTAAAACATGAAACTAAGAGAGTGCCTGTGGATAAACGGTTTGGCCAAATAGAGTGGCCCAGAAAAAGGACAAAAATACAAAGAAAGAGGGGGAAGAAGGAAAGATAAGGATAAGAATGGGAGGGAAGGGGGAGCAGGGAGAGATGAAGGGTAGAGGAAAAGGGAGACGGTGTGCGCGGGATGGATAATCTCAGAATAACTTAATTTGGGGGGAAAAAAAAGCTAATGTAATTTAATTAAAACCAGTTAAGGGAGATCAGATTCCAGTTCTTCCACTATATGCACAGTTATTAGCCGGGACCTAAGCTCTACGGGAGTATATTGGACCGACGTCTATTCTTAAGATTATCCGAGGTGGAGTAGTGCCTCCAAAAACTCCAAGTAAAGGAGAATTTAGCGTATCTGTCAAGGGATTTAGCTTGCAATTCTTCCATGGGCATGATGCCATTCATTCTGCTTACCCATTCGACTAGAGTCGGGGGAGAAGATGACTTTCAATGTTTGGAGATCAATTGCCGCCCGGCGCTAAGACAAAATTTCAGAAGGGCATTTTTTGGGTATTTAATAGAGCCCGGGAGAATGGAGAGAAGGGCTATAGAAGGTGAAGGGGATAGAGACTCATCATAAAGTTCAGAATAGAGTTGGAAAATTTGGTTGGTTCCAGAACGGGCAAATCAATTCGCAGTCCCACCAAACATGACAGTATGTACCTGTAGCCATGGTGCATCTCCAGCAAGAGTCAGAAGCCGACGGAAACATGATCCTGAGGGTGGATGGTACTCTATACCATTGAGACAACAATTTATAATTTTTTTCTTGGGCATAGCTTGATACAGAGGATTTGTGAGTAAAGAAAAAGGCTGTGCGCCACTCAGCCTCGCTGATGTTTCTCTCCAGGTCCTCCGACAAAACTGTAGTGAATTTAGGGAAGGAACCATGAGTGTGACCTAGAATCATTTTGTAGACCAGAGAAAGGGTATGCCGCTGGGTATCTGGCAAAGAGCAGAGTTGTTCGAAACCAGTCAGGGGCCAGTGTATCTGTCCAGAGTTGTGAACCGTCTTACAATAAGCCGCCAGGTGTAAATGGGTGAGCCAGGTCACCCTAGAAGATGTAGTAGCCTCAGATGATACAAAGGAGTCTGAGGAGACATGTACGAAGAGTCGTGCAGTAGGCCAGGAAGTCCTGTCATAATTACCGAGAACCCGGGTCGATCTACACTCAGGAAGAGCTGGGTTGTCAAATAGTGGAGTCAGGGGACTCTTGTCGGCCGAAAGTGCACAGATCTCACTCTTCCGGTACCAAATCGCCAAGGCATCTCTAGTGAGGGGGGACAGTGCTGGGAGAGACCGATGCACCCCACCGTGTCCCCAGAGAAGCGCTCGGAGGTCAGTCGAGGATAAATTCTGCTCAACCTGGGCGGAAATCTTAGTCAGTGGGTGAGGGAACCACTCCAAGAGTCGAGAAAACACTGCCGATTTATGGTAGAGCTCAAAGTCAGGGAGACCCGTTCCACCGTTGGAGATGGGTGAGCAGAGGAGTGAGTGCTTCAGCCTAGGGCATTTCTCCTTCCATACATAGCGAATAGCCATAAAGCGCAACGTGTTAAAAAAAAGCGGAGGGAAGAGCTACAGGGAGTGCCTGGAACAAGTATAATAACTTAGGCAGGATGGCCATCTTTAGAGTATTCATACTCCCAAACCACGACACCGACAGGTCCATACGGTTCTCAGTGAGAAGTCGAAGTCTGGTCAAGAGTGGGCTATAGTTTAAAGCGTAAATCTCCGACAACTGTGCCGGAATGGCTGTTCCCAAATAGGAGATGGACTTCTCTTTCCATTGGAAGGAGAAGTTAGACTTGAGGGTGGTGAGGACAGGCTTTGGTAAGGATAGGTTCAACGCTTCCGTTTTGGATACATTTAATTTGTAGTTACTAAGTCTGCCAAATCTATCGATCTCCGCCAGTATAGATGGAATGCTAATGTGGGGTTGAGTGACATAAAGAAGCAGGTCATCTGCATATAGGGAAAGTTTGCAATGAGAAAAGGGTGTTTGGATCCCATGTATATTCGGGTTATATTAGTGTTCTATCAACCAATGCGAAAAGGAGTGGGGAAAGAGGGCAACCCTGCCTAGTGCCATTCTTAATCGACAGCGTACCCGATTGGACGCCGTTAACCAAGATAGAGGCCGAGGGGATGGAGTACAGGGAAAGGATACGCAAGAGCATTTTCGGGCCTAAACCTATCTGGGAGAGTGTAGACTTCAAAAAAGGCCAGCTGACCCTATCAAAAGCCTTCCCCGCATCACAGGAGAGAAGGCAGGATGGTATCCATTGTTGTTGGGCATAAGCTATATGGTGTAGGGTATTGGTAGTGTTGTCACGAGCCTCACGGCCCGGGACGAAGCCCAATTGGTCTCCATGTATAACATTGGGCAGTAGCCCCTCTAAGACGATCAGACAGAATTTTTGTAAAGAGCTTCAAATCAATGTTGAGAAGAGAGATAGGCCTATAATTGGAGCAATGAGACGGGACTTTACCGGTTTGGGGAGGACTATCAATGGCGTTAAAGGCCTTTGCGAGGAGCGGAGCCAATTGGGGAGCAAACATCTTATAAAAATGCAGGTTGAGGGGGGAGATTATAAAGACCCGAATAGTATTGACGAAACTCGTCAGCTATGGCAGAGTTAGTCAGCACCTTGCCCCCGCTGGGAGAAAAAATGAAGGGTATATGTTTCCTAGCCTGGCGTGGTTTAAGCGTGTTCGCCAGAAGCCTACCGCACTTGTTAGCTTGAGAGTAGTGCGTAAAACGCCCCTTATCTCTCGCAACCAAGGAGAGGTCAGAAAAAATTAGCAAGAGGTCCCTCCGAGCACCAGCCAGGTCCACCAAAGTGGCAGCATCAGGCGAGCGCTTGTGGGAGTCCTCTAGGGTCGCAATAGTGGCTAAAAGGCGAGCGACATCTGCCATACGGGCTTTCTTGAGCCTGGAGCCATGCTGGATGAATTTTCCCCTATGGACACATTTGAGGGCTTCCCACTTCGTAAGTGGATTAGTCACATCGTGAGCATGATCTGCGTTGAAATGAGATGGTTTGAATAATATCTTCAGTGCAGGTCAGGTCTGAGAGTAAATTGTCGTTGAGTCTCCATGAGGACCTGGGTTTGGGGGAAGGAACCCTCCCCAGACCTACATGTATGGGAGCATGGTCTGACCAGAGCGTGAGGCCAAGCGAAGCGGAAGGTGAGAGATCTAACAACGATTGTGAAATGAGTATATAGTCCAGTCTGCTGTATGAAGAGGGGAATAGTATGCAGGGGAATAGTATGTGAAGTCCCTGGCAGAGGGGTGAAGGACTCTCCAAACATGTACCAGGGAGAGATCAGTGAAAAGAGTGCGCAGCTTGGTCAGAGAAGCTTGAGAGAGCGAGGACTTACCAGTCGACGTGTCAATGCGAGAAGACGTGCATTTTAGGGAACACAAAATACAGGGATATGGAAAATTATTTTCGACACTGACACACACCCACACAGGTTGAACTGGTTGGCCTGCTGTCTTTATTTAACCTTACAAATTACTGTATTTATCGGCGTATTTTACACACAGGCGTAACTTTAAGAGGGAGGTTTCAGGAAAAAAACTTTCCACAGCCCCCTGCGTATAACACGCAGGCACAGTTTACCCTCTATTTTCAGGGTAAAAAAGTGAGTGTTATACGCCAATAAATACAGTATATAACTATGTAATTATAAACAATTAGAATATATATTTTTGAAAACATTCCTACTTTACAACATTTCTTCACACCTGCTTAAAACATTTCCACAGCACAGTATATACAGTATACATATACAGTTTTATCTGCTTATATTTGGTCTTCCCTTATTTCTCCTTTCTAAATAAAATATTTTTGTTTTCATTACATACCTTATTTAATATCCAGTGATGTAATCTCTATACAATCCAAGCAGATTATTGCTGGTGGGAGGGTCTGCCAGATTGCTGTACATAGATTCCTGAAAGCATCACAGTATCCTGACCTAATACTCTCCTCAAGAGCCCTCATGAAAGAGGAGCCTGAACAACTGGGTAAGACTGAGGGGAAACCTGGGGGTTATATTTTACAATCCTTTAGGCCCCTTTCACACTTGTGCTACTCCAAAGTCGCGCGATTTTGCAGCTATTTTGACAAAACAGTCATACGACTGTGGATCCGACTTTGCCCTGCAACTTGAAACATGACTTCAAAGACCAGGGACGTGACTTTGATCCCCCAATAATTAGGGGGAACTCCACGGCAATTAAAAAAACAAACAAACAAACAAAAAACGGCATGGGTTCCCCCTTCATGAGCATACCAGGTTCTTCGGTCTGGTATGGATTTTATGAGGAACCCCCACGCCTCCTAAAATCCATGCCAGACCCTTATCCGAGCATGCAGCCCGGCAGGTCAGGAAAGAGGGTGGGGACGATTGAGAGCCCCCCACTCTCCTGAACCATAACAGGCCGCATGCCCTCAACATGGAGGGTGAGAGCACTAATGGATGGGCCATTCCGAGAACCAATCCTGATGTATTTCTGCCCTCCCTGCAGATGATGGATGTTTGTTTTGCTAGAGTCTATACTTAAAGGGGTTGTAAAGGTAAAAATTCTTCTGTTCTTCTGTCTGTAACTTCACACAGTAATGCGAGGCTTTCACTCTGGTGTGGAGAAAGCCTCTTGAGGGGGGAGGGGGCGAGCAGGAGTGTCAGGACAGATAGAGAAAGGAGCTGTGTGTTAGTGGGCGTCCTGACACTCCTGCTTGCCCCCTCCCCCCTCAAAAGGCTTTCTCCACACCAGGGAGAAAGCCTTGCATTACGGTGTTGAGTTACAGACAGAAGAACAGGAAGTGAGGATTTCTCAGAAGAAATAAGGACATTTAAAAGCAAAATGGAAGGATGAGGTAAGTGAAGGAGGACTGCACTAAGGTAAAGGAAGCTATTTAGGGAAAAAGTGTACCTTTACAACCCCTTTAAGTCACCTGTGTGTTCTGCATGTGGCGCCTAGACGAGGATGATATTACACTCCGGCTTACTAGATCCTTGGAAATAAAAGCAGCCGAAATGCCACAATAAAATGCTCTTGCAATGGACCTAAATATCTTTTCATGAGATTTCATCTGCTCCTCATTTTTCAAGAATCTTCTCAGAAAGACAGTGATGTCACCTCCAGAAGTAGTTTTTTTTTTAAGAGGAACATTTTACACCTACTAGCAGTAGGTGAATTGTAAAGGGGAAGGGGCCTGAGCAGTAAGAGGTGACCTGGCATTTTACTGCAAGGTCCATTTTATAATGCTAAGCAGATTTTATGAAACTATCGAATTCAACAAAATATCTGTTCTCGTCACTTCTTGGTCCTATTCCTCACCTTGGCTTTCTCCTCGTGGCACAGATCTTTTGTAGCTGGTTCCTCCTCTTCTAGAGACCGCCACCACCACCAATGTCGTGGTTGTTTCTTCTGGCACACTTTGAGATTTACATTTCCCGGGACCTTCTCTCCATATGTGTACCTGTAAGGACATGATAGGGGCATTTTAGCCCAAAGCAAGAAGACCTAGTTGCATCACATAGTTGCTACCCACCTTCATTACTCTTATGTCGCGTACACACGATCGGTTTGTGTGATGAAAACAGACCGATGGACCGTTTTCATCAGACGAACCGATCGTGTGTGGGCTCCATCGATTTTTTTCCCCATCGGTGAAAAAACTTAGAACCTGTTTTAAAAGTATCTGATGGTTAAAAAAATGATAGAAAAAAAATATCATCTGTGGGGAATTCCATCAAAAAAATCAACGCATGCTCAGAATCAAGTCGACGCATGCTCGGAAGCATTAAACTTAATTTTTCCCAGCATGTCGTTGTTTTTTACGTCACCGCGTTCTGACATAAATGTTTTTTTAACAGATGGTGTGTAGGCAAGACTGATGAAAGTCAGCTTCATCAGATATCTGATGAACAAATGCATTGCTCCGTTTTCATCGGATGAACCAATCGCGTGTACAGGGCATCAGGCTATTTTTCAGATTTGGCGTTTACAAGACTAAAACTGTTTTTTTTGCTAGAAAATTACTTAAAACCTCCAAACAATATATATCTTTTTTTCTAACACCCTAGAGAATAAAATGGTGGTCATTGCAATACTTTTTGTCACACCGTATTTGCGAAGCGTTCTTACAAGCGCACTTTTTTTGGAAAAAATTCACTTTTTTGAATAAAAAAATAAGAAAACAGTGAAGTTAGCTCAATTTTTTTATATATTTTGAAAGATAATGTTACGCCGAGTAAAATGATACCCAACATGTCACGCTTAAAAATTGCGCCCGCTCGTGGAATGGCATTAAACTTTTACCCTTAAAAATCTCCATAGGCGATGTTTAAAAAATTCTATAGGTTGCATCTTTTGAGCTACAGATGAGGTCTAGGGCTAGAATTAGAATTATTGCTCTCGCTCTAACGATCACAGTGATACCTCACTTGTGTGGTTTGAACAACGTTTTCATATGCGGGCGCTACTCACGTATGCGGGGCGACGGGGCGCTTTAAAAAAAAAAAAAAAAATTGTTTTCTTATTTATTTTTATTTATTTTATTATTTTTTACACGGTAAAAAATGGATCACTTTTATTCCTATTACAAGGAATGTAAACATCCCTTGTAATAGAAAAAAAAGCATGACAGGTCCTCTTAAATATGAGATCTGGGATCAAAAAGACCTCAGATCTCATATTTAGACTTAAATGCAAAAAAAAAAAGTGTAATTTGAAAAAAATGACATTTAGAAAATATTGCTTTAAGACGCATGGGTGGAAGTGACGTTTTGACGTCACTTCCACCCTGCTATGCAATGGCGACGAGTGGGGGCCATCTTGCCCTCACTCGCATCCCCACACAGCAGGAGACAGCACCCGATCGCCTCCGCCGCTCCCGGCGGCTCCGGGAAGCGGCGGAGGGTGCAGGAGAGTGGAATCCGCCGCGGAGACCACCATTATCGTTTACAGGACCGCTCATGCTAAAGATGGATATCTCGGTTGTGGCAGCAGCTGCTGCCGTTACCGAGATATCCATCTTTAAAAAAAAGGACGTATATCTGCGTGAGCGGGTCCTTAAGTGGTTAAAGATACTGTACTGAGTAGATGACCACTGACTCATAAACTGGAAATCAACTGTAGCTAGAGTTTAAGTAACAGCATGAATTAACTACTACAGCCCCAAAAGCAGGTGAAATTCTGATATTTATTTTTTATTCGGATGTATTCGAATTACAATAGTACTGAATTCAAATAATTCCAAAAAAAAAAGACAGAATTCAAATTAATTTGAATAGTTTTTGAATCAATTTAAAATTTGAATCATTTTCAGATTTGAAAAGCTTATAAAGAGAATAAAGTAGAAAATAAAGGAATAGAATAGAAAAAATAGAATAGAATAGAAAAAAAATATAGAACAGAAAGTAAAACAACAGAATAGAAAAGAATAAAATGAAATAGAAACAAATAGAATAGAAGAGAATAAAAAAAATGAATAACATTTAAAAAAACCTAACCATCTTCTGAAATTTTCAAATAGAATAAATTTGAATTGGAATACATAGGAAAAGAATAAAATAGAAAAAAAGGAATAGCATGGACTGTAATAGAATAGAAAATAGTATAATTAAAAAAAAAACAATAGAATAGAAAGCATATAACAACTTCCCAAAATCCAAATAGAATCAATTTTAATAGAATAGAAAATAATAGATTAGAATAGGAAGATCGTTACATTCTTTCTATTCTATTGCTTTTTTCTATACTATTCTGTTTATATTCTATTCTAATTTATTATTTTCTATTATTTTTAAATTCAAATTAATTCTATTTGAATTTTGGGAAATGGTTATATTATTTCTATTCTATTCTATTTGATTCCATTCGATTATTTTTTTTATTCTATTCTTTTCGACTCGAATTTCATAATATTCCCTCTATTTTATTCATTTTTTTCTAGTAATTTCTAATCTATTCCATTCTTTTATTTTCTGTTATATTCTGTTTTATTCTATTTTTTTCCTTTATTTTCTATTCTATTTTATTCTCTTTAAATATTGGAAAACGATTTGAATTCAAACATTTTTCGAATTTGAAAACTATATAAAAAATTCAAAACCTTTCAAATCCAAAAACGATTTAAATTGGAATTTGAAAACTATTCAAATTCAAAAACTATTCGAAAATCTGAAAACCTTTCAAATCAATTGGAATTTAGAAAATACGAATTGATTCGGATACGAATAAACAAAACAAATTCCAAAAACAAATAAAGCAGAATAAATTCATTTAACGATATAAATTTATGTAAAAAAATAATCAAAACTGAAATAACCGGACCGCCTAACGCTGATATTTGTCGGCAGAATAGCCGACGTGGAAACAGGCACGTACAGGTACGTCGCCTTTAAGAGCCCAGCCGTGGGTCGCGCGCGCCGCTGGCATGCGACCCGGTCCGAAGCCCCCAAACCCAAAGCACCCACTATGTTGAGGGCATGTGGCCTGGTATGGTCGCTTGCTTGTCACCCCCCCCCCCCCCCTTTGATGAATGCTCGAAAAGGGTCTGGTACACATTTTAAGAGGGACCCCACGCCATTTATTTATTTTTTTGGCATGGGGTTACCTTCAAGATCCATAGCAGACCTAAGAACATGGTGGCTGGCTTGACACTTACTCCTTAAAGTGGAAGTTCATGCAAAATCTAAAATCCCTGCATCTATAGACACCAGGGATCTAACACTAACCTCTTTATTCCTGTAAAGAAAAGATGAGTACAGTAAAACCTTGGATTGCGAGCATAATTCGTTCCGGCAGGATGCTTGTAATCCAAATCAAAGCCAAACCTAATTTTCCCATAAGAAATAATGGAAATATTATAGCAATGTGATAAGTTGTGTACCATAAAATGTCCATGTCCAGGAGCTACAGAGTATAAAAGAAAAGAGAGGCGCCTCTAAGTGTAGCAATATGGTTACATTTAATGAAGATACAAGTCTAATGCCCTGTACACACGATCGGTTCGTCTGGTGAAATGGACCATTTTCATCGGACGAACCGATCGTGTGTGGGCCCCATTGTTTTTTTTCCCATGGATGAAAAAAAAATCCATCGGTCAAAAATCCATGCATGCTCAGAATCAAGTTGACGCATGCTCGGAAGCATTGAACTTCATTTTTCTCTGCACGTCGTTGTGTTTTACATCACCGCGTTGGACACGATTGGATTTTTAACTGATGGTGTGTAGAAGACTGATGAAAGTCAGCTTCATCAGAAATCTGATAAAAAAATCCATCGGTCCGTTTTCATCGGATGAACCGATCGTGTGTACGTGGCATAAGTATGCAGGCATCCGTAGTAAATCGATCCACATAGACCGTCCTCCACACCGCCGGCTCTCACCGCTATCAGTCTGCAATTGTGACCCGGAAGACCCTGCAGTAGAGCGATCTGAAAGCGAGGCTTGAAACGCTCGTGGAAGGAACGACATCAATGGTGGTGCGGAGGACGGTCTATGTGGACTTCTTTACCCCGGATGACTGCATACTTAGATGTGCCTGTTTTAATCATCAACCGTGTGAGTTTCTAAATGTTGAACCTTCATTAAATGTAACCATATTGCTACAATTAGAGGCGCCTCTCTTCTCTTTTATACTCAGTAGCTCCTGGACATGGACATTTTATGGTACTCAGGCCTGACGCTACTCTTATATCAAGACATCGCTTGTATATCAATTCAAATATTTTTTTTAAATGTTGCTTGTCTTGCAAAACGCTCTCAAACCAAGTTACTCTCAAACAAAGGTTTTACTGTATACATTTTTGGAAGCCGATCTGACATGCTCCGACCCGATCTCCAACGCTGGATGCTCTGCAGAGGACACAAACGACAGCGGTTTTTGAAATTAATGGGAAGTGGCGTCACCCATAGACGTCTCCTCTGCACCTGCCTACACAGAGAAGCCGTGGCTGACAGCTTAGCTTGGGATCTTGTCAGAGCGGGTCACATCAGCTTCCAAAAAGGTATGCATACTCGTTTTTTCTTCACAGGGATAGAGAGGTTAGTGTTAGATCCCTGGTGTCTATAGATGTTGGGATTTTAGATTTTGCATGGACTTCCACTTTAACAATCAACTATACACTAGTTGTTAAATACGGCAACAAAGAAAAAAAAAGAGAACGCTGGAAACCAATACTTAGCAGCGGCTAGCAGCATTTAGGAGCTTTTAGGAACTGTCATGTTTTTTTGGCTGGAAAAATCGCTCCCATAATTAAAATAAATAAATAAATGCCCCTAGAAGCTGAAGCTTGAAATATGCTTATAGTAGTGTACATGAACACATAGGATAACACTATATGCTTCTAGGGGCAGCTTAAAAACAATAGTGTGCATGGAGCTGCATAAAGTAAATGAAGAGAAGATGGTGAAGAGAAGATGAAGAGGCTCCGTGGCTTCTAAAGTAGTAAGTAGACATGTGCAGACTGGAATATTTTGCTTTGTTTTTTCGTTTTCGTCCAGAAAATACATTTATTTAGTTACTCCCGAAAATAGCTTTCGTCCGAAAATCCAGATATTATACATGGTGTTCAATGGTCAAAGAATATTCTACGGAACATCGAAACTTTACGCCGAATCGTACATTTCCGGACGAATATTCCGCCTACAAGAATTCTAATGTTGTATGACTAGTAAGAATATATAATCTCTCTATAATGTGGATGTTAAATCTATTCTCTCTCTATAATGTCGAATCTATTATTTCTATAATGTTGAATCTTTTCCCTATAGCGTCAAATCTTTTCCCTATAGCGTCAAATCTTTTCTCTATAATGTCGAAAAGTACCGAATGTGTGTGTATATCAGGTTCGATAAACAGATTGCTATTCACTATATTCAGTCAGCGTCATGTCGAATCTCTCTATATCGAATTGTTATCGCAACGAAAACGAAAATAAAGCATTTTTTATGTTGGATCTTTCGGGTTTCGTTTTCTGCGTTTTCGTTATCGTTTGTTAAAAAGATAACGAAAATACCTGATTTTCGGACGAAAATGCATTCTAAAGAAAACGAATGCACATGTCTAGTAGTAAGTGGGCCAGCCTAGCTGGTCTTTACCGTGTGCAATACTTGACATTTGACTAATTGGAATGTAGGCAGTTCCTACATTCTTAGAGAAAGTTTATGAACTTAGAGAACGTTTTTGGACATATGTGCTAACTATAGAACGATTTAAGGTAAATAGCAGCATTGCATACTTTCAAAAAACAGATTATCTGATTAGATATTAAAAATATTTACTGGTAAAGCTGAACTCTGATTTGAGAGAATATGACATTATTCCTTGAGTCTCTGTGAGTTTTGGGTGTTTGTTCCAGATCTGTGCAGTAATCCAGTGTGAGACTTTTCCTACAATAAAGACCAGTCACTGATGCGCTCTCTCTTTGTGCAGGGTGACTGGTCTTCTCTCCGCCCCCTCCTGGAGTTTTCTGCAGGCAGCCTGTAGTGGGTGGAGCCTGCCGGGTTCCTCCCACAGCTCTGCTCTCTGCACAGGCTATGTACAGCACAGTAATGATGTCACTGCTACATTTACAAGGTAATAACTGGGTATTGTATAATCATTTGAGGCGCACAAAGTAGATTTATATATATATATATATATATATATATATATATATATTTTTTATGGCTATTGAGAAATGTATTTAAATATTTTTTTTGTCTTGCTTAAAGGCTACATCAGAACAGTGAATGCAATTTCACAGAGAAAAAAAACTCTCTTCTCCAAGACAATATGGGGTTTGTGGAGAGAGACAATGGGGGGGGGGGGTGTGGTAGAGTGAGACGGAGGGAAAGGGGAGAGGGGGAAAGAGGTTGGGAGAGGAAGGGAAGAGGTGGAGGAGGTGAAGAGCAGGAGAGAAACATAGGGGGTGAGAGAAAAATAGGAAGATAGAGGGAGGGGGGAAAGGGAGAGATGGCGGTGAAAAGAGGGGGTGGAGTGAGGGGAAAGAAAGGGAGAGAGAGAGAGAGAAAAGAGAGAGAGAGAGGGAACAGAGAAAGGGGGGAAAGGAGGGGAGAGAGAGAGATAGAGGGGGAGGGAGGAAGAGAGAGAGAGAGTAGGAGAGGGACCAGAGAGAGAAGAAAGGGAGAGAGAAAGAGATATAGAGGGGGAGGGAGGGGGAGAGGGGAGAGTCAGAAGAGGGAGAGAGGAGGAGAGAGAGCGGGAGAGGGAACAGAGAGATGAGGGAGGGAGAGATAGAGGGGGAGGGGGAGAGACAGCGGGAGAGGGAACAGAGAGGGGAGGAAGGGGGAGAAAGGTAGGGAGAGGGGGGATAGAGAGAGAGAGAGAGAGAGGGAGAGGGTAGAGGGGAAAGAGAAAAAATGGAAATGAGAGGTCACTCACAGTGCACTTATCGTTATTCGGAGAAAGTCATCCTGGATTGAAACACTGTTTGGAGCTTCCACCCCAACCTCAAACTTTTGGAGCACTAAGGAGAGAGTAATAACAGAGTTGTTCAAAATTTTACTCCAAAATGTACCATTTAAAATTAGAATTACATTCTAGGCACCGGTGTTGTCAACCATCAGTATTTTTACTTGTAGGCAGTAAAAAAATTGGCACTTCTTTCCTCTCCTGCCATTAAATGGCAGTGACAGGAAAATGTTGGCAGGGTAAAATATAGCTGTGGTGCTCCGCTTGCAATTGCATATGTAAAGTTCTGGTACGGAACTGGCCGAGACCATCTGAGTGCCTGCTACAGTGTGTGTTGACGGTGGGGGTGCGTCTGGTGGGGCCTGAGTGTGTCGTGTGATGTCGTGGTGCAAGGGAGCAGAGAGGAGCTGCTGGAGCCTCATGTGTGGGAGAGAGAGAGACTGCCACTGTGACTTAGAAGGGGACATGTTGTGTCAGTAAGGTGTCATCATCATCTGCGGTCAGTGTCACTGTGAGAGTCAATTTCAAGAGTCTGCCACCCACTCTAATTTCTTGCCCTCCTGAGTCCTGCCCATGAGCTACTTACTTTATCAAAAATAAAATAAGAAATATGTTTTTTGCCTTAAAACGTTTGTTACCCCAACACGTCATATTCCTGAGATGTCCTTGCTGTACCATGTACTTGTATGAGAAAGTATCCTCTCCTCTTTGTATTGCTTCTTTTGCGTAAAATCCATGGTGTTCCTGCTAGTCCCCTTGCTTTCCTATTACAAACTGACCACACTAAGCAGGAGAGCACACTGTGATCAGTTCTCTAGCTATGCTGGAAACTCAGCCTGCTTTCCTCCAATGATAAGGCTTGTCCTAGCATGCTCCCACTGCACAGCCATTCACTGAGAAGCTCAATGTGCTACTGCTTTTCCTCCCCCAGCTTATGCATTTGAGAACTGAGGGAATGTGATCACATATAAAAATGTTTTGTTTTCATATCTATACAAAAATGTTTTGGCTTTCATTTCTATTTTAAACTGAATGGGTTGTTTTAAAAGGTTAATGTTTAAATGCACTCTCAGCTTATACTCAAGTCAGTGTACCTGGCGATGTTGAGAGGCTGCGGGCGTCCATCATTTAAAACTTGCGGTCTCCTCTCGTCCCTTCCGTGATAGGCAGAATTCTGTCTGCTGAGAAACGTCCATCGCGAACATTCTCTCATCCTCACCCATCCCAGCAGACACTGTGTTCAGTGTTTCACCAATCACGGACGCCTTTTCATCCTCGGACGTCCGTGATTGGCGGAACACTGAACACAGTGTCTGCTGGGAAACTGAGTCAGAGGATTAGAGACCATCCGTGATAGGCAGAATTGTGTCCGCTGCCTATCACGGAAGGGACCAGGAGGAGACCGCAAGTTTTAAAAATGGACGCCGGCAGCCTCTCAATTTCTTCAATTTCAGGTACAGTGACAATGGGCACAGTGATGACAATGGGCATAGTGAGGTTGCAATGGGCACAGTGAGGTTGTAATGGGCACAGTGAGGATGCAATGGGCACAGTGAGGTTGCAATGGGCACAGTGAGGTTGCAATGGGCACAGTGAGGATGCAATGGGCACAGTGAGGTTGCAATGGGCACAGTGAGGTTGGCACAGTGAGGCGTGCAAATGGGCTGTTGACCCTCTTTTCCTCTTACAGTAGCTGCTGAATTCTCGCCCTCGGCTTATACTCGAGTCAATATGTTTCCCCATTTTTTGTGGTAAAATTTGATACCTCGGCTTATACTCGAGTATATACGGTACCTAAAAATCTCTGTAGGCGACGCTTTAACATTTGTTACAAGTTACCTGTTTAAAGTTACAGAGGAGGCCTTGGGCTAGAATTATTGCTTTCACTCTAACATTTGTGGTGATACCTCACTTATGTGGTTTGAATGTTGTTTACATATGTGTGCGAGCACACAGAGACAGGGAGTTTTAATTTTATTTTTTTATTGTTTATTTTATTAAAATCTTTTTATTTTACACTTTCCCTTTAAAAAAATGTTTTTGATCACTTTTATTCCTATTACAAGGAATGTAAACATCCCCTGTAATAGGAATAGTGCGTGACAGGTCCTTTTTATGGAGGTCTATATAAGAGATAAGAGGTTGTTCAATTCCTACCTATTCACTGTATTCAGTGAATACAGTGAATATAGGTAGGAATAAAACAATGAAAATTCGACAAAGCATCGAAAATCGTCAAATTTTCGTCGTTCAATTTCTACCTATTCACTGTATTCAGAACGACGATTTTCGATGCTTTGTCGAAATGGACGAAAATTCGACCAAGCGGACGAAAACTTTCCCGACGAAAACGACATAAATCAAAACTATTTTCGGGAGTAACTAAATACATTTATTTTCCAAACGAAAACGAAAAAACGAAACAAAATATTCCAGTCTGCACATGTCTAAAATTTACACCGTTATACAAGCTGTATGGGTGCCCCATTGTTAGTATCAGTGAAAGGAATGGTGCCACATTGTTAGTGTCAGTAAGAGTAATGGTATTCCATTGTTAGTATCAAAAGAAAGGCGCCACCAGGTCAGGAATAGTGTCATTTTAATTTTACAATAGGTGCATTATCCACTTACATTTAAAATGAGAGAATTTGGCATACAAGTCCTTGCTGGCCCATAGGTGGCGATCATCCGCTGCAGATGTAGGCTGTGATGTTAAAAATATCCTCTGGGATCTTCGTCAGCTGGGAAACCAGGAGGTCCAGGCAATGTGTGCACCAAGAGCGAGGCTTCAGACACACACACAGACAGCGTTGGAGCGCGATGATGTCACAGGCACAGCCTATGGTGCATGCCCCGAAACGTCCTTGCTCTGTCGCTGCCTGTGACATCATCGCGCTCCAACGCCGTCTGTGTGTGTGTCTGAAGCCTCACTCTTGGTGCACACATTGCCTGGACTTCCTGGTTTCCCAGCTGATGAAGATCCCAGGGGATATTGTTAACATCACAACCTACATCTGCAGCGGATGATCGCCACCTATGGGCCAGCACGGACTTGTATGCCGAATTCTCTAATTTTAAATGTAAGTGGATAATGGACCTATTGTAAAATTAAATTGACACTGTTCCTGACCTGGTGGCGCCTTCTTTCTTTTGTTTTGCATATTTGGAGCCTACTCTAATCTTCCCCCTGGAGGCTTGCCCTGGAACATGGACTCTGTATTATTTTAATCTATAGGAATTTTTCCCATTTTTTTTCCATTCCCCATTCCAATTTCTCCCATTGTGTGACACACGCTGTATAATACATAAAAGGACTATCACATAACGGACATATTGTCTTGCATACCTGATTACAGCGCCACTACCCCCATTGCATTGCTAGTATCAGTGGAAGGAATGGTGCCCCATTGTTAGTATCTGTGGGAGTAATGGTGCCACATTGTTAGTGTCAATGGGAGTAATGGTGCCCCATTGTTAGTATCAGTGGAAGGAATGTTGCTCCATTGTAGTATCAGTGGGAGTGCAAGCAAGGTTACCCAATTGTCCCACTGTTGGTGTTAGCAAAGGGAATGTTGTCTCATTGTTGGTGTCATTGAGAGGAATAGTGCCCCAAGGGCTGAATAAAGGCCTGCAGGCCACAGTTTGGAATCCACTGCTCTACGGCATCTCACTTTTAGGTAAATATCAGTATAATGTCTCGGCCTCTTACCGTATTCCTGCACTTCAAACTCCTTTACAATATCATTAGCCTTTATTTTGTATTTCCCCATTTTAGGTTCCTCAGCCAACTGAAAGGACATCTCTGCTATGCCGTTCTTAGGAGAAACATCTCTCCACTGGGCAAGACGGTTCCCCTGTGGACCCTGGACAGAGATAAAATAAAACGTATATTCCACTATCATTCTATGAGGAACTTGGTGCATATAAAATCAAATAAGTAGATTTGTTAATTTCCTCTCTGTGAGGCGGCGTACACACGACCGAGGTTCTCGCTGGAAACCAGCGAGAACCTCGCTGGAAGCTGCATTCCAGCGAGGACCTCGGCCGTGTGTACGCTCTCGGCGAGCTTCCCGTCGGGAAGCCCGTCGAGCAGAAATAGAGAGCACGCTCTCTATTTGCTCGACGGCCCGCCTGGAAGAATGGCTGGTTGCCATTCCCGACGGGCGGGTCGCCAATTTCGACGGCCGGCAGGGAACCTCGACGGGCGGAACGATGTGTTCTGCCCGTCGAGGTTCTCTGCCGTGTGTACACGGCCTAACATGTATACAATGAATGTACAGAAAATACTTATCTAATTAATTAGAAATAAAAACATAGTTCTAAATAAAAAAAAACACAAATGTGAGTTCTATCTCTTTAGCATTCCTGGTCCAAAATGGAAGAGGCCATCCTCCATTCATAGAGAAGTTTTCCGTGGCAGAAGCTATAGTACAGCTTCTATGAATGGAGGAGGGGCACAAAGGGTGGCCATAGATTTTCTTCTATGTGCTGATATTTTTTATTTTATTTTTTAATTTTAAGAATATTTACTGTAAGCTTTAGTCTAGGGTCATACTGCTGCGAATTCTTTAGTGAATTTGAGCTGTTGCGATCGCTCAAATTCGCAAGTCATTAAAATAACATTGTTTTCCATTAGTGTCGTTCACATCAGTGCGGTGCGAATCTACTGTAAGCTGCGGAAAAAAGGGCCCTGTGTGAGTTTAATCCGTGTCATGAGGATTCAGCTCTATAGACTCGCATTCCCTGAAATCGTGGCCGCGAATCGTGGCAAAATCGCGGCCAAGATTTTGAATTTGCAGAAGTGTGAACCTAGCCTTAACCACTTAACCCCCGGACCATATTGCTGCCCAATGACCAGAGCACTTTTTGTGATTCGGCACTGCGTCGATTTAACTGACAATTGCGCGGTTGTGCGACGTGGCTCCCAAACAAAATTGGTGTCCTTTATTTCCCACAAATAGAGCTTTCTTTTGGTGGTATTTGATCATCTCTGCGGTTTTTCATTTTTTGCGCTATAAACAAAAATAGAGCGACAATTTTGAAAAAAATTCAATATTTTTTACTTTTTGCTATAATAAATATCCCCCAAAAATATATAAAAAAACATATTTTTTCCTCAGTTTAGGCCGATACGTATTCTTCTACATATTTTTCGTTAAAAAAAATCATAATAAGCGTTTATTGATTGGTTTGCGCAAAAGTTATAGCGTTTACAAAATAGGGGGTAGTTTTATGGCATTTTTGTCAATATTTTTTTTTTACTAGTAATGGCGGCGATCAGCATTTTTTTTCAGTACTGCGATATTATGGCGGGCACTTCGGACACTTGACACATTTTTGGGACCATTGGCATTTTTTTAGCGATCAATGCTATAAAAATGCATTGGATTACTATAAAAATGCCATTGGCAGTGAAGGGGTTAACACTAGGGGGCGGGGAAGGGGTTAAGTGTGGTTCTGGTGTGTTCTAACTGTATGGGGGGGGGTGGCCTCACTAGGGGAAATCACTGATCTTCTGTTCATACATTGTATGAGGAGAAGATCAGGATTTCCCCCCTGACAGGACCGGGAGCTTTGTGTTTACACACATAGCTCCCGGTCCTTGCTCTGTAACGAGCGATCGCGTGTGCCCGGCGGCGATCGTACCCACCGGGCACGGGCGCGGGACTCTGGGACTTGGGACGAACAGGGACACGCGTGCGCCACCGCCGGCGGCGCGCACTCGCCCCCTAGTGGCCGCTTTAATGTATAGCTACAGGCTCTCGCCCAGGAGAGCCACCGTCCCGCAGTAATATGACGCCGGGCGGGGCTGAAGCGGTTAAAGTGAAACTAAACCCTCCTATCCTTTTTATTTAAGGAAGCTGCCGTCTTGGCTTATATTTGATTTGCAGCTGCCATGTGGCTGAACATGTGATCAGTGATGACACCAGCCATTTGATGATTTGACAGTTTGGTTGAGGTCGTAGGCCCCCATCCGTGAAATAAAATAGAACCTGTTTTAAAATTATCTGATGATTAAAAAAACGATAGAAAAAACGATCTTCTGTCCATCGGCTAAAAATCCACGCATGCTCAGAATCAAGTCGACGCATGCTCGGAAGCATTGAACTTAATTTTTTTGTTTTACGTCACCACGTTCTGACACGATTGCATTTTTAACTGATGGTGTGTAGGCAAGACTGATGAAAGTCATCTTCATCAGATATCTGATGAAAAAATCCATCGGTCTGTTTTCATCAGTTCCTGACCCACAGGCAATATGAGTTGCTCTTTAGCAGATGCACAGGGGTGGCATTAATTCGTAATGCAACCTTAAGCATCAGAGTGCGACGTGCTTTCAAGCATGTGAAACCTCATGGTGCCACAGCAGCAAGCAGTTCTGTGTGGCGTGTTTTAAAAAAAAAAAGGTTCGAGAGGCAGTGACGATCCTGCTGACCTCCCTGGGGCCTAAGCAAAATCATATGTCGCATTATAGTTGAGAAGCGGGGGGGCCCTCATCTTACTTTAAAGTGAGAGGCCGGGGGGTGCTGAATTCTTACTTCTTTTCCCATGCAGCCAGCGAGTTGAGAAGCGGGGTGGGGGGCCGAAAATGACTTCTCACCAGGTGGGGCCTCTAGTTATTTGGGGGGCCCTCCGCAGCTTTGCGGGGGCCTAAGCGGCTTGCATAGTGAGCCTATAGGGCGGATCGACCCTGCTTAGAGGCAACATAAGGGTTATAAACAAACACAACTAAATGGAGGCTGAGCACACACCCTGCCAAGGACAACATTTATGAGTGTTAAATCACTTACCTGGATCTCAACAAGTGAAAACTGCCAGAGAGGAGAAAAGAAAAAGACACATGTTAGAGATTCCTAAAGTCACCACAAATAAATGTATCTTAGGCCTCGTACACACGAGGCAATCTATCTGTTCAAAACGGTCGGACCGACCGATTTGAACAGATCTGTCCGCTTGGATTTTGGTTTGCTCGCGTGTACACACTAGCAAACCAAAGTCCCCGCCAGCAGACAGCGTGCTGACGTGTCGGTGACGTTGACGCCGCCACGTCACCGCACCAGGAAGTAAAACACTTCCGCGCATGCGTCGAAATCATTCGGCGCGTGTGCGAGAAGACATGTCTGCTGGTTAGCGTACTAACCAGCAGACATGTCGGGCGGACGGGTTCCCAGCCGACAGATTGGTAAGCATGCTTTCAAATCTGTCGGCTGGCCAAATCCGTCTGCTCGCCCGTACACACGATCGAATCTGTCTGCTGGGACGGTCTGGCAGACCGTTTCCAGCAGACAGATTTGGTCGTGTGTACGCGGCCTAATACTTACAAGAGGTTAGGAGAAGTGATCAGATGATCTCTACAGGGAGGAAATCATTTTATTATTTATTCATGTATTTTTTTTTTCTATAATTGCTGTTTTTTATTTTGCACTTTAAGGGTACTTGTGATGAGTAACATCAGATATTCCTGGCAGAAAAAATGTAAGGATGTGCTGTATAGCACTTGCATGTGCACACAAATGATACAATATGCATTGTTTTAACCAAGGCAGTGTGGTGCATGTGTATGGTGTATAAAAATACTGACCTACAGTATACGCAGAGCATGTTTACACATCTGTGTGTACAGGTACATTGAAAACAATGATCTGCATTTACATCAGTAAAAAATAAATAAAAAATCCATCTATGCCTAAAAATGCTGCATTTTTAGACAGCAATGTGCAAGAATCATATGTGTTTCATTGTCATTGTATTATTGAAATAATAATAGAAATTATATTGGCTTTTATTTTGTAGGCTGGGTGTAATTCTCAGTATCTGTACTTATTCTGTATGTATGGACTCTGCACAGTACCACTTCTCCTGTCCTGTATGCTGGGCGTAATTCTCAGTATCTGATATTATTCTGTATATATGGACTCTGCACAGTACTACTTCTCCTGTCCTGTATGTTGGGTGTAATTCTCAGTATCTCTTCGTATTCTGTATATATGGACTCTGCACAGTACTACTTCTCCTGTCCTGTATGCTGGGTGTAATTCTCAGTATCTCTTCTTATTCTGTATATATAGACTCTGCACAGTACCACTTCTCTTGTCCTGTATGCTGGGTGTAATTCTCAGTATCTGTTCTTATTCTGTATGTATGGACTCTGCACAGTACCACTTCTCCTGTCCTGTATGTTGGGTGTAATTCTCAGCATCTGTTCTTATTCTGTATATAAGGACTCTGCACAGTACCACCTCTCTTGTCCTGTATGCCGGTGTAATTCTCAGTATCTGTTCTTATTCTGTATATATGGACTCTGCACAGTACAACTTCTCCTGTCCTGTATGCCGGGTGTAATTCTCAGTATCTGTTCTTATTCTGTATATATGGACTCTGCACAGTACAACTTCTCCTGTCCTGTATGCTGGGTGTAATTCTCAGTATCTGTTCTTATTCTGTATATATGGACTATGCACAGTACAACTTCTCTTGTCCTGTATGCTGGGTGTAATTCTCGGTATCTGTTCTTATTCTGTATATATGGACTCTGCACAGTACCACTTCTCCTGTCCTGTATGCTGGGTGTAATTCTCAGTATCTGTTCTTATTCTGTATGTATGGACTCTGCACAGTACTACTTCTCTTATCCTGTATGTTGGGTGTTATGCTCAGTATCTGTTCTTATTCTGTATGTAAGGACTCTGCACAGTACAACTTCTCCTGTCCTGTATGCTGGGCGTAATTCTCAGTATCTGATCTTATTCTGTATGTATATACTATGTATAAATAGATATAATAAATATCTAGAGATCTCTATAACCTGAGATCCTCTCAGTCCGGTAAGCGGCAGTAATATTATACTCTTTTGGCTGAAAATAAGACCAAGGCTCCTTCCAGATACTCCATTAAATATTGCAGTAGCTATTGGATTAAATCCCAGAAGTGTCCTATTTTTATGCTTTGGGACTTTGTTCTTTTTTTCACACAATGAACATTTAGCACCTAATTTACTTTGAATACATTTGCCTCTTGTTGTTATTCACAGGTTTTTTTTGCGTATTTTTATATGCGGGTGTAATTCTCAGTATCTGTTCTTATTCTGTATGATATTATTAATAATGGAGGGGACATTGTCAGTCTTTCTATGTACAGAAGGATTATAGCACACCCAAAAATGTGTACAATGATGTTTCCTTCACGGAACTGTCTTAATTTTTGTGTAATGAGGAATTACATAAAGTGCATGTGAAATATTTCTATATCAATCTGAAATATGTAAATACAATTATCCAATGCACAGCTTGCTTCACTGACTGAGAACACTGTGACCTTTTAATCTTTGTGTGTATGGCTTTTATGGCTTAAGGGAAATGTAAACCCAATCACCAAAATCTCATATAACGTTTAACATATAAATGTAGTTTCAAAAGTAGTTTTCAATCTAAAAATCAGCATATTTTATGAAAAGAATCCCTGGTTATTCGGCTATTAAGGTCCTTGTTCGGGCACTTCCCGTTGTTGGGCGACAAATAGGGATGCGCTGATTCCACTATCTTTACAAGTACAGATACTTTTTTTTAGTACTTGCAGATACCAATAAGCGATACACATTGCAACTGTTTTGTTTATACTTCAGCTTTCAGCAATGGTACAAAGCATTGAAAAGTTATTTACAAGAAAAATCTGTTTTCTTTTAAAATAGCTTTTTGCAATGTAAAACGTGTAAATATACTGTGTTTCCCTGAAAATAAGCCCTACCCAGAAAATAAGACCTAGCATGATTATGGGAGAAGGCTGCGATGTAAGCCATACGCCAAAATAAGCCCTAGCAAGGTTCATGTAAAAAAATGTAATCCATTTTGTAAAATCATTATAAAGGTATAAGATGCAGTGTGTCTCCCTTTGTAAATGTATTATGTAAAACACCTTATTTACAGCACCGCTGACCAGCCGGGGATCTTCTCTTCTCCTCCTAGCTGACGCCTGTGGCCCTCCCTCTGCAGTGCTCAGAACAGGCTGGTATCAGCGGGGATCTCGGAGCGGAAAAGAACAGCTCAGACAGGTCACGTGAGCACCCAGCAGGGCTGTCTTAATGAGAAGGCACACCTGGGCACTGCCCAGGGGCCCCAGATGCATGGGGGCCCCTGCACTTTCCCCAAAGCAGTGTGTAGAGGGGTCAGAGTGCTAGGGGGATATCTGGGGTGTAAAGGGATCAGGGTTCTGGTGGATATCTAGGGTGTAGAGGGGTCAGAGTCCTGGGGGGATATCTGGGGTGTAGAGCGGTCAGAGTCCTCTGGGGATATCTGGGATGTAGAGGGGTCGGAGTGCTGGGTGATATCTAGGGTGTAGCGGGGTCAGAGTGCTGGGTGATATCTAGGGTGTAGAGGGGTCAGAGTGCTGGGGGATATCTTGGGTGTAGAGGGGTCAGAGTGCTGGGGGATATCTTGGGTGTAGAGGGGTCAGAGTGCTGGGGGATATCTTGGGTGTAGAGGGGTCAGAGTGCTGGGGAGATATCTGTGGTGTAGAGGGGTCAGAGTGCAGAGGGATATTTGGGGTGTAGAGGGGTCAGAGTGCTGGGGGGATATCTGGGATGTAGAGGGGTCAGAGTGCTGGGGGGATATCTTGGGTGTAGAGGGGCCAGAGTGCTGGGGGGATATCTGGGGTGTAGAGGGGTCAGAGTGCTGGGGGGATATCTGGGGTGTAGAGGGGTCAGAGTGCTGGGGGATATCTGGGGTGTAGAGGGGTCAGAGTGCTGGGGGATATCTGGGGTGTAGAGGGGTCAGAGTGCTGGGGGGATATCTGTGGTGTAGAGGGGTCAGAGTGCTGGGGGGATATCTGGGGTGTAGAGGGGTCAGAGTGCTGGGGGGATATCTGGGGTGTAGAGGGGTCAGAGTGCTGGGTGAATATTTGGAGTGTAGAGGGGTCAGAGTCCTGAGGGGATATCTGGTCTGTTTACCTGCGTCGTCTCCATTGTAGGGGCCCTAGAGCATTACTTTGCCCAGGGGCCTATGATGATATTAAGACGGCCCTGGGGCTCAGGGGTGCTGAAATAAGGTATTTTACATAATACAGTTACAAAGGGAGACACACTGTACTTTATACCTGTATAATCTTTTTATAAAACGGATTACATAATTTGGACTTTAACCCAAGATTTTTTTGGGGGATTAAAATGATGGCAAAATACTTTTTATTGTTTTATTCCAGGTTTTTTAGAACATAAATAAGCCATCCCCTGAAAATAAGCCATAGTGTGCTTTTTGTAGCCAAAATTAGTATAAGACCCGGTCTTATTTTCAGGCAAACACGGTATGTTAACCACTTCAACCCCGGGAATGTTTTATCCTCTTAATGACCAGGCCATTATTTGGTACTGTGTTATTTTATCTGACTGTACTCAAATAAAATTGTCCTTTTCCCCCCACAAATAGAGCTTTATTTTGGTGGTATTTGATCACCTCTGTGGTTTCCATTAAGCCCCGGACCAACATGCTGCTAAATGCCCAGAGGCGTTTTTACAATTGGGCACTGCTTCGCTTTAACAGACAATTGCGCGGTCGTGCGACGTGGCTCTCAAACAAAATGTGCGCCCTTTTCTTCCCACAAATAGAGCTTTCTTTTGATGGTATTCGATTGCCTCTGCGATTTTTATTTTTTGTGCTATAAACAAAAATAAAGCGTCATTTTTGAAAAAAATTACTTTTTGTTATAAGAAAAATCGAATAAACGAAATTTTAGTCAAACATTTAGACCAAAATGTATTCAGCCAGATGTCTTTAGTAAAAAAAAAAAAAAAAAAAAAATCGCAATAAATTTACTTTTTTACTTTCTGCTACAATACATATCAAATAAAAAATGTAAAAAAATCCAATCTAATATATATATATATTTTTTTTTTTAAACAGAGCCCCCCTCTGTCTCTCAGACCCCCTCTGTCTCTCAGTTCCCCCCTCTGTCTCTCAGACCCCTCCTCTGTCTCTCAGCCTCCCCCTTCTGTCTCTCAGCTCCCTCCTTCTGTCTCTCAGCTCCCCCCCTCTGTCTCTCAGCTCCCCCCCTTCTGTCTCTCAGCTCTCCCCCCTCTGTCTCTCAGCTCTCCCCCCTCTGTCTCTCAGCTCCCCCCCCCTCTGTCTCTCAGCTCCCCCCCTCTGTCTCTCAGCTCTCCCCCCTCTGTCTCTCAGCTCCCCCCCTCTGTCTCTCAGCTCCACCCCCCCTCTGTCTCTCAGCTTAGCCTTTTACTGTATATCAGATGCAGTTTACAAAAAGGACACAAGATGTCGCTAATGATTAATAATATGTGTTCTTTATGATATGTTGTATTCTCTATCCCAGTAATGTACTCGTTGATTTCTTCTTCCTTCCTGGTTGTCCGTGTGTTCTTCTTACCATGATGTGGAGACATATTTGCCTGTGTGTGATGATGTTCCATTAATAAATGAATAAATAAATAAATGAATGACTTGTATAGCGCAACGCATGCGAACTGAATCGCCTCTGGGCGCTTTTTCCAGCCAGTGTCTGCTTGGCTGGTGCGGTCATTTTTACCCCGTAGGATCTTGACACGCTATGGACACACAGTCATACACACATATATACATATATACTGGGTCAATTTTTGGACGATCCAATTTACCTACCAGCATGTCTTTAAAGAAGCCAGTTCCTGTTACTACACAAAGTCTGATCTCAACTGACTCGGCTGCACCTATCAATCGTACTCTGCAACAAGTTATGGGCCCAGATGTCCGGATAAAGTCTTATGACCAGGTGCGGCCCAAGCAGAACAAAAGCCTTGAACAGAAGACAGCGTGGCTGATGTGGAGATCAACATAAGTAGCTTTCCAGTGACATCTCCTATAGACAAGTAAGACTGTTTATATATAAAGGAGGGATAAGATGGCCGGAAACTCAGAGCTTAAACTCTCAGTGGCAAAGCTGAACAATGACAATTATCAGCTATGGAAGTTTAAAGTGAAGTAAAAGTAAATGCTGTTATCCAGAGATGACTTGTGGGAGGATACCACTACAGACAGGCCACAGGAGAATAGTAATCAGGACTGGGACAATAAAAACAGACAAGCACGTGCCACAATAAGTTTACTAGTAGAAGATGATCAGCTCATTCATATACGCAATAAGGACACAGCGAAAGGCATGTGGGATGTACTGAAAAAACTGCATGAAAGATCCAGTTTAAACAACAAGCTGTTTATGCTGCGGAAACTTTACAAAATGAGACTTGGCAGAGGGCAGGACATGCAGGAGCATATAAACGCAATACTGGAGGAGATTGCGCAACTCAGATCATTAGGGGAGAATATAACAGACAGTCACATTGCAGCCATGTTGTTATGCAGTTTGCCCGATACATACACTGTACTAATCAATGCACTGGAAACACGGCCTGAGACAGATCTGACATTAGCATTTGTAAAAACCAGGCTCATACATGAGTATCAGAGAAGAAAGAAATTAATGCATGACTCCTCAGAATCCGAAACCAGTACCATTCTTAAAGGTTAGGTTACACAGGAAAGAAACCAGAGTGTGTTTCAGATGCCAGAAACAGGGACACATAAAGAAAGACTGTACTATATGGAAGGCAGAGCAAATGAGACAACGTCCCTCTTATGCTAAACAAAAGGTCAAAACCACAATCAATGACCCAAGGGAAGGCAACTGGAATGCCACATTTAAAGTGACAGGCAACAATAAATGCCAAGACTGATGCATCGATTCAGGGGCAACCAGTCACATGACGAGTGATAGAAGTTTCTTCACAGAACTTGATCTGAACAACAAAGAAACCATTTACCTTGCAGATGGAAGCACAATACATGCAGAAGGATGTGGGCATGGAACCCTTGTATGCCCTGATGATGCGGGACACAATTTAACCATACCAGTGAAAGATGTGCTTTATGTTCCTAATCTAGAAGGAGGACTCTTATCTGTGAAGTGTCTAACAGCCAGAGGACTCACTGTGAAATTCCAAGGTGACAAGTGTTCCATTCTAAACGGAAAACAGACAGTAGCAAGCCCCAAGCTGGATGATCATCTATATCACTTCGACACAGTGAAGGAAAAGTTGAGACTGTGTACACACAAGCACAATGACTGTATACATATATGGCACAGACATCTAGGTCACAGACACCCAGAATGCATACTGGAACTACAGAGGAGGAATCTGACAAGGGATCTAATAGTATCCCCTTGTCCAGTCACTGCTAAATGTGAGTGTTGCATTAAATCCAAAGCAACAAGAGCAACACTTCCCAAAGTGAGCCAGAGGAGAGCCTCAAGACCACTCGATTTAGTTCACAGTGACATGTGTGGTCCCCTAAACCCACCAACACCTGGAGGCAACAGGTACATAGTGACTTTCATAGATGACTACTCAAGATATACAGTCACCTACCTGATGCAACACAAGACTGAAGTCTTTGACAAATTACAAGACTATATAACAAAGACAAGTAACAAGTTTCAGAGGAAGCCTCTCATACTTCGGAGCGATAATGGAGGTGAATTCACAGGAAGTAAGATACAAGAGTACTTAAAAAGGCATGGAATAGAACATCAAAAGACAGTTCCGTATACACCAGAACAGAATGGAGTAGCTGAAAGAAAGAACAGAACTCTGAAATGATCAGATGTATGCTGACAGACTCTGGACTACCACAAAAATACTGGGGTGAGGCAGCCATGACATCTACATATTTGCAGAACAGACTTCTTTCCAGAACAGTGGAGAAACCCCCATATGAGCTATGGCACAATGAGAAACCAAGTGTAAAACACCTAAGAGTTTTTGGATGCAAAGCACTCATCTACATACCTGAAGAAAAACGTACCAAACTTCAAAACAGAGTGTTTGAAGGTATCTTTGTTGGATACAGTGTAAATGTTAAGGGTTACAGAATCCTAAATCCCAAGGTTACCATTAGCTACAGCGTAACTTTTGTTGAAGATTTAAGAGACAATGTAATGACAACAGTAGAAGCACCAATAGAAGAGAAAACTAACACTGACCAGCCCATCTCTTTAACTTCCGAACAAACAGTTGAAGTGAGTGTAGACTCAACCAGTACTGAAGAGCAGATACAAAAGGCTCAGACATAAAACCGAGACATTCAACAAGAGAAAAAAAAGGTAAACCACCTATACGTCTCTGAATGAATGAATGAATGAAAAACGTATATAGTGCGGCACATGCGAACCAAATCGCCTCTGGGCGCTCGTTGTTCCTGTCTCTCTTGACATCAAAACAGCAGAGTTTTTATCTGTCTTCTAAAGGTCAGGTGGTTTTCCTCCAACCGAATGCTGGTTGGTAAAGCAGACTTATTCCATTTATTCCCAAAGAAGACATAGCGGTCGTGGTGGGAGCAATTGTGAACTCCAGACTGGACTATGCAAATGCCCTTTACCTCGGACTCCCAAAGTACCAAATTACTCGTCTACAAGTCGTTCAAAATACGGCCGCTAGACTTGTGACTGGGAGAAAACCTTGGGAATCAATCTCACCTTCGCTGAGATCCCTTCACTGGTTACCAGTAAAAGACAGAATTACTTTTAAAGCACTCTGTCTAACGCATAGATGTATCCATGGGAATGCTCCCCATTATTTATGCAAAAAAATAAAAGCTCATAATCCCAATCGCGTTCTGCGATCCACCAATCAAAATCTACTCCAGATACCGAAAGCCAACTATAGGTCCAAAGGAGATAGAAGATTTGCTGTCCAAGGTCCCAGACTATGGAACGCTTTACCAACCAGCATTCGGTTGGAGGAGAACCACTTAGCATTCAGGAGAAAGATCAAGACTTATCTCTTTTGATACCAAAGGAAACAGGAACAACAAGCGCCCAGAGGCGATTTAGTTTGCATGTGCTGCACTATATAAGTCTTCATTCATTCATTCCATAGTCTGGGACCTTGGAAAGCAAACCTTCTTTCTCCTTTGGACTTGTATCTGGCTTTGGGTACCTTGACCAGATTTTGGTCGGTGGATCGCAGAACGCGATTGAAATTGTGAGCTTCTATCTTTTCGCATAGATATTGCGGAGCCTTCCCATGGATGCACTTATGGGTCAGACAGAGTGCTTTAAAAGCAATTCTGTCCTTTACTGGCAACCAGTGAAGGGATCTCAGAGAAGGTGAGATTGATTCCCAGGGTTTTTTCCCAGTCACAAGTCTGGCGGCCGTATTTTGAACAACTTGCAGACGAGTAATTTGGTACTTTGGGAGTCCGAGGTAAAGAGCATTTGCATAGTCCAGTCTGGAGTTCACAATTGCTCCCACCTATACTGCTACGTCTTCTTTGGGAATAAATGGAATAAGTCTGCGTAGTAGGTGCAGCAAAAGGTGAGATCCGCTGACTACTGACCCTATTTGTGCGTCCATTGTCATGTAGGTGTCGAAGATGACCCCGAGACTATTGACTTTGGAGCTAGGGGTGATGATTTGGCCCAAAATGGGCGGGGGTATCCAGGTTTTTGCCGGTTGACTCTTACGACTGGCGTGAAACAGAAGAAGTTCTGTTTTGGAACTGTTGAGTTTATGATAACTCTTAGTTATCCGGTTTTCTATCAAAGAGAGACATTTCTCTAAACTGAGATGATCCTTTTTGTTGCAGATGCGAAAATACAGTTGCGTGTCTTCTGCATATGAGTGATAGAGTAGTTCTTGGCTACTGATGATTTCAAAGAGAGGGCGAAGATAGATGTTGAAGAGCACCGGTGACAGGGGGGATCCTTGAGGGACTCCACATGATACCGTGCGTTTTTCAGAAGTGAAAGGTCCCAATTTCACTGTTTGTGATCGGTTTTCCAAAAAAGGGAAAACCATGGTAGATCACCTTCTGCGACTCTGGCTACCTCAGCCAACCGAGTCAGTAACAGTCTGTGGTCTACTGTGTCAAAGGCTGCGCTTAGGTCCAGCAGAACCAGGAGACAGGATTCTCCTTCATCTGCGGCCTCAAGAGCGTCGTCCCATATTTTGAGTAATGCTGTTTCCATCCTATGTCTGGGACGGAAGCCCGATTGAAATGGATCAAGTAGATTATGGGTATCTAGATGCTGTTGCAGCTGTTGTACCACTACTTTCTCCATTACCTTGGAGAGAACATTTAGGCATGTTATAGAACGGTGGTGAGTTGGGTCATTGGGGTACAGGGTAGGTTTTTTCAAGATGGGCTGAATGGTGCCCTCTTTCAGCTGGGAGGGCACTATGCCTTCCTTAAATGACTGGTTTATAAGCTACGTGATAGGTGGTGCCAGGATGTTGGCTCATTCCTTCAGCAGTTTAGTGGTGATAATAATATCATTAGGTGCTGTGCTGTTTCGCAAAGTACCGATAATATTTTTAGTGTCATCGATGGAGATGGGTTCCAGAGTGAACTTTGTTGATTGTAGAAAGTTTCTGTGGATGTTGTGTGGTTGATTGAGGGGAGGTATTGTTTTGCCAAATGCTTTCCCGGATTCCCTCAATTTTATTGATGAAGAAATCCGATAATTCATTGCAAAATTCTTGGGTATCTGAATTGGCGGCTTCAAGGCAGCCTGGATTCATGGACTGAGTGACCAGCTTGAAGAGTTCGCTGGGGCGGTTTAAGGTGCTGTTGATAGCCATAGAAAAATCATGTTTCTTGGCTTTGAAGATCTCTTTATGGTATTTTCTTGTTATTGCCTTGTAGATGATGAGGTTCTCCTCTGAAGCGCTTCTTTTCCAGGCGGCTTCCGCCCTTCTGCGCTCTTGCTTCAGTAACGACAGCTGGTTGTTGAACCAGCCGGACTTGTTTTTCCGGATGCGGGCTTTGCGTTTCGGTGCTACTAAGTCGGCTGACTGTAATAGGGCTGCATTTATGGCATCCAGTGTATCTGAGGCTGTTCGAAGTGGTTGGATTGTTTTTATTTTATTTCCCAAGGTAGATTTGAAGAGTTCTGAATGGAGCTTCTTCTGAGATCTAGTCCAGTGTATTGTCACCGGCTTGGGTGTTTTTATCAATGGGGGAAATTTGGAAATTATGAATTTAATTGCATGGTGATCTGTCCATGGCAATGGTTCATTTTCCAAAATGTTTATTTCCAGATCCTGTCTGAAAATTAGGTCGAGCGTGTGACCTGAAGCATGTGTGGGCCCACATACTAGTTGCTGTAGCCCTAATCCTTCCAGGTGGTCAATACAGGCATCGGCAACAGGATCCTGTGAGGAGTTGGCCCAGAGATTGAAATCCCCGAGCAGCAAAAGGTGTTTGCTGTTAAGGGTATAAGTGGAGATAAACTCTGTCAATGATGTGAGTAGCTGCGATTTTGGCCCGGGTGGCCTATAGCAGAGAAGAATGCGGACGGTCTCCTGGGGATTTGTTTGCAGTTGTAGAGTAGGAACTCGACGTTTCGCCCAACGAGTTTCTTGGTCGTGTGTACGCCGCCTTAGGCTGCTTTCACACTGGGTGGGCATTGACGGTAAAACGCTGCTAGTTTTAGCAGCACTTTACTGTTGTTTTAGCTGCGCTATTTGGCTTCTAGCAGGCACTTTTAACCCCCACTAGCAGCTGAATTAAAGGTTAAATGTGCCTGTGTAGCACTTCAGCAGTGGTGGCCATTCAGTTCAATGGGAAGGAGCGGTGTGCTCCTCCACCGCTCCAAAGATGCTGCTTGAAAGACTTTTTTAACGCCCTGGCAGCGCCCCAGTTTGAACACTGAGCTTTTACACTGAGACTGCAGCGGAGGCGTTTTTTTTAGGTGCTTTACAGGCGCAATTTTTTGCCCAAAAGCGCCTGAAAAACACCTCAGCGTGAAAGGAGTCCTACACTCACCCCTCACTTTTACACTCACTTTTTATTACACTCACCCCCTCTCACCCCCTTTCCCTCAACCCTCCCTCTCTCTCTCTCATTCCCCTATCTCTGACCCTCTCATGATATACAATAATGGATGTAGGGGCCTTTTGATGGACGTGATTTTTGTTGGGGGCAGCATTTTATTGAATTAAAGTGGGCCGGTCTGGATGAAGTCCGGGGCCAATTTTGTTTTCCCGGTCCAGCCCTGGGCAGAGTAAATATTCTGAATGCCAGGTATGGCATTGGACCAATGTATGTATACATATTGCATACTTGGCTAATCCCTATGGAAGCCTCTACTGTAGAAACTACATGCTGTCTTCTGAGTCCCGTGCCTGTTGGCTGCCCTGCAGCAAAGTAACCACATGACATGGCACAATTGCTTTAATTTTTAGAACATGATGCTAAGGTCACAATCTTTGAGACCAAGTTTTTTCCCCATTCTGATGTTTGACATAAACAGAATGAAGCTCCTAATCTGAACATGTATTAGAATTTGGAAACATCATATATACTTACATTTTTATTCTGAACTTCCATGTCCTGATTTATTGATGCCAGTCTAATGTTTACTGCAAGAATAGAAGAAAAATGCATGTCATATTCAGATACACAATGCTCCTGAGACCAACAGTATGAACCATGGGTGTCTACTCCACTTTGATATTTAATTGTTATTTTCTATAAAATACAGATAGAATCAGGCAGCACAATACAGAGATTTAATTTGCCTTCTTGCACCTATCAATGTCCACCCTTTACAAAATACAAGTTGCTTTTTTGAGCTGCTTCACGTTCAGATGAAGCAGACAAAAAGTCAATTTTTTATATAGACCCTTCCTATTTTTTCCATGTTCCCTCAGGTAGTGACGTCTACAATGGAAAATGTGTTTCCTTTCAGATTCATTCGTAAGGTTAAAAATGGTTTTGCCATATTCTGCCACAACCATGGCAAACAGATGACACGAGAAGTCTCAAAAGATGCAGCTGTGCTCTTGAGCGAGCATGAAGTAAATCTAAATCCCTGCTGGACTTTACCCTCTACAAATCTGAACTTCTCAAATACACTGCTAAACAAACCTACTACAACACCCTCATCAAAACTCTCTCATCCAAACCTTGTCAACTCTTTTCTACCCTTAATTACTTACTTTACCCTCCACTGCCCCCACCCACCAACTTGCTCACCGCTCAACAGATTGCCAACAACTTCAAAAGCAAAATCGACACAATTCACGAAGAGATATCTAGCATTCAACTTCCTCCCCTACCCAACACATCAGGTCCAACACCACACTCAATGCTCTCCTCCTTCTGCCCAGTTACCACCGATTAAGTTGATAAACTCCTCTCCATGGCCCACCTCACCACCTGTCCCCTGGACCCTGTCACCTCCAGTGGCGGCTGGTGCTCAAAATTTTTGTGGGGACGCAAAGGGAAAAAAAATTGCAGTCTCACTGTGCCCAAACGCAGCCACTGTTTCATGCCATCAAATGCAGCCACTGTGCCATCAATTTGCACCACTGTGCCATGCCATCAAATGCAGCCACTGTGCCATCAATTCGCACCACTGTGCCATGCCATTAAACGCAGTCACTGTGCCATGCCATCAAATGCAGTCACTGTGCCATTAATTTGCACCACTGTGCCATGCCATCAAATGCAGTCACTGTGCCATCAATTGTCACCACTGTGCCATACCATTAAACGCAGCCACTGTGCCATCCATTGTCACCACTGTGCCATGCCATTAAACGCAGCCACTGTGCCATCCATTGTCACCACTGTGCCATGCCATTAAACGCAGCCACTGTGCCATCCATTGTCACCACTGTGCCATGCCATTAAACGCAGCCACTGTGCCATCAATTGTCACCAATGTGCCCTTTAATGGTCGCCGCTGTGCCAATGGTCGCCGCTCTGCCAATTATCCCCACTGTGCCCTGTAAATTGCTTTCTCCCCCCCCACACCCGGCACTTACCTTTACTGGAGTCAGGCATCCACGTCCCATGATGTCTTCTCCCTCGATGACTGACAGGTGTCTCAGCCAAACAGGTTACCGGTAGCCAGAACCAGCCAACCTGATTGGCTGAGACACCTGTCATCTTATCCAAGGGGCGTACAGTCTGTGCGCTCCGTGAATAAGCTTCCGGGACCCGAGGGCTGTATTGGGAAAGCCTATCAGAGCTGTTGGCTCTGATAGACATTTCCGTACAGCCAACCAGCTGGCGTTATTCAGATGGCCGGACATGAGCGCCGACCATCTGAATAACAGCGGCAGCGGCGATAATAACATAGATTCGTGCAATGCATGAATCTATGTTGTTAGACTCAGTGGCGGTGAGAGTTAGAAGGGGCAGTGCTCCAGCGCCCTCTATGGACGAACCGCCACTGGTCACCTCACAATTACTTCAACCACCTTCCCGCTCTATCCTAAACTCCCTAACCAACATCTGCAACGTCTCCTCTGGCACCTTTCCTTCCCGGCTGAAACATGCACATGTTATCCCCATACTTAAAGGGGTGGTTCACCCAAAAAACTTTTTTTAACATTAATTGAGGCTCGTTTTGTCAAGGGGAATCGGGTGGGGTTTTTTTTAGAATCGAAGCAGTACTTACCGTTTTAGAGATGCATCGTCTCCGTCGCTACCGGGTATGGTCTTGTGGTCTGGGCGTTCCTATTTGATTGACAGGCTTCCGACGGTCGCATACATCGCGTCACGAGTAGCCGAAAGAAGCCGAGCGCCGGTGCGGCTCTATACTGCGCCTGCGCACCGTCGCTCGGCTACTTTCGGAAAATCGTGATGCGAGGTATCTGACCGTCGGAAGCCTGTCAATCAAATAGGAACGCCCTTTCCCGAAGACCATACCCAGAAGCGACGGAGACGATGCATCTCTAAAACGGTAAGTACTGCTTCGATTCTAAAAAAAAAACCACCCGATTCCCCTTGACAAAATGAGCCTCAATCAATGTTAAAAAAAAGGTTTTTGGGTGAACTACCCCTTTAAGAAATCCTCACTAGACCCGACCTGTTTGAAAAACTTAAAGGAGTTGTAAATAAAAACACATTTTTTGCTGAAATTACTGTTTACAGTGTATAGAGACATAATAGTTAACTGATTCCTTTTAAAAACTATTAAAAATAGATAAAAATCAATCATATAATGTACCTGTAGTTTCTAGTTTCGTTTTTTGCATGTTGTTTCCTGCCTCTCTGCCTTACAGAGCATACAGAGCCACAGAGCAGTGATGGCTTGGAAAACAAAACTAGAAACTAGACACACAGTAATCACACCTCCTTGAAGTTAGTGACCACATAGAGAAAGCTCTCAGGACTGTGGTCATCAGGAAACAGACAACCAGAAAGTGTGGAGACCAGAGAAGAATTACAGCAACTTGAGAGCAAAAAACGAACAATGAGGACATGAAAACAGCACTGCATTAAGGTAAAGGAGGCTATTAAGATAAAAAAAAAAAAATCCTTTACAAACCCTTTAAGACCCATTTCCCTGCTCCCGTTTGCCTCCAAGCTCATCGAATGCCTTGCCCATGACCGAATCAGTCAATACCTCATGGACAACAACCTTCTTGACACCCTACAGTCCGGCTTCCATCCACAACATTCCACTGGCTAAATCCTGCCGCCTTAAACTCTGCAATAATGAATGGGAGCCAAATAACTCTCCCATTCACCCACTAACTTTAGCGTAGCGCCCATACTGAACGTAAAGGGGCACTACACTGGTATCCTGGGTTCTACTAGAGAGATTTCCCCTCACTTTCTGTCCTGTTGACAGCAGTTTCAGCGGACAGGAAGCTAAGGGAATTTTCCAAAAGCAACACAGAAATGAAAAATTATAGTAGATTAGTGGAAGGCTAGAATTCCTGTTAGATATGTATTTCTGAAATGTGAGTACCGTATTTATCGGCGTATAACACGCACAGGCATATAACATGCATGCTAACTTTAAGAGGGAAGTTTCAGGAAAAAAAACTTTTCACAGCCCCCTGCGTATAACACGCAGGCACAGTTTACCCTCTATTTTCAGGGTAAAAAAGTGAGTGTTATACGCCAAAAAATACAGTAACTGATGTAACTGTTTAGAATAGTATATCAGCCCAAATACAGCATCACATTCCAGATTAAATAGAACAAAAAAGAAATAGAAAGAAATAGAGTAATGGTAGTTTTAAATGCTGAAACCTCCTATGGAATAATATGACACAGTGTGATGTCTAAAAATATCAAATTGTTATTAAATACATAAAAATGTGTTATATTACAAACTCTATATACACCCCTAAACAGCCCCTGCAACAAGTTCAACTTGTTGTAGGGGCTATTTACGGGTGTATACAGAGTTTGCGGTTTCATATTTTTATTACACATGTCTTAAACGATATAAGACATTTTTATGTTTTTAATAAAATTTGGAGATTTGTATACATCACTGTGTCACATATTATCCCATTATGAGGTTTCAGTCACATTACTCTATTTCTTTTTGTTCTAACTGATATAACTGTGTGCGGTTCACTTTGTTACGAATTTAAATTCAGACAACATTTTTATTATTCGGAAATTCTGATATATACAAATTTCCAAATACAATAGTAACACATTTAAATGAATCCGAAGTAACTAATAAATAGGCGAAATTCGAATAGGTTTTGAATCAGATTCCAATTTCCAAAGAGAATAAATAAATACAATATAAAATAAAGGAATAGAATAGAAAAGAATAGACCCTAAAAATAACAGAATATAATAGAGTAAAACAGAACAGAATAGAGAATAAAAGAATAAAAAAAAAATGAAGAGAAAAAAGGAAAAGAATAGAACATAGAAGAATGGAGTAAAACAGAACAAACTAGAATAGAAAATAAAGAAATAGAAAAGAATAGATTAAAACAGAATATAATAGAATAGATGAATAGTCTAGAATAAAAAAATAGAGCAGAATAGAATAAAATAGAAAGAATATAACCATCTTCTGAAATTTGAATTTCAAATAGAATAAATTAGAATTAGAATAAAATAGAAAATAAAAGAATATAACCCAAAATTAGAAAAAATACATTTGATTTTGAATAGAAAAATATAATAGAAAATAAGGGGCCAGATTCACAGAGCGATTACGCCTGCGCAACAGGAGATGCGCGTGCGTTTCGATGCACGGCATCCCCAAAACGAGATACGCAAGAAATCTACTTTTTTTGGTCCAGCGTAATTTCGTTAGACAGGCGCATCCGTCCGCGCAAAACTGCACTAGACAGACCATTGATTTGCTAGTCAAATATGCTAATGAGGGACTTACGAGGATCCACAAAAGAACGTTGGGGCAGCGCAGGCTATGCAGTGTGCGCAACAGCAAAATGTCCTGTCTAAAATTAGACCATATAAAAGCTGGTCTAAAAAGAGAAAATTTGTCTACATGTCAGATAAAGCAACACTGTTAGTGAGGAGCTCAGCAGTCACACGTGTTGCACAACAATCTGTATGCCAACATGCCAGGGGCATCGTCGCGCATAGCTATACTACTGACTTTAGATGAACAAAGAAGGAGGAGGGCACTGAGGATGGCACGGAGGAGGGCACGGGAGAGGATATACTGCACACGCATAGACCTGTTTGGCATGAGTGATTCTGAGGTCTATTGCATCTTCAGATTCACACCTCATGCCATCATGGAATTAACCACAACCCTGCAGGAGGACATCACCAGCCCAACACAACGCTCACATGCAGTGCAGCCACTGGTCAAGGTCCTGGCAACACTCCATGTCCTTGACAGTGGCTCTTTTCAGCGTACAAGTGGAGTGGTGGCTGGGATGGCACAATCCTCCATGAGCAGATGTGTGCACCAGGTTGTCCCTGCAATCCTCAGACGCATGGCCAACCAAATCATCAAACCCACCACTGAGGACCTGCGGCTGAAGGCAATGACAGATTTCTACAGAATTGCCAGATTCCCACGCACCATCAGGGCCATTGATTGCACACATGTGGCACTCCAGCCCCCCCCCAGGAGACAGAGCACATGTACCGCAATCGGAAGCATTGGCACTCCATCAACGTACAGGTGATAGTCGATGCCCAAGGCCTCATATGGCACGTCCGTGCCAAACACCCAGGGTCCAGCCATGACAGCTACATCTACAATCAAAGCCACATCCGAATGGAATTCGATCAGAACGTGTATGGGGACACCTGGCTGGTTGGTGACACCTGGCAGGCATGACTGTCCCCCCCCATGATGCACACATCACAAGGCGCACATGCATGACTAACATCCTCCTGTCTTTTTCCTTACAGGTGACTCTGCATATCCACTGGGACCCCATCTCATGACTCCTATCCGGAACCCCCAAACCCCAGGAGAGGAAAGATACAATCAAGCACATGCCCAAACACGTGCAGTGGTGGAGCGCACCTTTGGCCTCCTAAAGTCACGTTTCCGATGCCTGGATAAGTCTGGGGGTACCCTCTTGTATTCCCCAAACTTTGTGTGCCATATCATCGGTGCATGTTGCATGCTGCACAACTTCGCAGTAAGAAGGGGCCTGCAGATTGACCTACGTGATGACCTGACCCCTGAACAAGACAATCCCCCCTAACCGAGGGTCCCCCGTCTTCTGAGGGAAAAGCAGCCAGGAGACAGCTCACATTGGGCATCTTTGCATGTTAAACACACACATTAATCATGGCACAATGAGAATGCATGCATGCACACCACTGTGGTCCCTAGCACACACACCCCACATCCTCATCAAATTGGATTGGCACCAGTCCACCATGCAGGACTTGTGAGCAGCAACGCCACGCCAAGGCTCCAATTATGTCACTGTACATTCATACACCATTCACACGGACCTGGGGATCACTTCTCCCTGGTCCTGGGGAACCCTACTGCAAATTGAGGGTGACAGCCCTTTTCCGGCAGGAATGTCACCCCCACATTCAAACAGCATTCACAACCCAAAAAAAAAAAAAAAAAATGACCAGCAAAATCAAAAAATTTCCAGCAAAAAAAAAGGGGGAGAAAAAAATGAGTGCCCTTGACGTGAGCCACGCCTGGGGCGCCCCCGGCCACAGCCCCGGCTCCTCAGGGGAGACTCATGGGGGAGGGGGAAAACCGGGGAAGGAGGAGCAGCCCCTGATCTCTGCCCACCTGGCGGCCTGCCCTCCAAGGCCACGACTATTCTGTCCAGGGCACCACCTAGTGTTGCCGTGTTGGCCTGGATAGCCTGGGTGAGGGCCCTCACATCCTGCCCAACGCCTGCTGATGTAGTCTGCAGGTCGTTAAGGCAGTTTGTGAAAGCCCGGGAGTGGCAGTCCAGGTTCCCCAGCGTATCCTTGATGGAGGACAGGCTCTCCTCCATCCGCACCAATGTCTGGCTGACCTGTCCCAGATGGCGGGTCTGGAGGAACTGGTCCCTTCTCAGAGTGGCGGGCAGGAGATCGGCCACCCCCCTGGTCTTCTGGGTCGCCTTCCTGCCTCTAGCTGATGCTTGTGGCCGGGGAGAAGGGGAGGCCCTTGGGAGAGGAGCCATGTTGGGGGAGGAGGGGGGGGGCTCCCCCTTGGGGAGGGCTGGCTGCTGCCAGCCAGAGGGGAAGAGTCATCCAAAACAATAGTCCAGTGCCTGACATGGACTCCTCCTCAAACTCCTCCTCCTCAACCTCCTCCTCTTCAACCTCCTCCGCGGACTCCGGCCTTGTCGGGAGGGCCTCATTAGGCTGCTGTCCTGGGGATGATGCGGTCAGGCCAGATGGCCCTGCACCCTCCTGCACATCTGTGGATGACACAAAACATTCACAGGTTGGAGGATCCACACACTTGCCACATATTCCCTTTCACCCCCCCCCCCACACATGCTACACACCTGATATAAAAAAAAAACTTACCTGGCACCACGGGCTCCGGACTTCAGTCAAAGCCGGGCAGGCCCTCCACTTCATGCCGATGAAAGGTCAGGGCCACCGCACGCTCCTCCGCTGTCAGCCTAACACGGCATGGTGGGCCCCCTCCTGTGCCCCTGGCATGGGCAAGCATTTTGGCCAGCTTCTTTTTGACCAGACGCCGGAGGTCATTAATCTTTTTGTCAATCCCAGACCGGTTCCGTGTCTCCCCATCCCCCGCTGAATTCACCTGGTCAGTGATGATGTCCAAAATCTCCCTCCTCCTGGCCGGGGTGGTGTTGGCACTGTCCGGGCCGTGGAGGAAACGCCCATAATCGCTAATGGCCCGGGCAAGAATTAGTTTCTCCCCCAAAGTGAAATTTAGTTTTCGCTTTCTCTCTGTCTTACTCATACAAAAACTCACTCCCAGTCAACAAAAATCAGTCACAAAAACAAGCACAATCAATCAAGCAAGAACACACACAAAGAGAAAACTAACACCCAAAAAATCACACAAGCACTCAGCAAAAATCAGTCATAAAAACAAACAGCAACAATTAAGCAAGAAAACAAACGAGCAGAAATATATCAAACAAACAGTCTCTCAAACACTTATCAAAAAACACTTTCAAAGATCTACTAACAAACACTTGATCACACAGTACACTAATCTGACAAATACAAAACACAACGCAACGAACAACGGGACAAAAGCACTTTGTTAAATGGGAAGGGACAAAGGGATGTACTTTTGCAATGGGAGTGTGTTTGTGTCTGTCTATTTATGCTGTCTGCGTAGTCCCTAGTCCATTTCCAATTTCACTGATTGCGCCGTTCCTGAGTTGTGAGCATGCGCAGAGAGGTGATGACCATGGTCTCCTTCAAGCGCGCATGCGCGAGCCGGCCGGCCCTTCATTTGCATGCGGTCACGGCTCATTTCAATGTAACACGACCACGTCCTTCCCAATTTGTATTACTCTGCCTTACGCCTCTGAAATAACGTTACGCATGCGCAATTTTCTGCGCAAAAGCTACGAGAATAGGGTGATTACGCGGTTACATTGCGCAAGTCTAACGTAAAGGCGGTGCGCTACGCCGGTCCAATAATGCGCAGATGTACCTGAATCTGGCCCAAAAAATACAATTTATTAGACTAGAATAGAAAAATAGAATATAGAGAATATAACCATCTTCCAAAATTCGAATTTAGAAAATAATGCATTTAAATAGAATAGAACATAATAGAAACTAAAATAGAATATAATAAGAAAGACAGTGGGGATGAGCCTGTTCGCCGAATAGTGAACAATTTGGGGTGTTTGCAGCAAATTCGAAAGCCGAGAAATCAAAAGTGCTCATTTTAAAGGCTTATATGCATGGTATTGTCACAAAAAGTTTTTGTGGACCTGGGCCTGCCCCAGGCGACATGCATCAATGCAAAAAAATGTTTTAAAAACTAATGTTTTTTTTTGGAAGCAGTGAATTTAATAATGCTTAAAGTGAAACAATAAAAGTTAAATATTCCTTTAAATTTCGTACCTGGGGGGTGTCTATAGTATGCCTGTAAAGTGACGCATTTTTCCCATGTTTAGAACAGTTCCTTCACAAAATGTTGATGGGACAAGGGCCTCATCCCACAACTCTTGTCCGGTGGTTGTGGGAGTCTACAGGTGGGGGGGCTTATCAGAATCTGCAAGCCCCCTTTAACAAGGGGAACCCTAGATCCTGGCCCCCTTTTGAGAATTTGTAACGGGGTACATTGTACCTCTACTATTTCACCCAAAAAAGTGTCAAAAATGTTAAAAAAGACAAGAACCAGCTTAGTCCTTTACTAAAAAAAAAATTCCAGCGTTAAATTTTACTTTTATTGTTTTACTTTAAACATTATTAAAACCACTGCTCCCGAAAAACTGCAGTTTTTAAAACTTTTTTTTTTGCATTGATACATGTCCCCTGAGGCATGGTTTATGACAATACCATGCATATATAAGCCTTTAAAATGAGCACTTTCGATTTTTTTATGTTCGTGTCCTATAGACTTTGAAGCCCCGTATACACGGCCGAGGTTCTTGGCAGAAACCAGCGAGAACCTCGCTGGGAGCCGCATTCTGCCAAGAACCTCGGCCGTGTGTACGCTCTCGGCGAGCCCCGCCCGTCGGGAAACCCGTCGAGCAAATAGAGAACAGGTTCTCTATTTGCTCGGCGGCCCGTCGGGATGAATGGCTGGTTGCCTTTCCTGTCGGGCGGGTCGCCGATTCTGACGGCCGGCAGAGAACCTCGACGGGCGGAACGATGTGTTCTGCCCGTCTAGGTTCTCTGCCGTGTGTACGGGGCCTGACAGTGTTCACGTGTTCGAACAAATTTTTTGCCTATTTGCAAGTTCTGGTGCGAACCGAACCGGGGGGAGGGGGGGGGTTTGTTTGGCTCATCCTTAGTGGACAGCCTTCCTAGAAGAGTTGAAGCTGTAAAGCAGGGGTCTCCAAACTGCGGCCCGGGGGCCAGATGTGGCCCTTTGCTAACCTTTATCCGGCCCTTGGGGTGCTTTTCCTCCCACTGACACCAACAAGTTGGTACTATTTCTTCCACTGATACCAATGATGGGATACTTTTTCTCTTACTAATAAGGGGCACTACTATTCCTCCTACTGACCACCAACCTTAAGGCCATATTTATTCTCACTGATGCTGGGCTCAGGAAATGTTCTGCTCCGCAGGCAGCAATCCGGCCCTCCTAAAGTCTGAAGGACAATAAACTGGCCCTTGGTTTTCAAAGTTTGGAGACCCCTGCTGTAAAGGGTCGACCAACTCAATATTGAACCCTATGGACTACCAATACTTTTGGTAATATAGTGTATATTCCTCAAAGCATGGGAAACACAGCATACTGTAGGTGTTAACCAGGCAAGCTTTCTCTGTGTGGTCAAGACTTACCTGTTTGTCCTGGCTTATACATATATTTATCTGTCTGGACGAACGTTCCAATGCTTTTCTTGCGCAAAGTCAGAGGTTTGCTGGCAAGCTGAATCTTGTCCCCTCCAGCATCCATACCCTGGACCTCAATATGAACCTTTTCCGTGTCCGCAGAGGGCTCAGGAACCTGGAAAATGACAGAAGTATTATTTAATTTAAGATTATTATTACATAAATAAATATATATAAATATATATTAAAGCAAAAGGGTGCAATCAGCGCAAAAATAACTTAGGATAATATTGTACTAATAATATTATTAATAATGGACCCCCCCCCCCCCATTGCAAGAGGAACACTGAAGGAAATTCACAAAAATCTTTTTGTGGATTAGTAGTACCCCCAGCTCTGCTGATCTCCCGCTCAATAATGCGTAAAGAAAAGTGGAGTTACCACTTGCCGACCGCCAAACTGTAAATATATGTCATGTTTTTTTACGTTAAATTCCATTGTTATTGCAGCATACCAGCGGTGAATGAGATCACTTTTATAGGAGGCGGGAGAGCTACCCACCTCCTAGCATTTTAGCATTAACAAGCAGTCTGGATAAATACTAACCTTCCTACTAGACATGTGCACTGCCAAAAAATTAGTTTTTTTCATTAATGTTATTTTCTTTTTTTTTTTTTCGGAAATTTCCCATTTTACAATTTCGAAATTTCCAATTTTTATACTTTTCACATTTCGAATTTTAAAATGTTAATTTTCGAAATGTCGAATTTTTCAATTTTCGCAATTTCACATTTTTAATTTTCGAATTTTTCGTTTTAAAATTATTTATTTTCGAATTATCGAAGAATTCAAAAATGAAAAATTCAAAATTTCGAAAATTCAAAATTTCGAAAATTCAACAATTTGATAATTCGAAAATTTGAAATTTCGAAAATTTGAAATTTCGAAAATTTGAAATTTCGAAAATTGAAATTTCGAAAATTTGAAATTTCGAAAATTTGAAATTTCGAAAATTTGAAATTTCGAAGATTCGAAAATTTAAAATTTCGAAAATGAAAAATGGTTTAATTCGAAAATTTCGATTTTTGGGATTTTCAGAAATCCGAAAATTTGCAAATTCGGAAATTCGAAATTTGAGAAAGTCTGAAAATTCGGAAATAAAAAAATTGTTAATACGAAAATTTGGAATTAACGGATTTCTAAATTTTCATTAAAAAACAAATTAGAAACTAAACGAATTGCACATGTCTACTTCCTACCTTCCCCTCTGTTGACCCCACATTGGTTCCACTTTGGGGGCTCATCCTTTTACCCTTGTTCATTAGATCTGATCACAACCTAGCACATTTAAGTTCAATGAGCATCGAGTGTGACCACTCACATTCTGCATGGAGACAATCATGTTCTCCACATGTGCTAAAATAGTTTGCTTGACCCTAGGAGGGGTATCCAGCAACCTTATGAATGAGAGTATACACTCACTATAAGTTTTTGCCTTGCTTTCCACATACGTTCAATTGAATACTATCCTACTAAGAGAGGATGTCTCGTGGCTTTTTATCCCTCCTTTTCTAATCGTCTGTACTCATCGAGGGCATCGCAGACTCATACCTGGAAGGACTGGCAGTGCCAGGGCGGCATGTTTGGCTGCACTGTGTACAGAGTTCTGGTTCCTGCCGAAGTTTCCAGATTCACGTTTATTTTGGAGTGGCCTTTAAGGTCACTAGAAGTATGCATACAAAATGTCTCCTCGGACGGATAGTAGAGGTCAGGTGGAATAAAAAGGCCAAAGTTTCTAAAAGGGAAAAATAAAAGGGAAAATAAATACATCAAGAACCACAAAACACACCCATTTTTTATTATTACATTGAAGTTATTTAAATAGTTATAAAAGCCTAAACATTTTTTACCGTAATTCTTTCTTAGGACCTACTCTAAGTTGGCATACAGAGACAGGCAGAATGCCTGTCACTGTATACAGTGTAGCAGAGTGGCCTTTTTGCTGGTGCAACCCTCTCCCTATGACTGGTTGTTAAACGCAGGAGAGACTTTCCTCCTCTCCACTGCCAAAATAGGGCTGTCTTTTTTTTTTGGGGGGGGGGGTTGTTTTGCTTTTGTATTAAAAAGTGTAGTCCCATCACGTTCTTGCACATCATTTGCCTAGGCGACCTTTGCCTCCTGATATATGCATGTTATTTCCTTGATTGACTTTACAGGCAAGGTTAACAAGAAATAATAGTTTTCATTTCACTAATTGGAAAATATTATTGAAATTTCACCATAGTCAATGTGGAAGGTGAAAGTTTGGTGGTCTTTAATGGTACCTTGAATTTTAACTATCTCCTAAAGATTGCAGAAGATTATTTTATTTATCCTGGATTTACCTTGGTACAAAAAAAGCTTGCAATGCTCTACATAAGTTTTTTTTTCAATATCGTCTAGTCTCTAAACTTTTTAAACAAAAGGCCAGTTTACTGTCCTTCAGACTTAGGGGGGTTGGATTGGCCAGTGGGTGTAGAAAACGACCCAGGGTCATTGAGAGTAAAACAATTACATTGTGCCTGTATTCAGTAGCAGGAGGAATAGTGCCTCATGCTTGGTATTAGTGGGAGGAATAGTGCCCTATCACTGGTGTTATTGGGAGGAATAGTGCCCCATCATTGGTGTTATTCGGAGGAATGAATGAATGAATGAAAAACGTATATAGCGCGGCACATGCAAACTGAATCGCCTCTGGGCTCTTGTTGTTCCTGTCTCCTTTGATTTCAAAAGAGATGAGTCTTGATCTTTCTCCTGAATGCTAAGTAGTTCTCCAATCGAATGCTGGTTGGTAAAGCGTTCCATAGTCTAGGACCTTGGACCGAGAATCTCCTTTCTCCTTTGGACTTGTAATTGGCTTTCGGTATCTGGAGTAGACTTTGATTGATGGATCGCAGAACGCGATTGGGATTGTGAGCTTTTATTTTTAATGGGGAGCATTCCCATGGATACATCTATGCGTTAGACAGAGAGCTTTAAAAGCAATTCTGTCTTTTACTGGCAACCAGTTAAGGGTTCTCAGTGAGGGTGAGATTGATTCCCAGGGTTTTTTCCCAGTCACAAGTCTGGCGGCCGGGTTTTGAACGACTTGCAGACAAGCCATTTGGTACTTTGGGAGTCCGAGGTAAAGGGCATTTGCACAGTCCAGTCTGGAGTTTACAATTGCTCCCACCACTACCGCTATGTCTTTTTTGGGGATAAAAGGAGTAAGTCTGCATAGTAGGCGCAGCAGATGGTGAGATCCGCTGACTACTGACCCTATTTGTGCGTTCATTGTCATAAAGGAGTCGAAGATGACCCCGAGACTTTTGACTTTCGCGCTAGGGGTGATAATTTTGCCCAGAATGGGCGGGGGAGTCCAAGTTGTTGCAGGTTGATTCCTACACTTGGCGTGAAACAGGAAAAGTTCTGTTTTCGCTGCGTTAAGTTTAAGATAACTCTTTGTCATCCAGTTCTCTATCAAAGAGAGACATGTCTCTAGATTGAGGTGGTGATCCTTTCTGTTGCAGATGCGGAAATACAGTTGCGTGTCGTCTGCATATGAGTGGTAAAGCAGTTTTTGGCTGCTGATGATTTCAAAGAGAGGGCGAAGATAGAATAGTGCCTGATTATTGCTGCCATTCGAAGGCATGGTGCCTTCCTGTTGGTGCCAGTGGGAGTAAAAGTGCCATTTAAAGGCAAGCAAAGGGCCGCAGTTTGGAGACCACTGGTCTAGAGGAGGGGCATTTATCGGTAAGCTGTATGTGTATGGAGACTGACCTAGGTATTAAATTAAATCAAATAAGTCTGATGTGCTGCCAAACTATTCTGATACACCACAACAGGTCTAAATCGGGGGTCTCCAAACTCTTAAAGCAAGGAGACAGTTTTTTGTTCTTCAGACTTTAGAGGTGCCAAACTGAGGACAGTAGCAGTGGATATTTTCCTGGGCGTAAACATCTCCATATTTGGTGTTAGTGGGAGGAACACCCCCCCCCCAATTGTTGACATCATTAGAAGGAATGGTGCCCCATTATTGATATCAGTAGGATAAATGGTGCCCCATTATTGGTGTCAGTTGGCAGAAAAGTATCTTACATCAGTGAGAGGACAGGATAAAGGCAGGCAAAAAAACACATCAGGTCCCAGGGCTGCAGTTTGCAGACCACTGGGTAGTTGGATAGATGCAATGGGCCTGTCTATTACTCTTTGTTGAGAGAGTTGTTCTTGTTGTTACTTGTGGGATATGTATTAGTTTGCCAAGTATGTTAGAGGGGTGCAGGTGCTATATTGATATATTTATTTAAAAGTAACTTGTGGGCTTAGTGCTGCAATTTTTTTTCTTTTTTTTTGTTGCTACTTATTTACATTTTTCTTTTTTATTATTTTAGTTATTTTATTCAGTATGACAGTATAGCTCTATGTTGTTCTGTACTTGTAAAAAAACATCTCTAAATAAAATATGATTAAACAAATAATAAAATAAAGCCATGTGATCACTGATACATTGATCACATGGTTTGTTTATCATCAAAGCCATGGCACACATTTTTATTGCTGCTTATCCCCTGGGAATGTTCTCCTTATCTTGTGCCGCGTACACACGATAATTTTTTAGCATGCAGACAAAAAACAATGGCCCAGATTCACAGAGAATTAGATTCTCGTAGAGTATCAGAAATACACTACGCTGCCGTATTTTACCTGGCTCTACGTGGAATCCAGGTAGATTTTGTCCAGTAAACGACGGCGGCGTAGTGTATTTCTCCCGTCGCAATCCATCTGCGCGAGTAGGGGGCGTGAAGCATTTAAAATAGGCGCGTTCCCGCGGCGATCGAATTGCGCATGCTCCGATTGCAAATTTCCCGCCGTGCATTGCGCGAAAACACGTCGTTACGTCATTCGTTGTTTGAGTAGCGTCGTTTACGGACAATCCTAGTCCCGGACGAGTTACGTCAAAAAAATAAATAAAATAAAAATTTGACGCGTGAACGACGGCCATACTTAACATTGGCTCCGTACCGTTAGACCAGCAAAAAGCTGGTCTAACAGTACGTAAAAAAAAATAGACGAAAGCGATTGCGAAGACCACTCGTATCTTCGTGGATCGCCGTAAAAACACATTTGCATATCCCGACGCATGAAAACGACGCGAACTCCTCCCAGCGGCCGCAAAAATATCGCAGCGTAGATCCGAAGGCTTACGAAGACGTAAGCCTCTCGGATCGAAGCCTGAAGCCGCCGTATCATGGTTTGAGGATTCAAACTAGTGATACTGCGCGCAAAATTTGAAATTACTCCTGTCTAACACCAGTTAGACAGGCGTAATTGCTTTCTGAATCTGGGCCAATGTTTTTTAAACTTCATCATTAAAACGACGTTGCCCACACACCATCGTTTTAAAAAAAATTATCTAGCAAAGCGTGCTGGCGTACAACGCGTACGGTGGCGCTATAAAGGGAAAGTTCCATTCGCCTTTGGGCTGCTTTAGCTGATTCTGTGTTAGTAAAAGACGATTCGCGCTTTTCTGTCTGTTACAGCGTGATGAATGTGCTTACTCCATTATGAACGGTAGTTTTACCAGAATGAGCGCTCCAGTCGCATAACTTGCTTCTGAGCATGCATGCGTTTGTAACATCGTTTTAGCCCACACACGATCATTTTTTACAACCCGAAAAACGACATTGTTTAAAACGACATTAAAAAATGCAGCATGTTTAAATTATTCTTTTGTCGTTTTTCAGAACCCTAAAAATGATGTGAATCTGTGGGCTTCACATAATTTTTCGGGGTTCTGAAAAACGATAAAAAAAAAAATTAAATTTTAAATGATTTTTTTTTTGAAACAACGTTTTTTTTTCATGCCGAAAAATGATCATGTGTACGCAGCTTTAGTCTTCTTTTGTCTTAGTGGCCATTGTTACCAAGACAGAAATTGATTAAAAATCTGAAAATTTACAGTTTTCACTAGAACAAGAGATGAGGGGGAATTTCTCAATGCTAACACCTGTTTTGGTGACTACTTAGAGGAGATTACGCCTTATGTAGGAGAGATTTCATCACCCCTGTTGTGTCTCTGAGTCAGGATGTTAAGGTAAGGCTCCCAAATGGAACAGGGGGAAAAAAAATTATGGGGGTTCTCACCATTCCCTTTTCTATCCATACTTAAAAAACAAACAAAAAAATAAACAGTTTGGCTTTAATTTATTGGAACTGGTTCACAAATACTTACGGTTTCTTGTCACTCTGAGCCAGTGCCCCCTTCAGGGAGAGAAGAAGACACAGCACCCAAATCATTGTGCCCAGTCCTGATAGAAAAATAGAAAGAGATGGGGAAGAATTAATATAGTGTTTCAAAATGAACTCACAGTAGACAAATGTTAAATATTTAAACATCTATATGGCAGTTAATTTAAAATTTAGCAAATATACGCTGCAGGTAAATCTTCCAGGTCCATGTGTTATAACCACTTCAGCCCGGAAGATTGACCAGGGCATTTTTTTTGCGATACTGCACTGCATTGCTTTAATTGACAATTACGCGGTCGTGTGACGCTGTACCCAAACAAAATTGGCGTCCTTTTTTTCCCACAAATAGAGCTTTCTTTTGGTGGTATTTGATCACCTCTGTGGTTTCCATTTTTTGCGCTATAAACAAAAATAAAGCAACAATTTAACCACTTAAGCCCCGGACCAATATGCTGATAAATGCCCAGAGGCGTTTTTACAATTGGGCACTGTGTCGCTTTAACAGACAATTGCGCGGTCGTGCGATGGGCACCCAAACAAAATTTGCGTCCTTTTCTTCCCACAAATAGGCGTATTGCGGAGTATTTGGGTATTGCGGAGTATTTGGGTATTGCGGAGTATTTGGGTATTAAAGAGTATTTGGGTATTGCAGAGTATTGGGGTATTGCAGAGTTTTGGGGTATTGCAGAGTATCGCGCAGGGTATTGCAGGGTATTGGGGTATTGCAGAGAATTGCGCAAGGTATTGCAGAGTATTGGGGTATTGCAGAGTATTGCGCAGGGATAGCTGAGCTGGGATGGATGGATGGCTGGATCTGTGACTGCAGTTGTCACAGATCTAGCCACAGCGCTGCTGACACCCGATCCCCCTCTCCTCTTACACTGTACCGAATGGTACAGAGAGGATAGGGAGGAACCGGCTTCATCAAATGACGCCAGTTTGTTTACAAGTGATCGCTCCGTCATTTGACGGAGCGATCATGTGGTAAACGACTGCTATCAGCGGCAATTTACCGCGACCCGTGATGCGCCGGGTCTTCTAGACCCGGCGAGCATGGACACTTCCGTGAGCGCGTCCCAGGGGACACGCAAACGAGAAAGTGCACGAGGACATCCCAGGGACGTTGTGTCACAACAACTCGACCGCGCTGTAGCAGTATTTTTGCTATAACGCGGTCGGCAAGTGGATATATATTGTTTTCTATTTTGTAGCTAAAGTTTTACTGGCTTCTTTGCCTGATTGTCCTTAAAAATGTATTGTTTCACAGTCTAATGCCGCGTATACACAATCGTTTTTCAGCATGTAGAAAAAACAACGTTTTTTCCAACTTCATCATTAAAACGACGTTGCCCACACACGGTCGTCTTAAAAAAATGCTCTAGCAAAGCGCGGTGACGTACAACACGTACGACGGCACTATAAAGGGGAAGTTCCATGCGGATGACGCCACCGTTGGTGCTGCTTTTGCTGATTTTGTGTTAGTAAAAGACGATTTTTGCGCTTTTCTGTCTGTTACAGCGTGATGAATGTGCTTACTCCATTATGAACGGTAGTTTTACCAGAACGAGCGTTCCCATCTCATAACTTTCTTCTGAGCATGTGCAGGGTTTTAACGTCGTTTTAGCCCAAACACGATCATTTTTTAGAAGCCGAAAAACGACATTGTTTAAAACGTCGTTAAAAAATGCAGCATGTTCGAATATGTTTTTTTTTTTTCGTTTTTCAAAAACCCGAAAAATGATGTGAAGCCCACACAAGATCATTTTTAATGAAATTTTTTTAAAACATTGTTTTTTTTCATGCCGAAAAATTATCGTGTATATGCAGCATAAAAATGGGAAAAATAGACAATTATTTTTTTTTTTTTTTACCAAATTGATAGAAAAACAGTAATACTCTATAAAGAAATCTCTATTCTTTAGCATCCCTCAATTGAGAATATATTTATTTTTTGAATAATGTAAATTGTTTGAAAAATATTTCAGCAAGATATGGACAGAAAGTCTTGTATAATGTGTGCACATGACAGATGTGTTTGCATTTATTTTTGGTAAAATCTGAGTTGCATCTGTGGGGGGTGCTCAGAATATCTTACTCTGGCTAAAATGTGGAAATGAGTTGCTCTAAAAAATGTTATAAATAGGTAAAACTGTAAAGAATTAATATTTCATCAAATGAAATGTGGCTTACATCTTTTAAAATTTGAATCTAAAATTTCCTCTGAATTAATTTGCCCAACTTCAGATTGCCATGTATTAACCCATCACCATAAAATCAGAGTTCATTCCTCACCTGTTCCTGTGCCGTCCAGAAGCTGCGGTCGTTTTTCTTGCTCCTGATTTGTGTTTTATGGTTTGCTAAGTGTCATTTTTGTGTTGGCATTGATACGGTATGTCCTCTTTTAGTTGCTAGGTATAATTAAGCAATTGGCTAAGTTCCTTGTTTAGTCACAAGGTTTAATTAAATCATTGTCTGAGTTCCTGCAGGCTGATGCTAGGGATTTACTGGTATATACCTTGATGACATGCAAAAAAAATTTGCAGGACAATAAATATGTGCCAAAAGACTTTGGCAAAATCAATTCTATTAAATGGTTCAATGTCATCAGTGTGCAAGGTTCTAGTGAGATTACTAGAGAAGTAAACACGTATGCCCTAGTCCTAGAGGCAAACAGAGGTACATGCCTAAACACACAACGTGGCATTAAGGCGGCACTCTCCGTTTAGAGATGAGACTTGCTGGGGGCGTGGCCTAGACCGGCATGGTGTGAGGAGTACTGAACAAGAACTCCGCTTGCCTAATATCCGCTATAGCATATCCTGGGGCTAATATCGTGATGTTACTACTCTCAGTCAGGTCTATCGCCACCCCACAACACCGGGGACCATGCCGCCACCAAAAAAAGCATCGGAATCGGCCGCAAAACTGGCTAAATACTGCCACACAGATATGGAGGCCGGGGAAGAAAATAGTGCCGTCTCCTCTTCCCCTGCAGACTCGGCCACGGAGGACACTGCACGTGTGCGGGAAGCTATCTCGGACTGCAAAAGCACTCTGACATGCAAGATTGAGGAGGTGAAAATTGATGTGTCACTGATCTGTCACTGATAGCCGCGTGGAGGACAAGGTTCCGCCATTGCAGGTTACCAGCGAACGGCTTCAACACCAGCTCAACATGGTTCTAGCCAAGCAGGACGACATGGAAAACCGGCTTAGGTGTAACCTGCGGTTTGTCGGACTGCCTGAGGGTGCTGAGGGCTCTGGCCCCCTCATTTCTGGTCACCTCATTCGGTAGGGCCAAATTCTCCACATAATTTGTTGTGGAGAGGGCCCACAGGCTGGCTGTAAAGCCCCCTCCCCAAGATGCACCTCGGCGGACATTCATTGCTAAAATGCTCAATTTCTGTGACCGGGACGCTGTCCTCCACCTCACCAGATTGAAGGGCAACATCCCCTTTAAGGGGTTGCAATTTTGGTGGCCAAAACGGCAAGATTCATATTACTGACACTCTGGTCCAACCCCCAGGGTAGGTTTTTATTTTTACATGCCAAAATAAATAGTCTGGAACTCCTGATAATGGCTATTTATATACCCCCCCTCCTTCCAATTTACTGTTTTGACAGAAGGGCTTTCGTTTATGTCACAATTCCCTGCTGTCCCTGTGATTTGGTTAGAGGACTTTAACAATATTGCAAATAAGGACCTGGATAGGCTAGCAATGACACCTTCTGATGATTCCGCCGATCTCCACACTAAATTCGGCAAGATCCTTACCGACCTTGCCCTGATTGACACATGGAGACATCGCTATCCTCAGCATAGGGCGTTTTTATGTTTCTCAGCAACACACAACTCCATGTCACGTCCTTATATTAATATCCCACTCCCTTCTTCCAATACTAGGCGACGTGGGTTTTAACCCCCGTATCCTCTCAGACCATGCTCCTTATTGGGCTGAGCTCCGGCTCGACTCTTCCCCCACGACATATGCCTGGAAGCTTAATCCCTTTTGGTTGACAGTTGTTCCCGGCTTGGAGGAGGCTGGTACCCAGAGGCGTATCTAGTGAAAATAGTGCCTATGGCAAGCACTAAATCTGCGCCCCTGTCTAAACATTTGAAACCCATCTTTCAGATAACCTTAACAAAAAAAATCTAACAAAACTAGAGATATTTATCATCCCTTGTGATGCCTTGGGTAGTGACATATCCTCTTTATGGAGAAATCTGGGGTTTATTAGACCCCTGATTCCCCCTCTGCCCTCCATGCCAGGTAAATGCAGAACCAATACTGGAAGTGATGAAATCTTCATCACTTAAGGCCTCAGTTTTCACAGTGGAGAGGGAGAAACTGATGTTCCTCCTTCTTTGTGCGCTGCCAATCCCATCAGATGGAATGGGAGAGACTGGGAGAACAGGGGAGGGCTGTGGCTAAACGCAGCAAGGATAGCGCTGCCATTGTCCATTAGCAAAGCTGCTGAAAAGGAGATCCTGCCTATGCTCGGGAGGAGGGAAGAAGAGACCCTCAGACCCTGGTAAGTGCCTTGCTGCCCAGACACCCAACAGCGCCCCCTTCATATGGCGCCCATGGCACTTGCCATGGCTGCCATACCCTAGATACGCCACTGCTGGTACCGAGTGGGATTTCTTCTTTCAGACTAACAGGGACACAGTGCCGGTTTACTGTGGTTTGGGATTATTTCAAATCCCATGCCCGTATGATTCTATCCCAACGCATAGCCAGATATAGAAAAACCTCCTCACAAGTGGTCAGGCAGGCTGAACAATCCCTTGAGAAATTGGAGAAAGATTTCACTAATAATCCCTCACTATCCACGGCCGACCAGCTAAAGCTACAGCCTCCATTTCGAGAAGGCAGAGAGGAAGATGTTCTATAGTAAGAAGAGGATGTATGAATTAAGTGAACGGGGGGTATGTCTACTGGCCTACCTAGCACATCTGGACCACAGACCTCCCACTGTTGTTTCTCTCTGCACTGCGGATGGTGTACTGATTACCAACCCTCAGGCTACATGAGTTATTCCCTCATATATTTAAATCTGTCTCTTTGCCCCCTTCCATGTGCGAGGCCTATATAGTACTTATACCCAAACCTGGAAAAAATGTACAACTCCTTGAGTCATATCGGCCCATATCCCTTCTCCAATTGGATATTAAGATCTTGGCCAAGATTCTGACGCTACGTTTAAAATAAAGTGATTCTCACCCTGATCCATCCAGACCAGACTGGCTTTATGCCGACTAAAAACAGCATATAACCTACGCAGACTCCAATGAACTTACAAGCTGAGCATGACCAGCTGGGCTCCAGAGTTGTGGTGTCTCTTGATGCCGCAAAGGCGTTTGACTCAGTTGAGTGGGATTACCTTTGGGAATGTGGCACGGTTTGGATTCGGGACCAATTTTATTAAATGGATCTGACTCCTATATCATGGTCCTAGCACCAGGGTCTTGGTCAATGGGAGGGTCTCCGATTCTTTCTTTCTCTAAAAGGGCACACGTCAGGGGTGCCCCCTGTCCCCTTTTTTATACACCCTAGCGGTGGAGCCACTCGCCTTTGTATTTGGCAGACAAAGGCCCACCCCTTCAGTTAGCCCTTGAAGCTATACAACCAGTAGATACTCTGGTTTATAAATTGGGACAAATCCCAAATCCTCCCCATTGATATGGGTGTCCCCACGGAAGTTCAAGCCTACTCGCCCCTTATCAGGGTTAGCTCCATGTAATATCTTGGCATAACAATTACCCACTATCCAGAAGACTTTGTTAAGCTTAATATAGAACCTCTGATTGCGACTCTAAAATCCAAGACACAGACTTGTTCCAACCCCCCCTGGGCATCATGGGACGGGTGAACTTAATCAAAATGGTCCTACTTCCCAAGTTTTTATATGTCTTTTGGCATGCTCCGGTTTACCTACCCCTCAGAATTAAGCCATCCTTAATTCTTTTGTGTGGGGCAAGACACAAATTGTCATGGCAAGTGCTGAAGAACCCTACTGAGTTGGGGGGCACAGAACTGCTTGACTTCAACCTCTACTACTTAGCAGCGCAAAAATACTATTTCTCTTATCTAGATAAACATGATAGGGATCGTTATCTTGTGCTGGTGTGCTCCCTTTACCAGCGTGCACACATCCGCCCTTTCCAGATTCTTTTCATAGACCTTGTGGATCCCTGTTTGTTGGGAAACTGAAAGGGACTACTCTTTAACCATTGTAGAGTCTGGGAGGTGGTGGAAGTGGAAGTCACAAGGTATGTGACGTAACGCCGTAGGGATCACGTGAGCCTGACGCAGACCAGAAACGACCGGAGGAGATGTAAGACGGCGCTGTAAACGCAGCTTCTTGTTGTTGTTTTTCTGATTTTATCACTTTTATTGTAAAAGTCCACACTTACTATAATAAAGCACCTTAGTTTGATACAGTATTTCACTATTGGAGCCATTTCTTTCTCCTCTTCCTCCCCATCTCTGTATACTATATGGAGCATTATGACAGTTAAATAGGAGCCTTTGGGACCAGCAGGATTACTACAGGCAGGCTATCATATTATATATATCACTGGAGAGGATCTGGAGAGAAGTGGGAGAAATAATTTCTTAAGGCACTTATCATTTATGCTACAAGCCATTTATCATGTTACCAAGGGGAGAGTTCTGGGAGACTGGGCATGGATATAGTTGTGTGATTGCATCATTCCCAATGTGGATATCTTCAAGGGAGAAGTTTAGCTATCAACAATTCAAGGTTTTGAAAACCACCAGCTACATAGGAGGATCCCTTCACACCTAGGACTTTCACAATTCCATATATTTAGTTTATCCTTATCACTCACATACTTATACACTCGGTGCCCATCCACCTTTTGCACTTTGTGTTCATTGCATTCTTATTTTTATTTTGTGTTTATTGCCACATGTATACAGTATCCCTATAGGGATTTTCTTTAGCGCTAATCACCCTTTGTTTTTATCTACCATAAATAATTGTTGGCGACCCCAACGACTGTGAGTATCAAAGCCCTACCGGGTTCCTTCTCGATAAGTCCCACATCTCGGCACAACTTTTCCCTGTTACTAACTTACCATGCCTTGTTTATACAGTGCCACTGTATGCAGGTTGTCATCTTGGTAGATTTAAAAGAAAATCCTCTGCACTATCCAAACTTCGATACACCAAAGAATAGGAACACACTTACAGTATGTATTTCCACATCAAATTACCATAAGATTGTAACAAAAGTACAGCACAATCACACAATATAACCCAATTGCTTTAAACTTTTCTAATCAAGTGCACATCAAAATATTATGATGAAATAACCTTTAATTATGTTGATCATTGTAATTATCGCAAATACCAAAACATTATGTCACAATTATAAATAAAATGTGACACTATTTTATGTGCTCGTATGAATTTACCTTTAACCACTTTACTACTGGCCGATAGCTCTGTTGTTCTGAAAGGACATCATATGATGTCCTTGTCTTGCAGAGCCACTAGGAATGGAACTTCCCCTTTATAGTGCCATTGTACGTGTTGTACGTCACCACGCTTTGCAAGAGCATTTTTTTTTCACGATTGTGTGTAGGCAAGGCCGTTTTAATGATGAAGTTGGAATACTTAAACAATCCACCAATCACTGTGTTCCAAAAAATCTCCAGTGACACCAATGTGAAAAATCCACATGTTGTCTCTGCATGTAACACTGAGTTATATTGGTAACAAACAACATTGGTCAATCCATAGGTGTGTATACAATCATGGACAAAGTGGTTAAGCCCCTTGGATCAGGAGCCAAACCACTTCAGTATCATCAGTGCATCCTTCAACACCAATGAGAACCAATGATTATGAGGAATCCTCACTTGGGGACACCTCACAAGGCCGGAAGTGCCCTCCACGTGGGGAAAACCCCACGTTGTTCTACATAGTTACACTAGTTGGTGCTATGGCGCCACAGAGTGACATCACAGTGATCGTCACTGCAATCGCATCATTAAGGGAGCCAATGCCTGTGGGGAATCATCTCCCGGGGCTGCCCCACCAGGCCGAAAGTACACACCACGTGGGTAAAAAAAAACCTCGCCTCTCTGCAGGATCTCAACAGTCGGCATTACGGCCCCCATCATGGCGGTCACATGGAAGTGCACCGACCAATGGGATCTCACCATGCGGGACTCAGTGACCAAAACAATGGGTCACATGATCAGGGAAGTGCCGGCCAATCAAGCATAGAAGGCCATGTGACCACAACAAAGGGTCACATGGTCGGAACTCAATGTACAAAGTGAAGCCGCCGCATCTCTGGCCATGCACATACCAAAACAGCCGCAGCCTCCATGTTTGTGATGGAAAAAGGAGTGGGAACTTCACAATAAGGGAATAAAGAAGAATAAATAGATATCACCTAACAAAGGCGGTGATATACCAAAATATACTCCCCAATATGTGTAGCAAAAGCTTGCAGTGTTTATATCAATTATGCACCACCCTACCCAGAAGGAAAGATGCATATAGTCATGAAAATAAAGAAAACTCTTGGAATGAGAAGGTGTGTCCAAACTTTTGGTCTGTACTGTATATATACACACATAATATATATATATATATATATATATATAAAGTAAGTTATACAAAAACACCCACATATAAGGATATGGATGTCCGAATAACCCATAGCATAGACACCTTTTTTGGAGGATTAATAGTTTTAGGGGCTATGTTGCTCTGGATAGAGCGTGCACCCCTAAAGATGACTTCAGCCCGCTCCGGTAAGGAGGGTCCAAGGATTTTGTCACTACGTAGGATCTTCCAATGACTATTTAAGATCTTTTTGATTTCACTATGTTGGGTGGAGTAGGAAGTAAAAAATGACCATTTAAACCTTTCATCTCTATCAGTTTTCGGCTTATCCTCAAGGAGAGAGGGTCTGCCGATTTTAGACAATGCATTGATAGCATCATCTAATGCAGTGGACTGATAGCCTTTATCTATGAGCCTCCCTTTTAAGATACTGAATTGAGAATAGAAATCTCTCTCGTTGGTACAATTTCTCCTAAGAAATCCTTGGACCCTCCTTACCGGAGCGGGCTGAAGTCATCTTTAGGGGTGCACGCTCTATCCAGAGCAACATAGCCCCTAAAACGATTAATCCTCCAAAAAAGGCCTAGAGGAACGGACTGTATCCAAGTAGGTTTTGAATTTAAGAAGTTCATCAATGGCTTAGATCTCTAAATAAAAAAAGTTTGGCTGGCTTCATAGGTTAGAATAATACCACGGTCATTATTGTTCAGGATGGCCATAAAAGAGTCCAATGACTCTCTATTGCCTTTCCAGAGGAGGAGGATGTCGTCTACGTATTGTGCCCACAAGACATCCTCCTCCCACTGGGCAATTAACAAATTGGCAAGACCGGTGGCATACTTAGCCCCCATTGCCACACCCTTGAAAAGAAGGTGCCCTGGAACCATAAATAATTATGTCTGGTAGCAAAGCTCAGCAATGCCATGATGAAATTTCTTTGGACAATGGACAGGGTTGAATTCCTTGTTAGAAACAGCTCCATCGCAGCAAGACCCAGTTGATGTGGGATGCACCTATATAGTGCTGACACGTCTGCTGTGACCAAGATGATATCACCCTGATATTGAACCCTCTCTAATAATTTGATCGTATCTCTAGTGTCCTTCAAGTAGGATGGAATTAATTTAACTAGAGGCTGGAGGCAATGGTCAATATACTTTCATATTCTCAAAGTGACGGACTCAATCCCACTGACAATAGGACGTCCAGGGGGATTGACTGGGTCCTTATGCACCTTTTGGCAGGTGATAAATAATAGGAATACGAGGTACTAATGGAATCAAATTTTTTTTTAAGACAAACAGTTTTTAACCCTGCCTCAATTGCAGGATCCTGATATAATCTTTTACTGGCCAGTCTATCAAGGTCATCAAGTACCAAGTTGCGGAAAACAATGATTGAGGGAGCAAAATTCCCTGAAGGGTTAAAGAGAGACGGGTTGGACAACCCTAATGCTGCGTACACAAGATAGGTTAGTCTGATGAAAACGGTCTGATGGACCATTTTCATCAGACCAAACCAATCGTGTGTGGGCCCCAACGGTTATTGGATAAAAAAAACCTATAGAAAAGAAGAAAACCTTCCTTAACCCATTTATCTACAATTAGATGTATTCTGCAATAGTTGAATGCACCTGTCGGTATCAATTTTATTTTATTTTGGATACGGTATTTTTAGTTTTTGAAAGTATATGTTTCCAAGCTATTAATGTGGATCTGATACTAAGTAACTTGGTAATGTTAATCTTTGGAAGTATAGCGTAAGCTATTGCTAGGCATACAGGTCATGTCTTTTTGTGACTTATTTTTCTATGTTTAGCCATAGTTTATCTTCCCTATAGTTGAACCAATATCTCATCTGATCTAATAGGGTTGCATAGTAGTAGTTTTTGATGTCAGGTAGGTTCATTCCTCCTAAAGATTTTCTGGTAGTTAAAATGGAGAATGCCACTCTGGGTTTTTTCCCATCCCATATGCATTTTTTAAGTTTTATATTCAGTTGCATGAAAAATTTGGCAGAGATTGGGATGGGTAAGCATGTAAAATAGTATAATATTTTAAGGGAGGGTTTGCATTTTAAATGTGGTTATTTTCCCTACCCAGGAAAGTTGTGTTTTTGTATATGTTGTAGGTCTTTGTTGACTACTTCTAAAAGGTTGGGAAAATTAACTTTGTATATTTTGGTTGGTGGGTAGGAGAGTTGTATTCCCAGATAGCTTATTGTGGAGTTGTCCCAGTTGAAGTTATTTTCTTTGCGCAGCAAGTTTTGTTAAGTTCATCTATTTTCTGTATGTATGTATGTGTATATATATATATATATATATATATGTATGTATACATGTATGTATATATATGTATATATATATATATATATATATATATATTGTGAGGGATTAACTTGGTAGCGTGTGTGTGTGACCCCCTGGATGGGTTCACTACACGCTGAACTGTACAAAAAGGCAGAGGATTGTTGAAAACAAATCATATGGTTTATTTTTCCATATTTCGGGATACACGTGCAAGCATAAAAACAGCATAAACAAAACATAAAATAAACTCTTGCCACTTGGGGCATCTACCTTCCCAACACAGGAACCTACCTACTGAGTCTGGCACAGCCTACTGCTGGGCAGACACTGCTGGTCCTACAGCAGAAAACACTTTCAACATCACTTCCAGAAAGTTCAGCTTCATTTTCCATAAAGTCCTTCAGATTTAGCTTTCTAAGAATTGCCTCCTCCTCATCGTCATTATCTTCCACACATTCTTCATTATTTATTGTTGGTCCATTCTGACTGTTGGCTGTTTCCGTAGCACAATCATCAACTTTAACACCTTCATGTTCCGTTTCTGCTTTGGTAATCTTGGTGACACCATGAACTCCTAACTTGGCAGAGTAGTCCCAAAGAAATGAACAGTGATCCATACAGCCCTGGCACACCATCTCATGAAACTTAACGTGCTCCGATGGAACTGCCCCTAGGTGCCGACCATGAAACCAGTCCTCACACACCACACACTGGATCATCTCATCTGGGGTCTCATCCTCAGGATTGGGGTACGGTCTCTTACATGTGCAGTACAAGCCAAAGAAATTGTCATTGTAATTAATAGCCAGGTTTTTCTTCTCTTTATCCGGATATAACTTGAACTCCAGCTGTTTAAATTTGGCATTTCCGCAATCGCAGCGAAAGTTCCTCTTGGTGTAGAGCTCAAAAAGGTTGTGGCCTTCATGACACTTGTATGTACAGGCCAGACATATCCCAGTAGGCTCCTCTTTATCCAGGGTGCAGGTACTGCAGGCTTACAGCGCTTGTCTCTTCACATAACCCAGGGGATAGGAGCACTTTTCGGAATCGCTCCCTGCCAGCCCAGCAGACGCCTCATCCTGCAGGGTGTCATCCTCCTCCAGGACATCCAGCAGTGACAGGACCGGCTCTTCCTTTACTGCCATTTCCACCTTTACTTCCTCCTTCATTTCCTCCTCTTCATCTTCTGCACCAATTTCAACTTCTGCAAGCTCTTCGCTGTCAGAATCATCACATGGTAGAAGATGGAAATCCTCAAGCCCGGCCTCATTTTCTTCATTTTCTCTGTTGGTGAAAGAACCGGAACAGAGAGCAACTGCTTCATTCATTAGGTCACTTTTCTCATTTTCAGCATGAGCCTTTGTACAACTAAAAGATTCTTAATTTGGACCATCATCTTGACAGACAAATTTTCCAGAGCAGAGTCCTAGCAACTCATCCATAACCCCTATCTTGGAGCCATTTGCATCAGGCTGGCTGGTGTTGTGTTGTGATTCCTTAAACTTTCCTGAGCAGAGATCTAACAGTTCGCCCATATTTGCATCCATAGCATTCTCATCCATACTGTCTATCATAAGTCTTTGCTTGGCAGAGCTGTACTTGCTTCTGTTGCGGCCAACATTTAGAAAACCATCAGCATGATAAGACAACGATCTCTTCGTTGTAATCCTCATCACTCCAAAGTAAGCTTTCCGTGCAAGAATCGCTGAGCGTCTCCTCATCACTTGGTCTTGTATATGGACGGCATCCATGATCGCTGCTTTTACTGGAACACAGGGCCTTATAATCACTGTTGAGCTTTGAAGGTTGTAATTTTTTGGGTGAGAGCTCCTTAGAAACCTCTATGTTCTCTTCACTACCAGACAGCTCTGACTTTGCTTTCTTTTTCTTCTTTTTTTTCTTTTACTTCAGACTCAAGAAATCTTTAAACTTTTCTCTTACTTTTTCTTTAACACTTTCAGACAGCTTGTCTGGCTTGCGATGAGACTTCTGGATTAAGTTCTCCTTGCTTTTGTCTTTTAGGGACGGTCGGTGGGAATTTGAACTGTTTGTGGTGCGTCTTCTCTTTGAGCTTTGCTGACTGGCCTTTTCGTGAGCTAAAGAGCCTCTTGTCTGCATATGCCTCGTGACAGGACTCTGATCCTGCTCTGACCTGTCAACGCCATGGAAATACTTCATATGGCAACGCAGCAACTTGGCCTTGCAAAATCTTTTCCTTAAATTTGTTGGGTTCCAGTTCCAAGGTAACAGCTTTGGTAGCTGGATCATCAAGTTTCTTCAAAGTATTTGCTAAAGGTTCTCTACTGTATTTAGCAGAACTGTCAGACCGTCGATTCAGCTTCATAGGAACTGCTACTGCGGGGACAGCCGGGACCTCCTCAGCATCTTCTTGTACATGAGGGTCTTTCTCTTCTGGTTTGATCTCGTCTGGTTTGACCTCTGGAACGCCATTCACAACATTGGATTCCACAGGCTCTACAGACTCTTCTACTACTAATGGCGGCTCCTTTACTTCGGGAGGTTCAGGCTCTGCCAGGGCACACTCCCCTGGCTCCACTTCTTGCTCTTCTGGTGAAGTACTACACTCCGGTGATGATTCCGTCTCAACAACAGACGTGGTAACCTCCATAGCATTATGGTCTTCTGGATTCTCAATCAGAGAGGGCTTGCTATCCTTTTCCTCTGTTCTCTCAAATAGTTTCACAATGGCCTCCATTTGCTGCTGGTGTCTCTGTTCCCAACCTGCCATTCTCTCTCAGTGAGTTGCAAGGCTCTCTTGGTGAACCTGTTGTTGAGCTGCAAGGCTCCGCTGTTGATTTGCATTTGCTTGCTGTTGATTTGCATTTGCTATAATCAGCCGTTTCAGCATCTCCTCCATTTTGGGTTTACTTTAACTGCCCGCATTCTCCACCATGTGTGAGGGATTAACTCGGTAGCGGGTGTGTGTGACCCCCTGGATGGGTTCACTACACGCTGAACTGTACAACAAGGCAGTAGAGGATTGTTGAAAACAAATCATATGGTTTATTTTCCCATATTTCTGGATACACGTGCAAGCATCAAAACAGCATAAACAAAACAAAACATAAAATAAACCCTTGCCACTTGGGGCGTCTACCTTCCCAACACAGGAACCTACCTATTGAGTCTGGCACAGCCTACTGCTGGGCAGACACTGCTGGTCCTACAGCAGAAAACAACAAAAAAAGTCTCTCACACAGAAATATCAGTACCATATCAGTACCTCACCTCTTCAGAAGTACTTGTGACTGCTCCTTCACTCCCAAAGCCTCAGGATCCAGCAATCAGTCGTCATCCCTAGGCTGTCTTTATAGGGGCTTTAATTGCTTAATTCTGAACAGCTGGAACCTTTTAACGCCCAAACCTCTCTGGCCATCTCTGCAGCCGACGCCCAATAGTAATTGGTGTATTGTCTAAACAAGGCAGAAAAGTACCTCCCGTCTGGGACAACACACACAGATTTACCTGACTTCCTGTCACTATATATATATATATATATATATATATATATATATATATATACACATTTTCTTTTATTTTTTTTATGATTTTCTATATACAAATAGTTAACTCAATTGGAAGCCTAGACATGCCTACAGATTGAACCTGATAGGGGTAGGCTGGTACAGGCTACCAAATACTGTATTGTTATAAGAATAATCTTATGAACCAAGGTAACTCGGTTGGTTACTAAGGATTATTGTGAAAAATTTCATCTGTACTGTTAAGTAAATTCTTTCAAAAAAATCTATTGTAAAAAAAAAAAAAAAAAACTATTGAAAAAAACGATCATCTGTGGGTACTTCCATCGGTTAAAAATCCACGCATGCTCAAAATCAAGTCGATGCATGCTTGGAAGCATTGAACTTCATTTTTTATCAGCGTGTCGTTGTGTTTTACGTCACCGCGTTCTGACACGATCGTTTTTTTAACTGATGGTGTGTAGATACGACTGATCATCAGTCAACTTCATCAGATACTTGATGGAAAAATCCATCAGACCATTTTCATCAGACTAACCTATCGTGTGTACAGGGCATTAGTGTATGTTAGGGATCTGATTGTTCATCTCACCCATATTGGAAGGTCCTGAAGACCCAAAGTTATTTTGGCCACTGGTCTGGGTATCAGTGGTGGGTAGGGCTAAAAAGTGTCTTTGGATATTGAGCTTCCTTATACATTTTTGAACGTCGATAAAGGTTGAAAATGTGTTCAGTTTCCTGGGTGGAACAAACTTTAAACCTTTATCCAAAATTAGTTCATGTTCTGTAAGAATAACTGAACTTAAATGAAAAATGCCTGCACCTATTGCACTCTTTTTCTTTTTGGGCCGCCCCCTCTGGTACCTCATTTGATATTGAGTTTCTGGGGGTATGCTACATGGGCTTGTGAAAACCCTGAGACTGTGATTGTCCAGGGTCATCGTGATGATGTACGGTAATCTAGAGTATTCGTCATCATCCCTGTTGGAAAAAGGGTCGTAGTGAAAATCGCATGCACCCTCATCATGAAGTGGAGCATAGCGGTTTTGAGTATGTGCCGGGGTATTATAAACATATCCCCCTCTTTTTTACACCTGGTCTATCATCACGCCAAGCTCTGGGTGGTCCTCCTAAATGGTCATTGGGATGAAAATAACCTCTATCATTATAATTTTGGCCTCTGCGCCCAGGGCCAGATTACGAGCATCATGGGCCTGGTGCTGAGGATTTGGGTGGGCCTTTTATAAATAATAAATAAATATACAAACATTTTTTTTGTTATAACAAATTAAATTAAAGATAGAGGGAGGATGAGAAGGATAGAAAGAGGATGAAAGAGGGGTCAGGGAGGGAGGATAAGAGAGAAAGGGGGGATGAGAGAGAGAGGTTTTCGCATTAGCATGCATGGGAATGACATCACGCAGCCCAGCCAAGGCAAGTTTTTTTTGTATGCTAAGCGATGCTTTACATTTTTTTTACAGGTTACATGTTTAGAGTTACAGTGGAGGTCTAGTGCTAGAATTATTGCTCTCGCACTAATGATCTAATGATTGTGGTAGTGTTTTTTTCATATATATATAATGTTTAAGGGTTCTGAGTAATTTTCTAGCAAAAAACACATGATCATTTTTCCATGTAGGAGAGAAGTGTCAAAATTGGCGTGGGTGGCAAGGGGTTAATTACCATAAGTAATAAACAAGTAATTATTATAAGTACTGTGATCTCATCCTCTCAGTCTGCTGCTGCAGAGTTTATCAGCTTGTTTTTAAACTGGCTGCTCTGTATGTAGCTTCTGACAGCCTGCGCAAGCAGCCCTGTATCTCCAGAACCATAAATGATAGGAGCCCCATATTTTGGTGGGGTGGGTCTTCAGCTACATACCCCTCATGTGGGGTCTCTGTGACCCCTGGTCGCCGAGCTACATTTATTTTTTCTTTTTGGGCAAATGGGCCTATCTTGAGGAAGGGGCCTGGAGCTCCAGCTCCAATAGAGATGTAATTCAGAGTCCATTACATTCTTAAGCCTTACAAAAAGGCTACTAATCTCAGTGTCCATGGTATTAACAGTGAATACCCCATGGGCATACCTCCCAACATTAAAAATAGTTGTTGAGGGGTGGTGGCTTTGCGGTGGGGATCAAAATTGTTGGGCTGGGGGGGTGCCGCGAGCTTAAGTTGTTGAGTGGGGGGGTTGCTGGTGCCGCGAGTTTAAGTTGTTGAGCGGGGGGGTGCCGCTGGTGCCGCGAGTTTAAGTTGTTGAGTGGGGGGTGCCACAAGTTTAAGTTGACCGGGGGCGGTGCCACAAGTTTAAGTTGATGAGGGGGGGTTTGCTGTCATGCGTCTCATCAGTGCACATACTAATTTGTCCGGTTGCCGCGGCTTTCTTCCATTCAGCACACACAATCATCCACACACCTCCTCCTTCCATGCTGCCTCCTCTAGCACAGCTGTGCGGGAAATTTAACCCTTTCGCGGGACTGCAGGACACTGCTGTCTGTTCGGGAATGTCCCGCAGAATCCATGTGGGTTGGGAGGTATGCATGGGTATTAAAGGACCTTGCTGTCCTGCATTCAAAAACATCCATTTAAAGATGATATTAGGAAGCAGCAGTGAATAATGTGTCAAAAAAGGAAATGTAAGAAAGAAAAAACTGTGCTAACCCACAAGTGAACGAATATAAAGCCGCCAGCACTCAAACAAACAAAGTAAAACAGGATTAAAAATACATAGTGCAGAGCTAAATAAATCAAACAAACCTAAAAAATTATATAGTGACATAAAATCAATAGTGTTCGGTGCAAATACCACAACTAAATACAATAATGTAAAAGTCCATGTGCGATGACTGCACAATGTGGAATATTGCAGTACTGAATCAGATAAACACAAACTCAATGTGTACTCCTGCCGTGATCACCGGCAATCGTGGGTGCCCGACGGCAATCGCGGCCGCCGGGCACCCGCGTGGGGTCACAAGCGTTGCTGCGGGCTGATCGTCGGGAACAGAGGACGTCATATGACGTCCTCCAGGATATCGAGGGAGGGTTCCTGCCGCCGTTAAGGAAGTAGTTAAAAAGGGTCATACAAAAATGGCAAACAGAATAAAAGTGATCACGTAAATTTAAAAAAGAGTCCACACCATATGGTAAGAGTACCTTATTTTTTCTATATGTGAAGTCTCCGTGATTCCATCAGGCAATTAGTCATTCACCATCCAGTGTTGGTATTCGGAAGAATATTTCATGTTGTGTGACCACTGCACATCGACTTTTATTTAGTAGTTGTACACATTGGGCCAGATTCAGGTAGAGTTAGGCTGGAGTATCAGTGATACTCCAGCCTAACTCTCACTTTGAGCCGGCGTTTCTGTTTTCTGTAAGCAGAAAACAAGAAACGCCGGGTTGGATTTACGACGGCGTAATTGTATTTCGCCGTCGTATCGGAACTGCAATTTTAAAATTTCCCGCTGATTAACGCCGAGAATATGTTAATCAGCGAGAATTCGTATTCGGGTCCGACGCAGTGACTTTCCGACGTTTCCGTAAGATACGCGGTGTAAAGAAAAACCAGCCCCCTAGTGGAGTATCCTATGTTAAGTATGGCCGTCGTCATCGCGTCAAATTTAAACATTTTCACGTCGTTTGCGTAAAACGTCCGTGAATGGGGATTGACGTCATTGACGTTCCCTGACAGAATTTGGAGCATGCGCACTGACAGTCGACGCATGCGCAGTACGTTCGCCGCGGGATCACGCATAGTTAACATAATACACGCCCCCTACCCGCCCAATTTGAATTCCGCCGGCTCATTTTCGCTACGCCACCGCAACTTTAGGAGCAAGTGCTATGTGAATAACAGTACTTGCTCCTAAAGTTTCGGCGGAGTAACGTAAATGAGAAACGTTACTCCACCATAAAGATGCGCCCATCTACCTGAATCTGGCCCATTGATTTTGAGTTTATCTGATTCATCTACTACTGCAATGTTCCACGTTGTGCGGTCCTTGCACATGGACTTTTACATTATCGTATTCACTTGTGGTTTTTGTACTGAACACTATTGATTTTAGGTCACTATATATTTTTTTATGTTTGTTTAATTTATTTAGCGCTGCACTATTTATTTATGATCCTGTTTTACTTTGTTTGAGTGCTGGCTGCTTTATATTCGCTCACTTGTGGGTTTGTGCAGTTTTTTCTTTCTTACATACCCAATTTATCCAGTGACTTTTTTTGGGGGGGTTGTAACTACAGACAAAACCATTAAAAGTATGAAAACCACCTCAGCTGTTTGATATACCAGTTTTTAGATGGTAAGCTATAAAACACACCTTGTTCTGCAAGTGGCTGACCCTACCTGAACCTATAATAATAGTTCAGTCCAGGATTCATTCTATTAAGCTTCTAAAAGCCATTTCTAGAAATCATTTACCATCCACTGGAACTATTTAAATTCTATCCAGTGACAGATCTCTGCTAATTTAGCAGAGTAAGCTACATCTTTAAATTCATATTCCACAGCTCAGTGGAGGTGGATTTCCTTTATCTCTGCCAATACAAAGATACTTTTCTACAAATGTTAGTTTAATTTAACAGGAGAGAACATTCATTACTGAATTGGCATTCCAAACAGGTTTGAGGCACATTTAGTAGGAAACATGTCACAGCTATAATAAATAAAGAACAGTCTTTCTGGATAGAGTCCAATAGGAATAGGATACAGGTTCCTGACAGGCTTGGGCTGTTTCTTCATTCCCTGAACAGCTGACGTAAACGCTCCTATCTCCTGTCTATTGGACTGAACCTCCAACTGCAGGAAAGGCATTCATACCACCACTAAGGGCTCTTTCACACTGGTAATTGGGACGGAAAAAGATTGGGGGGGGGGGGACATAGTCAGATCAAGAGAGTTGCCCTTCAAAGCTCCCAGACTACCCCCTTCCTTCTGGGTGCTCTGCCCAGTTGTTGAGGTCCTTTGCCATCCCAGTACACAGCCTCCCCTCCCTACACAGAGCTAAAATCACATTCCTATCAAAGCCACGATCTTCACAACCAGGGCCGTTTGAAGGAATTAGGGGGCCCCAAGCAAAATGGACATGGAGCCCCCCGCCCCCCCCCCCCCCCCACGCACAGCGCAGAACCACAGCAAGCAGAAAACCAACAGCCGGGTGGATGGTGGGGCAAGATAAATGACGAGTGCCCCAGCATAGCATGACATATAAAAGAGGGCTCCATATGGTGTAGATCAACCAATTTTCCCTAAACTGACCATTACACTGACCTGCCTGATCCCTACACTGACCTACCTGTGATCCCTACACTGACCTACCTGATCCCTACACTGACCATTACACTGACCTACCTGATCACTACACTGACCTACCTGATCCCTACACTGACCATTACACTAACCTACCTGATCCCTACACTGACCTACCTGTGATCCCTACACTGACCATTACACTGACCTACCTGATCCCTACACTGACCATTACACTGACCTACCTGATCCCTATACTGACCTACCCGGATCCCCACACTGACAATCAAACGCTGCCACTGTTCCATCAAATGCTCCCACTGTGCCCCCCTGTCTGATAGAGGGGGTGGGGCTGGAGAGAGGGGGGTGGTGCCCTTATGGACACACTGCCTTTAGATAAACAAGACCCCCAGCTAGGATGACTGTGTGTGTGTGTGGGGGGGGGGATAATAAGGGTCCCTAATAAAAGAATCCCCCTCACTTCCCCCTCCAGTTATGAGGATTGCAGGGGTGATATTAGGGGACCCCCATCCAGGAAAATAGGAACTCCCCTCCCCCACCAGTTAAAAAAGACCCCCAGCTTGGAGAACTGCAGGGGGTGATGGGAGGATCCTGCTCACCCCCTCTAATAGAAAAAAAGAGCACTGGCCAGGAAGACTGCAGACCCCCCTCCCCCAGAAGGTGAATAGTGTGTGGTTACTAGTGACTGTGAACAGATGCAGAAAGTCTTTATACACACAGCAGCCCCAGAGGGGAGGAGGGGGGGGACTAACAGCAAGATAAGGAGGAATAATTCCTGCACAGCTCAGATGTCTGCAGCTCTGGGCTGCCACTGCTGCCTCTGTCTGTGATTTCCATGCTGCTGAAATGTCTCTCACTTCACCATGTGTGGACACTGGACAGACGATCCCGGGCTCTGCACAAGGGGGAGGATGGAGGCGGGGAGAAATATGTGCATGGAGTTCCCTTATTGGTCAAAGCTGTGAAAGCATATAGTAAGGGAGAGGAGGATTGGTGCTACAGGGCTGCCACTGATTTGATGGCTCTCAGGCAAATCCAAACCCAAAGCACTAGCGCAGAGGAGGAGGAAGTGAAATTCCCCTCCACCTTCAAGCTGGGCAGTGACGTCACTGGTTGCCAGACGCTAGTCGGCTATAGCAACCAGTGATTTTGTGTATAGTGAGGTAAAGGCGGAGGCGGAGCCAGAGCCAAAGCTATGGCGGCTCAGTCCGCCTATGTCCCATGATTTCCTACATGTTCCCAGTGTTCTTTTCATTCCAGGACAATATGCATGGACACCCTAGTTGGAGGCCCCCAGGCCAGCTCGGGGCCCCAAGCAATTGTTTGCTTTGCCTGTCCTGTAGCGACGGGCCTGTTTTTTTTTTCAGTTTTTGGAGTGTTAAGTGATTAGACACCTTTTAGGTTTTTATTGCGGTCTGTGTCCCCTCTCTGTTTGTCCTGTTACCATTCTCGCCAAGAATGAAAATGAAAGAAAATGCCCGGTAACAAAACATTTGCATGTATTTCTTATGTATTTCTGATTCTACAATAGCACTTAAAACGGGCCACTCTCTCCTACCGCCAATTCAAACTCCTATTGCAGATCACTACAGCCACAAAACAAACAATTGGCAAAGCTTAGAAATTCCTGTCCTTAACCACTACAGATCCGCGCTATGGACAAAAGACGTCCACAGCGCGGACCTGAGGTGCCGGGATCACGTCTTTGGACATCATGTTGTTGTAATTCCCCATGCGCGCCACTGGGTGGCGCGCAGCGGTGAAAAACAGTGCCACCGCATCGCTGAGGATTCGATGCGTGTACCCGGTGGCTGCGGTGTCCGCCAGGTACATGCGATCGGCGGTGACAGAGCAGAGACGTGGAGCTCTGTGTGTAAACACAGAGCTCCACGTCCTGTCAGGGAGAGGAGACAGATGCTGTTTCCCTTGTACATAGAGACACAGCATCGGTCACCTCCCCCAGTCACCCCCCTCCCCCCACACAGTTAGAACACACCCAGGATACACATTTAACCCCTTCCTCACCCCCTAGTGTTAAAGGAACACTAAAGGTTTGTTTTTTATTAGATTAATTGATTGCTGTAAGCTAGAGCATTTAAATATCACTTACCTTGTTTTTCCTTTTGACTTCCAAAATACAGTAATCCAGGTTTGAAAATGCCATTTCCTGTCTCTCCTCTTCTTGCTTTCCACCAGCATCTGCATGGTGGAAAGCAGAATGTGCTCACTCCCTCCCTATGACTACAGCCCTGCGTGAAGATGCTCTCTTAACCCTCACAGGCATGGAGGCTAAGCCTAATGGGAACTGTAGTTCCCATTAGGCCGTGATGTAGCAAGAATGAATGCGCACCGCAAACCAGGAAGTCGGTCAGAATAACAATTCAGGAGTGATGGAGGTGAATAAAACGGCTCGATTTCAACAGGTATCAAACTAGTTATAATGAAAAACATGACTTTTTACTTTATCAGCTACTGTCAGACTTTAATTTAAGAGGAAAATATTTTTGTCTTTACAACCCCTTTAACCCCTTCAATGCCAGTCACATTTATACAGTAATTAGTGCATATTTATAGCACTGGTCGCTGTATAAATGTGAATGGTCCCAAAAATGTGTCAAAAGTGTCCGATGTGTCTGCCGTAATGTCGCAGTCCCAATAAAAATCGCAGATCGCCGCCATTACTAGTAAAAAAAAATCATAATTCTGTCCCCTATTTTGTAGGCGCTATAACTTTACAAAAATACGTAGAAGAATACGTATCGCCCTTAACTGAGAAAAAAAAATATATATATTTTTTTTAAATTGGGATATTTATTATAGCAACAAGTAAAAAATATAAATAAAAAAAAAAATTGTCGCTCTTTTTTTGTTTATAACACAAAAAATAAAAACCGCATGGGTGATCAAATACCACCAAAATAAAGCTCTATTTGTGGGGAAAAAAGGACGCCAATTTTGTTTTGGGAGCCACGTCGCACGACCGCGCAAATGTCAGTTAAAGCGACGCAGTGCCGGAAGCTGAAATTTCGCCTGGGCACGAAGGGGGTTTATGTGCCCAGTAAGCAAGTGGTTAATAATTGCTGAACCTAAACATAGAATTAGTCCTCATAGGAATCCCCAGTGCAGTGCTATGTAACATAACCTGATAAGTGCGATAGGGCACTGACTTGTGGCTGTAATGTAATATAATATGTCATTGATTCTAATGGTAATCCACATGTTTATGAATGCCCAGTATCCTTCATATGTACTACATGACATGTACCGTGCTTATATGCTTTACATACAAATAAACTTTTTTTTTTTTTTTAATCAATCCACGACATCGAGGGTGTGGCCACACGACTTTGGCTGGCGGGTAAAATTTACCCCTCACACTATACGGCTTCCATCTATTAACTGGGATATCTTAAGCACAGGGCCGGACTGGGAGTAAAAACCAGCCCTGGAAAAAATGGCATACCAGCCCCATAGCATTATTATACCAGCCCAACATCATAACTTCATTATTTTCTTGTTCAAACCATACATTTTAAAGCACATTTGAAGAGTGTATTATATAAAGATAAGACAGATATGAAAGCACATAAGCAGGGCAGCCTTTACAAATTTTGGGGCCCCTTACACAGCTTTAGGCAGGGCCCCCCTGGAGCAGAGAAACGGGGGGAACGGAAAAAAAAAGAAGTGTAATCTCCTGACGCAAGATAATAAAGGCCATGAGGCCCCTTACAAGTGTAATGAAAAAAAATAAAACAGGAGGTGTAATGCAAAAAAATAATAATTTTTAATTAAAAAATAAATAAATACATAAAAACAGGAGGGGGGACAGCCGCTGGGACAGTGGGGGTGGGGGGGACTCTGATGACCAGAGAAGACCTTCCGCAGAAAGAATTATTGGTCACTCCCCCTTTACATCAATGACCCCCCCCCCCCCAGACTGGCCTGGTGGTGCTGTCACTGACCTCCTCTCAGGTGCACTGTGCAGGGCTCAGTCAGTCGGCTCCAGTTTGGTGGCTCTGGTTTTCTATAGTTTCTGAAATACTCATCTGGACGTAGTAAAGACGACTTGCTGAAGTTCAAACTGAGCATCAGAATGAGGAAGAGAGGGGATTTAAGGTACTTTGAACATGACATGGTTATAGGTGCCAGAGGGGCTTGGCACATACAACCATGTCATGTTCAAAGTACCTTAAATCCCCTCTCTTCCTCATTCTGATGCTTTGTTTGAACTTCAGCAAGTCGTCTTTACTACGTCCAGATGCCTAACTACATAGAGTTGCTGCCATGTGATTGCCACTGGCTGGTTGCCACTTGTTCTATCCATGACATTTCTAAATGACTAAATATTCCACAGTCAACTGCTGGTGGTATTATAACAAAGTGGAAGCAACTTGGAACAACAAAATGATAGAGCGGGGTCAGCGCTTGTTAAATGTTATCAAATGTTGGATCGTGACAGCAGGCCGGACCAGCGCACCCAAAGGGTCTACAGAGTTCAATGGAATAAATGATGATATAGTATTTGTACATATTCTGGTTTACCGTTTACAATGCTGCTCTTGCTCATGCTCGGGCAGAAGATTTTTGTGTCTGATCAGTGGGAGAGGCAATTTACATGTACAGCTGCAGGAAAGACTGCTATAATAAGACATAGAGCAGTGATGGCGAACCTTGGCACCCCAGATGTTTTGGAACTACATTTCCCATGATGCTTTTGCACTCTGCAGTGTAGTTAAGCATCATGGGAAATGTAGTTCCAAAACATCTGGAGTGCCAAGGTTCGCTCGCCTTCACTGACATAGAGCAACTAGTGTTAAACCCATCCCTCATCCACACTGAGGCTGTGGACTGCTAGAGACACTTTTTGGAGGATTGTGGGGCATGTAGTTACTCCAGACTGAATTAGCTTTAAATTCTGATGCACATGACCGTTTTTCATGACGTGAAAAATTACATTTTTTAAAATGGTCATTAAAAACGATTGTGTGTAGGCTCCAGAACATTTTTCTCGACATGAAAAATGGGCATTCAAAATTTAGAACATGCTCTAATTTTTCTCGTAGTTTTTCACTGTCGTGAAAAACGGGCATGTGTAGGCTTTAACAACGCAAAAAAATCAGAAGCAAGTTATGAGACAGGAGACTCGTTTTGGTCAGGGCCGTCTTTAATATTGATTGGACCCTGGGCAAATTTTTTTTAAATCAGACTTAAAAACAGATCAGGCAGTGCTTGTGATTGGTTGCCAGAGGTTACAGCATATCATTACCACTTACTGACTGGTTGGTAGAGGTTACAGCATACATTAAGGCTCACTGATTAGTTGCTGGAGGTTACATCACATGATTTCTTCTTGTTCATTGGTTGCTAGAGATTACTGTACAGTAATACTGCTCAATGGTTGGTTGCTAGAGGTTACAGCACATCATCTTTACTGCAGAGGTTGCATAATATACATATGAATGCTGCCTTTATTTACATACGAATGCTGCAGACCTCAGCTATTTACATATAAATGCTCCTGTTATTTGCACAATATGCGTACATCCGTACACAACAATAGGGCAGAGCTGGGCATCATTGGTAGCAGCACTTTACACTGAGATATCAGGACATAGCACAGAACTTAACTTCAAGGGACAAGGGAATTTATAGTAGTTGGCAAGTATGAGGCAGCTGCTTTGGGCCCCACAACAATGACAGGGCCCACGGCAGTTGTCCCTTTTGCCCTACCTTAAAGACGGCCCTGGTTCTGGTAAAACTAGCGTTTGTAATGGAGATAGCACATTCGTCACTCTGTAAGACCGCGTACACACGATCGAATTTATCTGCTGAAACCGGTCCGACGGACCGTTTCAGCAGACAAATGTGATTGTGTGTACGGGCGAATGGACAGGTTTTTCCAGCAGACAAATTTTAAAGCATGCTAAAAATCTCCCGCATGCGCCGAATGGATTTGACACATGTGTGGAAGTATTTTACTTCCTAGAGTGGTGAAGTGGCGGCATCAACGTCACCGCAACGTCACCGCGCTGTCTGTCGGCTGAAAAGCACGAAGACTGAAAAGCGCAAATTGTCTCTCACCAAACTTTTACTAACACAAAATCAGCAAAAGCAGCCCAAAGGGTGGCGCCATCTGAATGGAACTTCCCCCTTATAGTGCCGTCATATGTGTTGTACATCACCGCGCTTTGCTCAAGCATTTTTTTTCATGATCCTGTGTATGCAAGGCAGGCTTGACAAGAATCACGTCGAAAAAATGTTTGTTTTTTCTAGGACATTAAAAATGGTCGTGTGTACACGGCTTAAGAGGAAAATACTTCAGCTTCCTGAGGCACTGTGATGGAGGGGAAGGGGAATGTTATAACTTTCGAAGCTGAGGAGAGGAAGAGGGAATGGACTTGAAGAGGAACCGGGGCTGCAAGCAGACAGAAAGATGCAGTGGCAGACATTTCAGTACATCTGAGGACAACCTGGATGCTGAGCCTGCTGTTTAAAGTGGAAGTAAACCCTCCTACCATTTTCAGCCAAGGAAGCTGCCATCTTGACCTCTGTTTAATCTGCAACTGCCATGATGCTGCACATGTGGTCAGTTATGAAACCAGCCATTGGATGGTTTGGCAGTTTGGTTGAGAGCACAACCAATGTGACAGCTAGCATTTCCGGCATGCCGGTAATGTTAACTGTTTTTTGTAACTATCAAATTGAAGGGTTTACTTCCACTTTAACTGGAGAGCCAGACACTGGGGACTCTGACCGGAGGATACTTTTTCCATTAAGCAGGAGATCCCCTGCAGACGCTGAGTTGGTGAGGGGTTGCATTACACCTTGATAAAAGAGGGTCAGAGTTGTCTGCAAGAAACATAGGGCCAGATCCACATACAATTGCCCTGGCGCAGTGTATCAGAGATACTCTACGCCGCCGTATTTTACCTGGCTCTAAGTCGAATCCAGGAAGATTTCGGCCCGTAAGGTACGGCGGCGTAGTGTATTTCTCGCGGCGGAATCGAAATACGCGATTAGGGGGGGGGTGAGTCATTTAAATTTAAATTAGGCGCGTCCCCGCGGCAATCGAACTGCGCATGCTCCGTTCAGAAATTTCCCGCCGTGCATTGCGCGAAATTATGTCGAAACGTCATTTTTTATTTTTTTTTTGTATCGTAATTTACGTACATTCCTATTCACGGACGACTTACGCAAAAAAAAAAAAATGAAAATTTGACGCGGGAACGACGGCCATACTTAACATGGCAAGTCTAACTATAGACCGGATAATAGCATCTTTAACTATACGCCGGAAAAAGCCGACTAGCGACGACGTTAGAGAATGCGACGGCCGATCGTAACTTTGTGGATCGCCGTAAAAAGCTAATTTGCATACCCGACGCGGAAAACGATGCAAACTCCACCCAGCGGGCGCAAAAAAGATTGCAGCGTAGATCCGAAGGTGTACGAAGACGTGAGCCCGTCGGATCGAAGCCAGAAGCCGTCGTATCATGGCCTGATCGGGTAATTTAAAAGTACGCCAGCATATCAGGAGATACACCGGCGTACTGCCTCTGTGGATCTGGCCCATAGTGACAGTGCCTGCATCAGTTCTTATAGGGACATTATCTTGACCAACATAATAGTTGGATCCCAACAAGCTGGCCAGAAGAAATATAGTATATCATTGACTGCTGAACAGTTATTGTGGTGCATATATACATAAAATATAGTATATCTCTCTCTGGTTAGCGTAGGTGTCATGGTCTTACCTCCTTGCTGGCTTCTTATCTCTGACATGTGCTGGCAGCCATCTTGCTCATGGGGTTCTTATAACCTACCACACCCTGCGACTCCTCCTTCCCACTAGGAGGAGCTGGATGCTCAGCATATATATATATGACGGCAGCTGCAGCATTTCCTTGCTTGGGCCTCTTGTATGACACCCTTCTGTGATCGTGCTGCTTGTTCTTGGTTACCGACCCGGCTCCTACGGACTATCCTTCTGGCTCCTGATCCCCGGCTTCGTTTCACCATCTCTCTGGCTACAGACTCCGGCTTGGCTGACTCCCATTCCTGGCTCCGGTTGAAGACTCTGCTGGCTGTTTGATCATCCGTTTGGACTTTTACCTTGCTGTTTATTTTTTAATAAAAGCCTTTTTATTCATTTATATATGGTTGTACGTCTGATTCATGCTTTCGTGACAGTAGGGTTGCCTAGGGGTCGAGTGGGGTGGTGCTTTATACCAGGTATTGTTTCTGCATAATATTACTACTACCGTTTAACCACTACAGTAAATTTCTCCTACTGTTTTTCGCATTACAATATATTTCTTCTTTTGTTTATCCTGTTGCAATATAATTCTTGCTATTACTGCTTTGTCATTCCTGGCGTTTATGCACCTTCAGTCTTTTGGGGTGTATATATAGATATCCGCAATAAACACTCCCCATATGATGCTATTTTGCAGAGTCCTGGGCATGGGAGCAGGGGACCCAATTCATCCAGCGGCTTCTTTGGGGGGGGGGGGGTAGTAACTACAGACAAAACCACTAAGGCCTCGTACACATGAGTAAATAGATTTGTTCAAAACGGTCTATCCGACCGATTTGAACAAATATGTCTGCTGGCATTTTGGTTTGCTCGCGTGTACACACAAGCAAACCAAAATCCCCGCCAGCAGACAGCGCGCTGACGTGTCGGTGATGTGGCGGTGACGTTGACGCCGCCACGTCACCGCACCAGGAAGTAAAACACTTCCGCGCATGCGTCGAAACCATTCGGCGCATGTGCGAGAAGACATGTCTGCTGGTTAGCGTACTAACCAGCAGACATGTCGGGCGGACGGGTTCCCAGCCGACAGATTTCAAAGCATGCTTTGAAATCTGTCGGGTGGCCAAATCCGACCGTTTCCATCAGACAGATTTGATCGTGTGTACGAGGCCTAAAAGTATGAAAACCACTCAGCTGCTTAATATACCAGTTTTTAGATGTTTTTAGAACACACCTTGTTCTGCAAGTGGCTGACCCTACCTGAACCCCTAATAATAGTTCAGTCCATTATTCATTCTATTCTTTTTTTTTAAATATACGTTGTTATTTATCAACATAAGTAATAAAAAGAAAATGGTACACAATATAGTAGTATACAAAGTAAGATTCACAAAAGTGCATATTTACAGGGGCTTCATTGATCTAAGCACAACAGTAACGCTAAGATTCTAAGGTATGTACTTTCAGGTAATTACAATAGGGTTAAACAGGTATATTACAGTAAAAGCAGGTGACTGGGATATGCTGACCCGACAGAATTCTCCCCTCTCTGGAATAACAACAATCTCCAGGAGACAATAAGCGTTGAGGTGTCAACTGAATGGATGAGTAAAGGCATATGTCGCCTAAAACATCTGTTCAAAGGGAACATCATTAAAAACCATTTCAAGAACTAGTAAAAGAGTTCGGAATCTCAAATAGAACCTTTTTTAAATATCTACAGCTCCGCCATGCTATACAAGCGCAATTTCGCTCCCAGACAATTATATGGGCACAGATTCCTGCTCTGCTCACTCTAATAAGGGCAACAGTGGCTAAGAGTCTAATCTCGGGGATGTACAACAGCTTGGGTGATAGGGCACTAAGTAAAGCAGGCCCGTGCAAGAGTAGAGGGGCGTGGGAGAATGATCTGGGAACAATAACTTCACAACAATGGGACAGGATTCTTCAACAGGGCACCTTGGTATCCATAGCCCCGGCCCAAAGACGGTCGCACTTATTCCTTTTACATAGGGTCTACCATACCCCCCATAAAATGTTTAAGCTAGGGTGGAGACAAGACAATGAATGCCCAAGATGTAAAAACAAAGGGGATCTCATACATATGGTCTGGAAGTGCCCTAAATTATATGGCTATTGGGTGGGAGTCATAGAACGTATCAACAAAATATTCGGATCTCAACTAGACCCAACAGCCAGGATATGCCTTCTGGGCTGCATGGATGACAATAGAGTACCGCAGGGTACCCTTGAAGCTATACTAAGAAGCCTATTTCAGGCTCGTAAGTTAATTGCCCAAAAATGGCAGGCTCAGGCTCCTACGAAAAAACAGGGAGAACATTTTCTGCCATTTTCTGCTCATGTATGTTAACTTATAGAGTGGCAGTACCTTGTCAATCATTGACCTCCACTGTGAGACTGTTGGCGGCTCTGCCAATTTCCATTTTCACAAAATTGTTTTCCTGGCATAAAAGGATGAGTAGAAGATAAACAGCTGTTTGTGTTTAATGGGTGTGACAGTGTCGCATACTCCCAGGAGAAGGACTCTAGGGTCCATATCAACCTGCAGCCCACTAATTTCCATAATCTCAGACACCACTCCTCTCCAGTCCTGAATTATAGGGCAAGCCCAGACTACATGTATGAAGGTCCCTACCTCAGTCAAATATTTGGGGCACTGGTCCGAGTGTGACGGGTATATTCTAGCCAGCCTTTGAGGGGTGTAGTAAGCCTTGTGTAAAAAATTAAGCTGTATATACTGTATCTGTCTCTGGCCGAGATCATTAGCGGGATGTATTGTTTAATCCCCTCATCCCAGTCACCTGACTCCAGGCTCTGCCAGCAATGGAAGGGCTGCGTATTTCGGTTTGTGTCAGAGGAAGAGATTCTAAGATATAGGGATGAGAGGATTCGGTCTACATATTTTGACGACAGGTAAGACTCTATTCTGTGGGAGGTAACTGTTGGGGCTTGGGGAAACTGCGCCTGGACAGCATGGCGCAGCTGGAGGAATCTAAAAAACATCCAAGAAGGAAGCTGAAACTTGGTCTTCAGGGTATCATATGATAGGAGGGTGCCAGTCGGCATCACATGTTGAATCCTAGTGACTCCAAACCTGGCCCATACGCTGGGGTCAGGGATCCTCTGCAAGTGGGGAAACTGCGGATTTCCCCACAGCAGAGCATGGGGGGAGACCATCAGAGAGGGACATATTGATCTTGACATCTGTTCCCAGACCCTAACCGTGTTTTTTTATGGACATGGTAATAGTGGCGTGCTCCCTCGGCCCCCTGAACACAAGGTTACTCAGTGCAGCATAGGATCCTGGAATAGCCGCCTCTAGGGTAACCGATGGGTTCAACTCAGTCTGTGCAAACCACCAGCGTACGGTCACCAAGGCCGCTGCCCAGTATTATTGGCAGAAACAGGGTAGGGAGAGATCCCCAGCATTAACGGTAGCTGTAGTTTGGATTTTGCTATTCTCGGAAACACCACCCACCCAAATAAAATTGATAACTACTCGATCCAATTTAGCAAAAAAAGCATTGGGAAAAGGAACTGGGGGGTTTCTAAACACATAAAGAAATTTGGGGAGGAAGGTCATTTTTATAAGGTTAATTTTAGCTACTATAGAAATAGGCAGTGTTTTCGAATGCTGACATTTAAGTGTCAAGTGTTGTAGTATCGGGTATACATTATCCTCTAGATAAGAGTCTTGGTCTGTATTTCTATGTCCAGGTAGCGAAACGTAGGAACCCACGACAGTTGGGAACCAGCCTGAGGGGGGGGGTTGGGGTGTACAGGATAGAGAGAAAAGAAGGGTCTTCGACCAGTTGATCTTAATGCCCGAGAACACCCCAAAGTGGGCTATTAGGGTCAGAGCCGCGTCAAGAGATTCCAGGGCATCAGGCAGATACAACAGGGTGTCATCCGCGTACAAGGGAATCTTTTCTAAGATGGGGCCTACTTGAATACCAGGTATTAGTGGGGATGCCCTAATTAGGAGAGCCAACGGTTCCATGGAAACTATTTTAATTCTATCCAGTGACAGATCTCTGCTAGTCTTTCCAGTTTACTAATTAACTGCTTGCCGTCATTTTACTGCGGCAGGTTGGCTCTCCTGGGCGAGAGCCCGTAGCTATACGTCAGCTCCTTTTGCAGCCACTAGGGGGCGTGCGCGCAGAGGGCAGCCCACGCGCACGCCCCCGCTCACCCCCGAGTCCCGCGCCCGTGCCCTGCGGGCACGATCGCCGTCGGGCATGCGCGATTGCTCGTTACAGAGCGGGGACCGGGAGCTTTGTGTGTAAACACAAAGCTCCCAGTCCTGTCAGCGGGGGAAATGCTGATCTTCTGTTCATACAATGTATGAACGGAAGATCAGTGATTTCCCCTAGTGAGTCCACCCCCCATACAGTTAGAACACACCCAGGAACATACTTAACCCCTTCCCTGCCCCCTAGTGTTAATCCCTTCACTGCCAATGCCATTTTTATAGTAATCCAATGCATTTTTATAGCACTGATCTCTAAAAAAAATGCCAATGATCCCAAAAATGTGTCAAAAGTTTCCGAAGTGTCCGCCATAATGTCGCAGTACTGAAAAAAAAGATGATCGCCGCCATTACTAGTAAAAAAAAAAGAGATTTTTTAATACAGCTTACCTGTAAAATCTTTTTCTTGGAGTACATCACGGGACACAGAGCAGCATATTCATTACTATATGGGTTATATGGAGTACCTTCAGGTGTGGACACTGGCAATCTCAAACAGGAAGTCCCCTCCCTATATAACCCCCTCCCATAGAGGAAGTACCTCAGTTTTGTAGCAAGCAGTATGCCTCCCAAAAATGTTCCCCAAAAGAGGGGTGGGAGCTCTGTGTCCCGTGATGTACTCCAAGAAAAAGATTTTACAGGTAAGCTGTATTAAAAAATCTCTTTTTATTTCTCGTACATCACGGGACACAGAGCAGCATATTCATTACTATATGGGATGTCCGAAAGCAATGCTTTAATGAGGGGAGGAAGACATCTTCCAAAAAAGGATTTAATTTAGAGGTATACTCAAATACTAGTAAATCCAACTTAAACAAGAAATGTAAATCTCAAATCAAATCAAGGGAGCCCCCTCAGATCCTGAGGAGCTTGAATCGCGGCCTGTAGTACTGACTGCCCAAAGGCTGTATCCGCATTCCTTCTTACGTCCAATTGATAACATTTTGTAAACATGTGGACTGACGACCACGTTGCTGCCTTGCATATTCGAGCCATAGAGATCTGATGATGTGCTGCCCAGGAGGTGCCCATGGCCCTGGTAGAATGAGCCTTTACCGACAAAGGAGGAGGCAACCTCTTCAAACCGCAGGCCTGAACGATTAATTGTTTAATCCATCTTGCGATGGTGGATCAAGCAGCTGCCTGACCCATCTTGGGCCCTTCCGGTAAAACGGACACCACATCTGTTTTCCGAACCTTCTCTGTAGCTTTAAGATAGGCCTTTATGGCCCTGACAATATCCAACGTATGCAGCAACCCCTCCTTTCTAGAGGTGGGTTTTTGGAAGAAGGATGGAAGTACCACATCCTGGTTCAGGTGGAAACTGGATATAACCTTTGGTAGAAAGGAAGGATGAGGACGGAACCCCGCCCTATCCTTATGTAAAATGAGATATGGTTCCTTACAAGATAAGGCTGCCAATTCCGATACTCTCCTGGCCAAAACTATGGTGATCAGAAATACCGACTTTCTAGTCAGTAAAACCAAAGGTACCTCAGCCAACGGCTCAAGGGGTTGTTTCTGTAGAGTTGACAGAACAAGATTTAAGTCCCATGGACAAAGTGGTGATTTGACCGGAGGATTAACACGTTAGACTCCCTGTACGAAGATCTTAACCAGCGAGTGGGCGGCCAGCGGCCTCTGAAACCACACTGATAAGGCGGAAATCTGTCCCTAGATCGTGCTTAATGCCAGGCCTTTATCCACTCCTAGCTGGAGAAAACGTAATACTCTATCAATGGTATACTTGCGGGAAACCCATCTCTTAGCCTCACACCAGCCTACATAGGCCCTCCAAACCCTGTAACAAAATTACCCTGGAGGCCGGCTTTCTAGCCTTAATGAGGGTAGGGATTACCTGCCTAGACAGACCTCTACCCCTGAGAATCAGGGATTCAGCCGCCAGGCCGTCAAATTTAGACGCCGTAATGCAGGGTGGAGGATCGGGCCTTGTGAGAGTAGGTCTGGCCATAGAGGAAGAGTCCAAGGGCCTTCCGCTGCCAATTTCTTTTTTTTTTTTTTTTCACAATCAAGTTTATTGATTCAAAAGTAGCAGAATACAATGTCAAAGAACAAACAATATGAAAGACCAAAATTCCATCATACATTAACATGGGCATGACATTAACAAAGATGGGTTGGATCAAGTATGTGGTATGAGAAAAATAAAGATCTAAGCATGTAATCTTGAGCGTTGTTATATAAAAAGGGAGGGGGGGGAAAGGGGGAGGGGGGGGGAGTGGAGGTAGGGTAGATTGACCTTTGGTACAAATATCCAGAGGTTGTGTAAGGATAGTAAACTTTCTTTCGAACATCAGGCAACAGCAAATGTTAAAAGATAAGCCTTAAACAATACAGGAGCCGGTATTCTACAATGCATGGCAGATACAGAACAAATCAGGCCACCAACAGCTGATAATCGTTAGAGTATTTAAACAGTACCCACGGTTGCCAGGTTTCATTGAATTGGTTTGAATCTTCACTTCTCATAGCTATTAATTCCTCCATTTTGTAAATGTAATGTACCCTGTTCAACCAATCCACAATCGATGGGCATTTAGAGGACTTCCAGAACAGCGGAATTAGCGTTTTGGCAGCTGTCAGTAAGTGCCTTGTCAACGATGCTTTGTATCTACGAATGGACATGTGATTAATATGCAAGAGACAGGCAGCAGCATCAAGTGAAATACTTGTGTCTGTGATCTGTTTGATATGGAGTATTATTTGGGACCAAAAGTCTGATATCATAGGGCAGGACCACCAAATGTGTATGAAGGACCCGACATCGCTCTTGCACCTCCAGCACCTATCAGAAGTGGTCGGTGACCAAGCCTTTATTTTCTGGGGGGTGATATACCAGTGTGTAAGGATTTTATACGAAATTTCTTGAAACTTGGAGCTTAAGGAACATTTATGTGAAAATACGCATGCTTTTTCCCATTGGTTTTCGGAGAATGTGACATTTAATTCACTCTCCCATTTGTTCTTGTGCTTATCTGGTGTTTGTGTATTGTGGGAGCTCAACCAAGAATAGGCCAGGGAAGTTGTCTTTAAGATAGGGGAGCCTGAGAGGCAAATTTGTTCCAACTGGGTGGGGGCTTTACAGTATTCTAACTTAAGCCTGCTATTGACCAAAAAAATCCCGTGTTTGTAGGTAGAACCAGAAACCGGGGTAGGTGTGTCCAAGTTCTGACTTCAGCCTGTTAAGAGATTTGATCTTGTTATCCGAGAGACAATGAGTGGCTAAAAGTTTCCCTGTGCAGCTTGTAGGTAATTTAATGTCTATTCCTGGAGGGAAGTCTGGGTTATCTGTCAACGGGGTCAGTGGGCCTGGTACAGTAGCTAGATTATAGGACAACACTGAACTGTGCCAGACCGAGAGTGTCGCCGCCACCAATGGGTGGGAAAGTCTACTCGTCCGCCTCGAGTCAGCCGACCAAGGGTAGTACGCAAGCGATTTGGTATGATGTGTTCCCTCTAAGCCTACCCAATCTTTGGTTGTCCGATGGCAGTGCCAGTCTATCAGCCTGGTGATGTGAGCAGCCACATAGTACTTCCTAAAATCTGGTAAGCCTATACCCCCTCTATATTTTGGTTGAGTCAGTTGGGAGAAACTTAATCTTGACTTTTTGCCAGCCCAAAGAAATTTCAATTGGGCTGTACGCAACCTGGCAAAGAAGGACGAGTGAAGTTTAATTGGTAAGGCATTAAAATAGTATAGTAGTCTTGGCAGCACTGTCATTTTAAGGATAGAGGCCCTACCAAACCAAGTGAAAAGTTTTGAAGACCATCTGTGTAAATCGATAGTGATGGACTGCAGCAAGGGGTTAAAGTTTGCCGCATAGAGGCCTTCAATTGTTGGGGTTAATCTTATGCCTAAATACTTAAGATGGCTTTGTTCCCACCTGAAATTATGATTGCTCTTCAGCAGATCATATTCACTGGTACTGAGGGTCAAATTGATCGCTTCCGACTTGCTATGGTTTACTTTGAAATTCGAGACATAACCAAAGGTGACAAATAGTTTTAGTAGTGTGGGGATGGAAATGTGTGGTTTAGAAATAAAAAAACAAGAGGTCATCTGCGTAAGCAGCAGTCTTATACTCCCTGTGATTCACTGTGAAGCCCCTGATGTCTTTTGAAAGATTGATGGATCTTATTAGGGGTTCTAAAGAAATAATAAACAAAAGAGGGGATAGGGGGCAGCCCTGTCGTGTGCCGTTGTTAATTTTTAGAGGATCCGAGAACGTGTTATTGATTTTGATCAAAGCCTGTGGGTTGGTGTAGAGGGTTCCAATCCAACTAAGCATGTGACTACCCAGACCAATGTGTTTACATGTAGCCAACATGTAGTCCCATGAGACCCTATCAAAGGCCTTCTCCGCGTCAGTAGACAGGAGAAGGCCTTTGATCCCCGACTGCCTAGCGTAATGTATCATGCTGAGGGCTTTTGAGATATTGTCTCTAGCTTCCCTTCCCGTCATGAATCCTACCTGTTCCGGGCCAATAATTTTTGGGAGAAGCGGTTTAAGCCTATTTGCAAGAATTTTCGCCAATAGTTTAACGTCTATATTCAGTAACGAGATGGGTCTAAAGTTCGCGCAGTCGGAATGGTCTTTGTCTGGTTTAGGGATTACAGCAATATGTGCTGTGAGAAACGAGCTTGATTCATGTTTGTGTTTGGCCAGGAAATTAAGGGCCTTAAGTAAAGGGGGCAAAATTAATTGGGGGTATGTTTTGTAATATTGTGCAGTAAACCCATCGGGTCCAGGACTTTTACTTGGTTTCAATATTTTTATGGCCTCTAACAATTCTTCTTGTGTTATGGGATTCTCTAATGCCGTGTACACACGATCATTTTTTGCGATGAAAAAAAACGTAGTTTTTTAAAACGTCATTTAAATTGATCGTGTGTGGGCAAAACGTCGTTTTTTGTCTTAAAAAAAACGACAAAAAAAAAATTCCAACATGCTTGAATTTTTTGTGTCGTTTTTCAAAACGTCGTTTTTTGTTTCACAAAAAGTCACCGTGTGTAGCAAAAACGTCGTTTAAAACGACGTTTTTCAACCCGCGCATGCCCAGAAGCTAGTTATGAAGCGAGCTTCAATGGAAAAGAGTGGTGAACGTAACCTCGCTTTTTGTGAAAAAAACGATGGTGTGTATGCAACATCGTCTTTGAAAAGTGACGTTTCAAAAACATCGTTTTTTACTTCACAGAAAACGTCGTTTTTTTTCATCACAAAAAATGATCGTGTGTACGCGGCATAACAGTTTGGCGTCATCAACTGGGATCTTGGGGAGTTCGCTATTTTCCAGGAATTCCTCAATAGCCTTCACCCTAGTAGATGTGATATGTGCAGGTTTGTGCTGTGGTGGTAGGTTATATAGTTTTGAGTAAAACTCCTGGAAAATTTTTGCTATGCGTATAGAATCGTGTTCAAGGATTCCTTGTTTGTTTTTGATTGAATGAACACAGTTAGCGGAAGAGACCTCTTTCAGGGCCCTAGCCAGGAATTTGCCTCCCTTGTCGCCATGCTCATAAAAAATTTTTTTTTTAAAGAAAAGGGACTTTTGGGTTTGCATGTTCAAAGTTTGCAATAAGGACCTCCTGCACTCAATTAGCTCTTTTTCTACCTGTTCTGAAAGCGTCTTTTTATGTTGTAACTCCAAACGGGCAATTCTATTAGATAAAGATGTCATCTCCTTTTCTCTTTCTTTTTTCCTCAGTGCACCCCACCTAATCAAATTCCCCCTTATCACCGGTTTGTGGGCCCCCCAATTGTTTAATGGGTTTGTGTCTGAGTCCAGGTTATCTGCAAAATAGTTCTTAATAGAGTTAAATGTGTCGTCTTGTATCGTTTGGTCCGTCAGTAACGCAGGGTTGAGTCTCCAGTTGAAGCTCTGGCTTCTGGGAGAACCAGGTTTCAAAGTCAGTGCTACTGGGGCATGGTCAGATAGGGATATAATTCCCATCTCTGTCCTAGTCAATCTGGGCAAGTCTCTCTGAGAAATGAATATCATATCCAGTCTAGAATACTTCTTGTGTGGGGCTGAGTAAAAGGAATAGTCTTTCTCCGTAGGATGAGTTGACCTTCATGAATCAATCAGGGACATTGATAAGAGCAAGGCTTTTAATCTCTTTAGAATTCTGTAAGTTACATGTGTGTGTCCAGTTGATGTGTCCTGGAGCGGAGAAAGAGGGACATTAAAATCCCCACCCAGAAGAATACAACCTTCTGCAAACCACTTCAGCTCATCCATGACTTTCCGACAAAATGTGATATGATTTTTATTCGGGAAGTATACATTGGCAAGTGTGATGGGGGAACCCTCCCATGTGCCTTTGAGAAATATGTATCTGCCTTCTTGGTCAGTTAGGCTACTTTTGAGGACAAATGGGGCATTTTTGTTGATCAATATCGAAACACCTTTAGTTTTGGCAATAGGGTTTGTCGCATGGTGGGCCACTGTGTATAGATTGTCTGTTAATTTGGGGATGTTTTGGCCCTTAAAGTGTGTTTCTTGTAAGAATACCAATAAGGGTTTGATTTTCCTAAGTTCTCTAAAAAATTTGGACCTTTTTTCTGGAATGTTTAATCCATTTATGTTATGTGAGATTAATGTGGGGGCTTTGCCCAGGAAGGAGTAAGCCATTTAAGATCCTGAATATAGTGGAGGGGGAGGAAAAAAAAAAAAGGGGGGGGTGAGAGAGAGGAGAAGGGGGTTATGAAGGGTGTGGGTAAAGGGGAGGAAAGTTCAAATTAGGAGATGGCCGCGAAAAGTTCCCACAGGGATGAAAGTGGGGGAAGGATTGGTGTAATTAGCTCTTAAGAGCTAACACCTTACTTGAGTCTTAGCCCAGTGCCTGTATCTTGTATGCAAGGGCTCAAAAAACACCCTTTTCATAGAAACCAGCAATGAGCAGGAATGTCGATGTGACTCTGATGGGTACGCGGGAGGCGTTCCTGTGGATGGGGAAAGTAAGAGTATCTGTCTTCATGGTCCCGGGTCAGGGATGCGAGGCTAATTATGAATGTGCATTAAACTTAACCGAACCTCATAAGGGGGGGGGAGGAATGTCTCTCGCCTAGGCCAGAGGGCAAGGAGGAGAAACCCCTTTATTTTGTAAATTAAGAACGTTGAACATCAGCAAATAAACTTTCACAAATAAGAACCTAAAACAAGGAAATAAGCAATCGGCCCAACTCCTAGCTATAGTGGCCTAGTATTGGGCCAAGCCATCTGTGCACCCTACTGCGAAACAACGCAAAACGTCCCAGACCCCTTTAGCGGCTGCAGACATAAAAAAATAAAAAAATAAAATAAAGAATAAAGAAGAAATAAAAAATAAAACAAATTGCTGGTGAGGCCAGCATCATATGGGCTGTCTAAGAGGAACTCATCTTGAGTTTCGTGAATGTCGGCAGGCGCACAGATAGCTGACCATATCACCTCATGAATGTAAACCCCAAGAAAGGAGCGACAACAGAGGGCGACAGTACAAACAGTGGCGGAATTTTCATGGTTGCAGCAGTCGCAGTTGCGACTGGGCCCTGTAATTCTGTCAGTCCAGGGGGGGGCCCTCACCTTATCGTCACTACTGTGTGCGGTGCGCACTGCATGGCTTGCTTTTCGTTCGGCCGCAGGTCAGGACACACACAGACATTGCAGAAGGCAGGGCAGCTGAGACAGCACTCACTGACTGACTGAGACGCAGACATGTGAGGCGGGGAGGACTCAGGCTCACCAAATGAGCGAAGGACGGGGGAGGAGCTCTCCAGGCGGCGGGAGAAGGCACACAGAGAAGAGTGGACTGGAGTATCTATCCTGTGTCTACCGAGTCCCAGGGCCAGGGCTTCTTTTCTGCAGGTACCTTAGGCAGCCCTCCCTCTCCTCTGCTGCATGCCGTCTTTTTAATACTGAAGCCAGTAGAGGAAGTTTTCTGCACAGCGCACTTCCTCTACTGGCTTTTCTGTGCTAGTGCTGGGTACTCCAGGCTGCTGGCCCAGATCACTAGTGAGTGCTTCCGATCCCTACTTTTAGCTGCCACAGTGATTCGGGAGGAAGCTTCCTTCCATCCCTGCCTGCCACCGCAAATCAGCCTTTGTAGCACAGAGGTGAGGAGCCCTGATATACCTCCTCAGATCTGTGCTACAGTAGGGGGAGCTCTCTGGTCCACTGTGCAGGAAAAAAGCCTGTACATACCAAAGAGTGCAGTGATGGAGGAAGAGGTGACACTTGGGACCTGTCACTGTGAAACACGAGGGAGAACTTTTGCAGAGACACAGTTCGTTCAGGGAGGAGTGCACTATTAAAGTATGTGGGGGAGGGGGAATCAAGAGGTAAAGTTTATGTGTGTGTTTAGCAGACTGGAGAACATTGTACACACAGGAGAGCTTGGGGCAATTTGTGATGAGGTGAGCTGGGGTAATTTGTACAGAGAGGAGAGCTGGAGAGATTTGTGCAGAGAAGGAGAGCTGGGGAGATTTGTGCAGAGAGGAGAGCTGGGGAGATTTGTGCAGAGAGGAGAGCTGGGGAGATTTGTGCAGAGAGGAGAGCTGGGGAGATTTGTGCAGAGAGGAGAGCTGTGGAGATTTGTGCAGAGAGGATAGCTGGGGAGATTTGTGCAGAGAGGAGAGCTGGGGAGATTTGTGCAGAGAGGAGAGCTGGGGAGATTTGTGCAGAGAGGTGAGCTGGGGAGATTTGTGCAGAGAGGAGAGCTGGGGAGATTTGTGCAGAGAGGTGAGCTGGGGAGATTTGTGCAGAGAGGTGAGCTGGGGAGATTTGTGCAGAGAGGTGAGCTGGGTAGATTTGTGCAGAGAGGTGAGCTGGGGAGATTTGTGCAGAGAGGTGAGCTGGGGAGATTTGTGCAGAGAGGTGAGCTGGGGAGATTTGTGCAGAGAGGGGAGCTGGGGGGAATTTGCCTTATGTGATACACAGTTCTAAGCCTTAACTCATAACAATCTTTTAGTGCTGCTGTACACTCTCCTCTAAGGAAGGTGTGTCTGGGGGTGGGGTTTGGGCATGGCTGGGGTGGAGTTTGGGTGTGGTTGGGGCGGAGAGTTGGACAGAGAGAGTGAGTTCCTGCACCTTTTTTTCTGATAAAAAAAAGCCCTGCCCAGGGCACATGAGGCAAAGCATCCTGGCGGGAGAAGGTCTGGCACAGTGAAGGTGACTCAGTCAGAGTGAGTGACCCACAGAACAACAGCAGATCGACAGTAAGTCAATCAAGTGACAGAGCTGCTCAGCAATTGATGCCAACCTCCACCACCTGTGCCTCTTACTGATCCCATTCCCCCACCACTGATCTCATCCCTATCCCCCCATTACTTTTACAACAGAGGTGATGGGGGGGGGGATAGGGATAAGATCAGTGGTGGGGGATGGGATCAGTAAAAGGCACAGTTGGTGGTAGGAGAGGATGGCACTACCGCTGCCACCCCCCTCAAGTACCAGCGGTGGTACTTGAGGGGGGTTGGCAGTGGTGGTGCCATCCTCTCCCACCACCAACTGTGCCTTGTACTGATCCCATCCCCCACCACTGATCTTATCCCTATCCCCCCTATTACTTCTACAACAGAGGTGATGGGGGCGATAGGGATGAGATCAGTGGTGGGAGGATGGGATCAGTAAAAGGCACAGGTGGTGGTGGGAGAGGATGGCACCAACACTACCGCTGCAGCCAACCCCCCCCCCTCCCAAGTACCACCGCTGGTACTTGTGGGGGGTGGTAGCGGTGATACTTGAGGGAGGTGGTACTTGAGGGGGGGGGGTGGCTGCGGTGGCCGTGATGGTGCATGGTGCCTTCCTCTCCCACCACCACCTGTGCCTCTTACTGATCCCATCCCCCCCAACTGCCCCACCACTGATCTCATCTTTATCCCCCTATTACTTCTACAACAGAGGTGATGGGGGGGGGGGGTAGGGATGTGATCAGTGGTGGGGACATGGGATCAGTAAGAGGCACAGGTGGTGGTGGCAGAGGATAGCACCATGCACCATCACTGCCGTCCCCCCCCCCCTTTTACTTTGTTGTACAGTGTAGAAAAATTAAGTATCAAAATCAGGCTTTTCAAGGGGGGGGGGGGGCCCTTCATGATATCTTGCACCGGGGCCCTGAAGTCTCTAGTTACGCCTCTGAGTACAAAGTTAACCTAACAGCATGAATAAGATAATAGGCATTGCTCCCCACTATTGCTACCTAAGAGGTCATCCATTTCATTCCACTTACGTCACCAAAAACCAGAGGAGTCTGAGGTATGAGCGTAGTTGTGGCACGAAGGATCATGATCAGCCCTCTATGTCTCCGCTATTTTCAACTCAGAAAGTGATCAAACGGGGGAGAAAAGGAAGGAAAAAAAGAAAGGAAAAAAAAACAGGCATTAGAATATCAAACCAGACATGACAATTAAAAGTGGAAGTCCGTGTATTCAGCTGCAAGTCCTCTGTGGGTAACACTGAAAGTCCTGACATATAGCTTATCTACACACCATGCACAAATCTGAATGCAGGAGTTCTAAAGAGAGCTGAGTACACTGTGCAGGTCGCAGGTGGTCGGTGCCCTCTAGTGGACAGATGTTGTAAGTCACCTTAAGGTTTTAAAGAGAGTCAAATAGAAAAAACTTTTTGACCTCATATCGAGTATATATGGGTATTATCAGGTTCACACATGCTCATTCTTCCAATGTCGTTTAATATCCGTCAGTTGCAAGGGGCAAGCAATAAAAAAAAGAAAAAGAAAAAAAAGTAAAAAAATAAAACAAGTTGGTTGCGACACAGCCGAGGGGTAGCAGACCTTTGTTAATCCAAGGCATGAATATAACCTGTCCGTTTTTCCGAGATTGCCGTAGAGCTAAAGGCGCCAAGGGCATATCTTGCTCGTGACAATGCCAGCGCATAGTGATGTCCAGACCGCTGAAAAAGACACCGCACCCGGGCTGTGATTGCAAAGAGTTTTCCACGGCAGGCCAATCAAAACCTAGAGTTCTCTAATTTGCATGACAATCGCTGTTAGACCCCCGGGTTCATAGCATCTACCCTGTACATATCGCATTGTAGCGTGGAATATGCAGGGGCACGAACAAAGACTAAAGACTAATTAGAAAAATAATAAATAAAAACAGGAGAAAAACAGGGTACAGTACCTCATTAGGCAGTCCTTATGTGGTAAATGCTAGGGGTGGCCCAACATAAAGAGGCTCCCTTCATAATGCCATATAGGTTGAGTAGGATTGGGCATCGGCTCGTGTAGGGTGCACAGTGCTGCCGAACCCAAAGGATTATCACGATGGCTCCGAGTCGGGATGAACTTCTCCGGTACTTCAGCACATTTGGGCTCTCACTTTGGCGCCCTTAGCTGCCGGTGAGGCATTACTGCCTCTGCTGTAGGATTTCCTCTGCTTGCCCGAAGGATATGGAGACTTGACCGGAGACGGATCTCGCTAGAGAGGTTGATGAGAGAGGGCCGGTGGGATCAGGAATTCCGCATACCAATCCGGGAGTTCCACCGGGGCGATCTGCAGGCTCTCGCAAAACTGTCGCAAATCGTCCGGGATTCTCAGCATGCGTTGTTTGCCGTTGTAGGTGGCTTGCAGGGCAAATGGAAACTTCCACCTGTAGCTGATGTCTTTCGCCGTTAACACCTCTAGCAAAGGCTTCAGAGCCCTCCTGTTCTTGAGTGTAATGGGTGAGAGGTCTTGAAAGAGTTGTACCTCTGTTTCATTAAAGGTGACCCGGCCCTCCGTTCTGGCTTTTTGAAGAATTTCCTCCTTTAGGGTAAAGTTTGGAAGGCAAATTATATCCCTCGGTGGCATATTGTCCGGGGCCCTGGGGCGCAGCGCTCTATGAGCTCTGTCATATTCTATGGGCGATTCTTCGGGCCTATCCAGGAGATTGTTAAAAATGGTGGATAGCGCGGGCTTGATTTGTTCTGGAAGAACTGATTCGGGGACCCCCCGTACCCTGACATTATTGCGGCATCCCTGATTATCTAAATCTTCTATTTGTCGATTGGCATCGATCAATTGTTGGGAGTGAACCTCAACGATGTTGTCTAACCTGGTGAGAGCCTGGTCCCGTCTCTTCCCCGCTCTTTCCGATACCGCCATTCGTTTGTTCAGTTTGAGCAGCTCGGTCTTTATGTCGGTTATAGCAACCGAGAAGGAATTCTTAATGTCTGCTGCAATTTCCATCATCATGGTATAATTCAGTGGGCAATCGGGACCAGTATCGTCCCTGTTGAAATCTTCAGACGCAGGAAGAGAGGCTATATCATCTTCCATGTCCTCTCTCTCCTCGTGTCTAGGCTCCGGCGCCATCTTAGCTTTCAGTTGTCCGCCCGTGTAACGATATTTGTTCAGACTTGTGGCTGTAGATTTGCCGTTCGGAGTGCCCATTGACCGTAGTTGCCAGTTAGGGTCTGTTTTTCTCGCTGTGGTGCTCATAATCCCCCAGGGAACGGTGATTTTCGGCGATTGTTCTGACCCTCGGACCGGAGCTCTTCAGCTATGCGTCCATCCACTTGTTCGCCAAGCCACGCCCCCGCCAATTTCAGGACTAGTGAGTACCATGCCCTCCGGTACCAAGCTGGGGCTACCAGGATAACCGGCCTGTGCTATGATCCTGCGCCACAGGCGGGGTAGTAACTGCAGCGGGGGAAATGCATATAGAAGTTATGATTGATGCCAAGGGCAAACCAACACATCGGTTCCGCAGGCCATAGGGTCCCTCGTTCGAGACATGAACCTGTCTAGCTTCTTGTTGAATCCTGATGCCATGACCTCCACGTCTGGCACTCCCCACTTCTGGCAGATTGTCTGAAAAAAACAAACTTGTGGATGCAGAGACCACTCCCCCGGCGACAGGGTTTGGCGACTTAGGAAGTACGCCTGCAGGTTGTCCACCTCGGGAATGAATGTCGCCGATATGCAGGGTACATAAACCTCTGCCCACCGAAAAACCAAGCTCCTCTCACTCTGAGTGGCTTGACTCTTGGTTCCCCCTTGGTGGTTCACATATATGTCACCGCTGTGGCATTGTCTGAATGACTTCTCACCGAGGACCCCTGTAATCTGGATGTCTATGCCAGGAGGGCTAGCCGAGCCGCTCTGATCTCCCAGACCTTGATGGGCAGCTGCCTCTCCGCCTCTGCCCAAGTACCTTGGCGAGTGAACCCGTTCAAGACCGCTCTCCAGCCTTCCAGACCACTGGGCAGAACCAAGCTCCTAGAATTGCTGTCTGTAGGACACGAGTGTGGAAGCGTGTGGTATCGCCTCGAACATGGCCATTAGTTTGCCTAGTAATCGCATACATAGGCGAATAGTTGGTTCTCTTTTGCTTAGAACCAACTGAATCAATCTTTTGATAGCCTCGACCTTTACCAGGGGCAGGAACACCCATCTTCTGTTCTGTGTCTAATCTCATGCCGAGATATTCCAACTGCTTTGTAGGTTGAAATGCTGATCTTTCCCCGGTTTAGGACTCAGCCGAACCTCTCGAGGTACTGAACCATGAGGGCTACTACGCATTCCACCAAGGAAGCGAGTGATCTATGATTAAGAGGTCATCCAGGTATGCTAGGACCGAGATCCCTTGGATCCTTTAGACTGACTAGAATTGGAACTAGGACCTTCGTGAATACCCGGGGGCCGTAGCCAGCCCGAAGGGGGGCGCCACGAATTGGAAGTGACGTTGTATCACTGCGAAGCGTAAAAACAAAAATATTTGATGTGGCTGAAAGACTTGGTACATGAAGGTAACCATCCTTTATGTCTATAGAAGCCAGATCCTTCTGGAGTGTGGCGGCTGCTGACCGAACGGATTCTGTCCGGAAAGAGCGAACCCTTAGGTAAGCATTTAAACCTTTTAGGTCCAAAATTGGTCTGACATCGCCGATGGGCCTTGGTATGACAAACAGATTGGAATAGAAACCTAGCCCCTGTTCTTGGGCTGGTACCTCTACCATTATGCCCTGGTAAAGCAGATGATCCAACGCCGCCCGCATTGAGGCCTTCCTTTCGGAGGAAATTTTAGAAATTCTAATCTGTAGCCTGCGGCCACAGATGATCGGACCCCCTCTGTCGGGGATCGATCCCCAGAGGCCTGTCCTTGCGATCCATTGTTAAAAGTTTGATCGCGCAGGAGGTCCGTACTGCCTGGAATTTGAGGGCCCCGGAACAGGGGGGAGCTGCCTTTTAAACGCAGGACCCCGGAACTTCTTTTGACTGGTAAAAGGGTACTTTTGCCACTTGAAACAGTCTGAATGTATTTATCCAGATCTTTCCATGGAAGGGCAAACCTGCCAGCAGTCTTTTACATGGGCTCGGCCGCCCAGTTCTTCAACCATAAGAGCCTTCTCATATGCACTAAAAATAGTGACAACGAGACGCCTGCTGGATGGAGTCTTTTTATAACCTCTATCGCAAACCACAGAGCTCTGGGAATATCCAATAACTCCTCTGCCTATTGGGCAGGGATGTCTTAAGCATCTGTTTTGTCTGGTTCTTTAACGCCTGACAAAACTCCAATTGCAGCCACTGCTGGCTGTAGCCAAGGATGCTGGAAAAAGTGTCTCTAAACATTTATCGACCGGGACCTTAAACATTTGTATGTTTCCCCTTAGGCCAGTTAATGATTTATTCACCCATGAGATGGCTGCGTCCACAGTTGGGAGCGCCCCCTTTCTTAGAAAAATGTATTTTCCATAGGGTAAATAACAGAAAACCTTCCAGGTGGTCTCCCATCCAGGCACTAACCAGGCCCGACCCTGCTTAGCCTCCGAGATCAGACGAGATCGGGCGCTTTCCGGGAGATGTGGCCTCAAGGACCTCACGGGTAGTTGAAAAGCAGTGCCCGAACCGGGACCTGAACCCTGGACCCTCAGACCAAAAGTCCGATGCTCTACCGACTGAGCCATCCGGGCCCCTTTTAAAGAGCAATTGGTCAGGGGAAAGAGTGCCTGCAAGCACAAATATTTCCTGGCAGACGTGCATAAAGACTACCCTCTCGTCAGCTTTAGGCGGCAGAAAAAATTCTGTCCGGTCGTCCCAATCCTGGAAAAAACAATTCCTCTAACAGAGGATGGACCGGAAAAGCTGCGTTGCTTAAAGGCGTATTTAAAAGAACCCAAAGAGGATACCGCAGGAACCTGAGGCTCTGGAAATGGCAAATTAAATGCCGAGCGAACCATGTCTGTTAAAGACTGGACCCACAGACTCTCCGTCTGGGAGGCTGAAAACGATTCTTCAGTGGTAGATCCTTCCTTTAGGTTCTGTCCCTTTTGGCGATGGGGATCTAGTCCGCTTCTTGCCAGAAAAAGAGCCAGTGATCATAGCTGTTAACTTTTTTCTCTAGCCCCCCTAGGGTGACGGCTAGCATCTCCTCTGTGATAACACAGGGTTGGGCCGACCTGGGCCAGCCTCAGCAGCAGACCCCCTTAATGGCTTATCCAGGGTGACCCCTATAGGAATAACCTGTGGGGAATGTATTGGCATATCATCAGAACCAGAGGAGGAACCCCTTTGTCTTTGCCTTTTCTTTTTTTTTTTTTTTTTTTGTGTTTTGATCCTGAACCCTTGGAAGCCATAATACAAAACCGAGGGACTCCGCTTACAACAACAGACTGTTATAGCCAGGAGTACAAAAAAATAAGGTTTAGGGGACAATAGGATCACTAATGCCCAAAAACGGTGGGGCTCAGTATGTTTTCCTTTATAAAATTATTCACAACATACAGCCCCACCCCCAACATGTTTGCCAGCATTCAACCTGTTGCCAAGGGGATTTTGGCTTAACAAAAGTATTGAAGCTGACTCCAGCATGTAGTACCCCTTCTCGCCACCAGGAGTCACTGTGCTGGCACTCTACGTCCTCTCTCTCCAGCTCAGCTTTGAACTGAGCTAAGAACGCGCCTGCTGTGTATAACAGCAATTGAAGGCACGCCCACTCTACACTGCAGTCACGCTCCCCGCCCCCCCCCCCCTCCCGAACGGCGCGAAAATTTTCTATATGCATGCGCGCTTGCACGCGCGACTGTCGGGGGAGGAGAGCCCAGGAGGAGACGCACTCTGGAGCCCAGGAATGCAGGTTGGAGGACGCATCAGGCGGCAGATTTTGAATCCCGGCAAGGTAAGGCTAAAACAGGCCCCTAAGGAGTCCCTTTAGCCTAGAGACAGATCTGTTTTTTTTTTTTTTTTTAAAAAGATCTTCAACCAGCGAGCAGCAGGTAGCTAGCAAACATACAGAGATAGGTAGGGGGATCAAGTGATGGGGGGGAAACATTTCAGGGCATCCTGTCCATCAGACATAGTGACCATGGTGCCAATGCAGAGCATACTCAGGCTACCCCCCTTAAGATCTCCCCTGGAGAGCCTGCTGTCGAACCAAGTCCCGCAGGCTCCCCTCTTGCCTGCTCCATGCCGCAGGACATTTTGCAAAACGGTCTAATCTTCTCCCATCTCCGTGGGTAGCGTAGTAGACCTTCAGGCACTGGGGTCCTGGAAGGAGCCGCTGTCCTGGACCTATACAGCACCCTGGCAAACAGGATCTTTTGGTTTAGAAAACTCCAAGTCCTGGGCCCAGGGTCCAGCCCTCTAGAGAGGAGCATTATAGGCAAAACCCCACGGTTTGGGGCCCGGGTACTGTCCACTTTGGCACTGAGGCTCCTTGGACAGATCCGGTTAGCCCGCCTTAATCCCAAGGATGTGGAGGCAAAGCTATTCCGTGACCAACACCTAAGACACTGGCGAAAAAACTGAGGTACTTCCTCTATGGGAGGGGGTTATATAGGGAGGGGACTTCCTGTTTGAGATTGCCAGTGTCCACACCTGAAGGTACTCCATATAACCCATATAGTAATGAATATGCTGCTCTGTGTCCCGTGATGTACGAGAAAGAAAAAATATTAATAAAAATGCCATAAAACTACCCCCTATTTTGTAAACACTATGGGCCAGATTCACATACACTTAATATTGCACTGCGTAATTGAAGCGTACGGGCAAAAATTCTGGTAGATTTTTGCCCGTACGCTACGGCGGCGTAGTCTATTTCTCGCGCGTAATCAAAATACGAGATTAGGGGGCGTGAAGCATTTAAATTAAGCGTGTCCCCGCGGCGATCGAACTGCGCATGCTCCGTTCAGAAATTTCCCGCCGTGCATTGCGCGAAATCACGTCGTTACGTCATTCGTTGTTTGAGTTGTGTCGTTTACGAACATTCCTATTCCCGGACGACTTACTTCAAAAAAAATAAAAGACGTCGGAAAACGTAGAAATTCGACGTGGGAACGACGGCCATACTTAATATGGGCTGTCTAATATTAGAGCAGCAAAAAGCTGGTATAGTGTTACGCAAAAAAAAGATGACTAAAGGTGCCGTAAGAGATTGCGAATGAAGATCGTAATTTCGGGGATCGCCGGCAAAAGCTCATTTGCATACCCAGATGCGGAAAACAACGGGAAGTCCACCCAGTGGCCGCAATTTTATTGCAGCGTAGATCCGAAGGCGTATGAACACGTAATCCAGTCGAATTGAAGCCCGCAGCCGTCTATTCATGGTTTGAGGTTTTCAACTAGCTAGAAAACGCGCGTAATTGGAAATTACTCCAGTCTAACACCAGTTAGACAGGCGTAATGGCTCTGTGAATCTGGGCCTATAACTTTTGCGCAAACCAATCTATAAACGCTAATTGCGATTTTTTTTTACTAAAAATATGTAGAAGAATACGTATCGGCCTAAACTGAGGAAAAAAAAATGTATATTTTTTTGGGGGATATTTATTATAGCAAAATGTAAAAAATATTGTTTTTTTTTTCAAAATAGTCGCTCTATTTTTGTTTATAGCGCAAAAAAAAAAAAAAAACGCAGAGGATGATCAAATACCACCAAAAGAAAGCTCTATTTGTGGGGAAAAAAAGGACGCCAATTTTGTTTGGTAGCCACGTCGTACGTTGTCAGTTAAAGCGACGCAGTGCCGAATCACAAAATGTGCTCGGGTCATTGGGCAGCAATATGGTCCGGGGGTTAAGTGGTTAAGCAGAATAAGCTACGTCTTTAAATTCATATTCCACAGCTCAGTGGAGGTGGATTTACTTTATCTCTGCCAATGTAAAGATAATTTTGTACAAATATTAGTTTAATGTGACAGGAGAGAACATTTATTACTGAACTGGCATTCCAAACAGGCTTGAGGCACATTTAGTACGGCAAAATGTCACATAAAAAAGAACAGTTTTTCTGGATAGAGTCCAATAGGAATAGGGTTCAGGTTCTTGGCAGGCTCTGGCTGTTTCTTCATTCACTGAACAGCTGACACAAATGCTCTTTTCATCAGTCTATTGGACTGAACCTCCAACTGCAGGAAAGGCATATATACCACCACTATGGGCTCTTTCACACTGGCAATTGGGAAGGAAAAGCATAGGGGGGACAACATAGCTGGATCAAGAGAGTTGCCTCCCAAAGCTCCCGGACTACCCCCTTCGTTCTGGGTGCTCCAGGGCCGATCCTAGGGTCACAGGCGCCTGGGTGCAGAAATATTGCTGGCACCCCCACATGAGTGTGGTCATCTTACTAACTCCTCCCCTTTACAAATGTTTCTATGGCTACGACTTAAACACAGAGATGCTCCCCTAAGAAGTCTTCATTAGTGTCCCCCATCAGAGCCCCCCCAGCAGGTGTCCCCCATCAGGGCTCCCCCCAGCAGGTGTCCCCCATCAGGGCCCCCCCAGCAGGTGTGTCCCCCATCAGAGCCCCCCAGCAGGTGTGTCCCCCATCAGAGCCCCCCAGCAGGTGTGTCCCCCATCAGAGCCCCCCCAGCAGGTGTGTCCCCCATCAGAGCCCCCCCAGCAGGTGTGTCCCCCATCAGAGCCTCCCCCACCAAGTGTCCCCCATCAGAGCCCCCCCACATCAGGTGTCCCCCATCAGAGCCCCCCCACATCAGGTGTCCCCAAAGATCAGTACCTGTCCAATAGATCCCTGGAGCTTGGGCGCGTTGGGAGCAGAAGCACATTACGGGGGCAGGCATATGTGGCATCTTTGGTTACTAGGAGGGTGGCACTCGGAGAGCATTTCTGGGAGTGCATGGGATGATTGGCATCGGCTCCGGCCAACCCAGAAGCCTCTCATCACACCGCCTACGGGAGAAGAGCCAACACACGCAGAGGGGGCGGGGCAGACAGGAGACTGCTCCACGTGCACCGGACAGAATTAATTTGTGGAGCCTAGTGCCGGAACGTGTTCCGATACTAGGCTCCGCTGCGGTACCCAACTTGGTTTCCCGGGGACAATGGGAGGTATGCGCTCTTGTCAGTTGCCAGTGGAGAGAGCAAGCGGGATGGGGAACCGCAGCACCCGCTATATGTGCTCCGCCTCTGGACACAGACAAGGAGGAGGGAGGGGAGCACTTTGGAGCTTCGGCACCCCAACCTCTGCGGCGCCTGGGTGTGGAGCACCCCGTGCACCCTGCCTAGGATCGGCCCTGGGGTGCTCCATCTAGTCGCTGAGGTCCTGTGCCATCCCAGTACACAGCTCATCCTCCCCTCCCTACACAGAGCTGAAATCACATTTCTTTACACACAGCCACGATCTTCAAAGCGTGTATCTGGCTACTGCAGCCACATTGCTGTTCTGATCAGGAAATTTCACAGGTCAGGTCATAGCAGCCAGCTACACACTGTGCATATGTATCTCCCAAAGTTCTAGTAAGAGAAATACAATCTCTTTTGCATTCAAGAAGTGTCTGGAGCCCAATTAATCTACCTCTCTCACAGCCACTATGTCTTGCAACCCACCATATACAGAAGGATGTCAGCTATCTCTGGTCCTGGAGGTTATCATTAGACCAAATGAGGTCTGGGACCTAACTACATAGATAAAATGTCATAAAATGTAAACTGAACTAATGCTAATAATAACTATAAAAAAAAGCAACAACATTTTTTTGGTAGAATTCATTTGATAAATTGATTTAAAAATGTTGGAAAATTGATACAGAAATGTATTATAATAGTCACCGATAAAACAATTAACGTTCAGTTCGATCTTCATATCACTGGGCGTTAATGTATTCATATGGAATATCCAACAGGTCAGGACATGGTGGGATATTTGCACCATGGTATAGTACCGGAAACAAAAGATCATTGTGTGGCTTTTGAGATGGGTCTATTTTTTTTACCACTTCTCTTTTGAGTATAGATCTATGATTGTCCTGAGCATGTTTAAGGTTTAAAGTTTAATGCAAGTCAAAACTTTTTTTTCTGAGCACCGTCCCTTGGTTCCACCCCTATCCACCTCCCAGTACTGACCCTTTTGTGGTGCTAAATCATTTGTATGGTATTTATTAATGATAAAAAACAGAAAAATAGATCCTCAGCAGCCAGCAACAATAGCCCCCCCCAGCATTATTAGATACCCCCAGCAACACTAGACCCACCCAGCAACAATAGATCCCATAAACAACATTATACCCCCCTCAGCAACAATGGATCGCCTGTTAAAAATTACCACCCCAGCAACAATAGATCTACTCCTGCAACAGTAGACCCCCAGCAACATCTACATATTTCCCAGAAGTTAGCAACAATAGACCCTCCAGCAGCCAGCAACAATAGACCTCTTCCTCAACAATTGACCCCCCCCCCCCAGCAACAATAGACCTTCAGCATACCCCAGTACCCCTTGCCAATACTTACATTCAGTACTGAAGGTGCCAGAACTGCGTTCCCCCACATTTCCGCAAAAAAAAAGCCCTGATCTAAACACTTTCTAAATACCTTAAACTACTGACAGTATATAGAAGCACTTCAATATCATAATAATAGTAAACTAACACGGTCACCCATAATAAATAAATTAAATAATGATGGGCTATCCACCATGAATAGAGCTGCTATATATGGTTACAATGACCACATTTTCCTATCAAAATTATAATTAAATTAAATATATAGATTTAGCACCCTGGAGTTTAGGTAGGGTTGCTCCAAAATATACCTGCCAGGACTAGCTACCTTGGCTTATTGTTGAGGATCAATTGATTTCTCCCTAAGTCTGGCATTGCTGCATTTTTCTCTTCTACCGCTAGGTGGCCGGGTACCTGGTGGCATTAGGTACGAGAAGGGCACTGCAAGGTTAGATTTTGGGTATATGGGGTGTCTCAGCCAATGGGCAGGGGTTTTCTTGGATTCCTTAGCCCGCTGGGAGAACCTATATATTTGGGTCAAGTCAGGTGTCCAAGTGTTCTGTGTCACCTGGACAGCTGTCTGGGTGGTGTTGTATTGCCCGGGCTGCTAGGCCAGAGTTTGGGCCTATCCCGGGCACATCTGAATACTAGGCTGTCTGATGGCCTATCCATAAGCAAGAGAGCAGCTCAGGGTTGGGATTGTGGCTTACAGTCCAACTAGAAGTGACGGTTATGCCGGCCGGAGAACTTGTCATGGTCGGAGGTTGAGAGGAAGCTGTCCCCACTAAGGGACCAGCCAACTTATTACCAGGGACCACAGTGAGTAGCTGAAACAAGTCCCGGGGGAATTTTCCCGGGTGAAGAATAGGGAAACTCCAGTGGGTATCAAGCCAGGGACCCACCTGGCCTGGTCCTGCTGCTCTGGCCCTAGCTGCCCATCTAACCTTACTGTCTCTATACCTGCTCTGTCCCCATCTCTCACTGGTAGCTCTTGCAAAGGTAGGTTCTAGGAATCTTTCCCAGCTGGAGCATATATGGCAGCTATCGCCTCAGGCCTCTCTTGGTATGCTTTAAGCATGTTCACATGGAAGGTCCACTGGACTCTTTTATTTGAGCACTTAGCTACCAGGTAGGTAGTGTCACATATTTGCTGCACTACCTTGTAGGATCCCTGCCAAGAGGCCTGTAATTTGTCCAACTTGGTAGGCTTGAGGACAAGAACTTTCTGCCCTACAGCCAAGGTGCGATTCCGGGTGGTACGATCTACGATCATCCCACCGCTGCTTCCAAATGTGATGGA